>CAUYUJ010019392.1:1969021-2191521 GCA_963575745.1 Prorocentrum cordatum | reverse complement strand
GTGGCGCTTGTCAGGTCAGAGCGGGACCTCGCCTTTTCTGGGGGGCTGCGAATTGAAAACCTGCTGTCGCGTTCGCAGGCTGCGGACAGGGGGCAGCTTACTGCGGCGCGGCTCTGCACTGCTGACGTCTCAAGCCCCCTGCCGGCCTTTTCATTCCAGTCCACGCCCCGTATTTCATGTCGACCCATGTGCCTGGGTGATCGCCTCTATCAAGCCCGTGCCCGTTGATCGGTGTCCAGCGAGTGGCGCGCCTCGCGGTCCTCCAAAATATCGTTCGGACAAGGATGTGTCCTTGCCGCACGATCACCACCTCTAATTTTTACCCAACTATCATGGCCATCAATTGCGCGAGGGTTGGGTAGATTTTCAAGGCATTCGTTTTCTCCAACATCCTAAACGGCGTGTTTTTTTTTTTTTTTCGGGACACCCCGCGCAATAACCTCACCTCACAACTCCTCCTCTCACGCGCTCACGCGCCCGCGTTCTCGCCATCGCCCCCATCGTCGGCATTGTATCACGGTCACCAACATCATCATCGCTCAGTCACATTCTCTTACGCACTCACACATTCACCCAGCGCCATCACTCAAAATCGCGATCATCATCACCCAACGTCACAATCACAACATCATCACTAGCATCATCCCATCGTGGTCGCCCGACATCGTTATCACACTCACAGATCGCTCACGCACTCACGCACCCGCGCAATCATTTGAATGACCTCTCGATCGGGGGTCTCGTCTGCGATGGAATCGTGGGGAAACATATTGCGGAACTCCCCCCCTCTGGGGAGGCCGCCTCCGGATTCGAATCCGACAGGGTCATCCCAAACGTGTAACTGTCATCACTTCTGGGCTCGCCAGGCCTGATCAGAAGGACGTCTCGAGGGGGGGGCGCCGTTTGTGAATGAATCGCGAGGAAGTATGAGCGGGGGCCCCGCCGCGTAGGCGCCCCTCCTCCAGCTTCGAACCCGAACGGGCCATTTCGGATTCTAAACTGTCATCGCTTTTCGGCTCTTCAAGCTTTAATCTGGGGGATTCGCTAGCGGGGGCGTCGTTTGTGAGTGAACCGCGAAGATTTCTCGCGCGGTGGGCCCTCTCTGAGGGGCCCCCACCTCCACGTTCACGTTCGAATCCGACCAGGCCATCTCAATTCTTAAATTGTCATCAGTGCCCCCAAGCCTGAATCTGGAAGACGTCTCGGGCGGGGGCGCCGTCTGCGAAAGAACCGCGAGGAAGTATGGACGGACGCGTTTCCCCATGGGGTCCCCACCTCCACGTTCGAATCCGAGCGGGTCATCCGTTGGGCCCCTCAGGCCTCCACCTGGAGGGAGTCACGAGCGGGGGCGTCGTGCGTGAATGAACCGCGCGGAAATCTCGAGCAAGAACCCCTATCCCAATGGGGGGCCTGCCACCGCGTTCGAATCCGAGCGGGTCATCGCAACTTGTAACTGTCGTTACTTTTGGGCACCGCAGGCCTGAATCTGGAGAAAGCTTCGACGTCTGCGGATGAAGCGCGAGGAAGTCCCGAGCGGGGGCCCATCCGCGTTGTCGCAGGGCCAGGCGCTGCGCATGGGCGCCACCACCGACTGCGCCAGGGGTGAGGGCGCTGGCCGCACGGACACGTTGGACGAGCAGCGGCGGCTGAACCTCTACGTCATGGTCCCCAGCGCCACGCGCATGCGGAACATGCTGGCCCTGCGGCCGCCCTCGCGAGACTTTCTGGAGCGCGGGCCGCAGCCCCTGCGGAAGGCGCTCGGGGGTTCGACGCGACGGCTGCGAGCTCCAGAGCTGAGGCGGCAGAGCTTGGCTTCGCGCTGCCTCCTGCCTGAGCGCGGCGGCGTCCAGCTCGAGGCCCGCGGGGTTGTCCCGACAGCATGCCCCCGCGCCCCAGCGGCCCACAAGGTTGCCACCGCAGCCTGGCCCGCGGGGTTGCCCCAACCGTTTCGCGATCGACCATCGGACAACAGAACGCGCGCATGCCGGCCGCGGCGGCGGCGAGGGCGCCGAGGAAAATCGGCATGCGTGCCCTGGCCAGAAAGAAGGAAAGGTGCATGAGGAGAACAGTGTAACAGGCGGGAGGAGGAGGAAGGGGACAAGGACGAGGTGAAGTAGGACGAGGACGCAGGAGGAGGAGGAGGCAGGGTGGAGGCGAGGAGGAGGCAGGAGGATGAGGCAGGAGAAGGAGGACGCGAAGGCCGGAGGGGGTGGGAGGATGGAGCAGGATAATATCCCCAGCCAAGCTGAAAATATTATCATGCGGGGTCCTACTGTTGAAATATGTTTTCACATGTTGTGAAAGCGTGCTGTTTATCGGTTTTCGGGACATTCGGTTTTGAAGCCCGTCCGACATCTGACGGTTTTGGAACATTTCGGCATGCGTGCGCGACGACGCGTGGGCGCGTGCACTTCGTGCTATGTTTCTTGCATGGGGTTCTTGAATACCGGTGATTTCTGATAAACGAGTGCGCGCGAATGGTGTATTCTTTGGGGCCAGGGATGAAGGGGGGGGGTCGATGCCGGCTGGGTTGAAATGGTGTGACCTCAAATTCCTCTTCCTATATTTTGATAAACCCGGGCGGGGGGAAAACCCGTCCCCCCCCCTAAAAAAAAACCGGACTCCCGGGATCTGCGGCTTTGGAACCCTCCGGACGGGCCTCAAAGCGGCCCCCCCGGGCCTCGCAGGGCGTTTTAACAAGCCTTCGCAGCACACCTGGGGCGATCAGGGGGGTCATCGAAGACGTCCCAGAGACCCCCAAGACAGCACAAGAGCGCTCCAAGAGTGACCGACGTGGCCTCAAGATGGCCCAAGAGGCCTCCAGGACGGCCCCAAAGAGACCTCCAAGAGCACCCCCAAGAAGGCCCCAAGAGGCAAAAATCATTAATTTTCTGTTGGTTTTTGGTGAATTTGGGGGTTCTCCTCTTTTCGGCTTCCCGACGCTCCAAGACGGCGGTCTTCTGGGCGTCCGAAGCCGCCTGGGAGACTCCAAAATCGCCCCACAACCATCCGAAAGGGCTTCCAGGCAGTCCAAGAGAGCCCCACAACGGCACAACACGGGTCCAAGATGGCCCTCAGAGAGCCCCATGGCGGCCCAAGATGGTCCCAAGACACCCTCCGAATCATTCCAAATCGTGACCCGTTCAGGGAGACCGCGGTTGGAGGCAGAGTGGCCCGAGGAAGCCCCCAGAGGCCCCCAGAATACACCCAGGAGGCCTCCTGAAAGCATTAAGAAAGCCTGAAACAATTTTTGTGAGGCCCCCGGAGGCTCTCCAAGGAGGAGCCTCCGCAATAAAGAGCTGAGGAAGATGGGGAGAATGCGCATGTTATGGCGAAAATCAAGAAAAATAAGCATGGAGGAAGGATAACGAATCACATTATTATAGCGGCGATGCCAGAAAAGGCAACAAGCAGTTATCGCTAAATTGTCGGCTTGACCTTCCTGCTATTCCGCCTGCATACCACACTTCAAGGACCAAGGTGCATGGCGCGAAGCGCCACTGCAGTTATATATATATATATATATATATATATATATATATATATATATATATATGTACTAGAACCATCGCGCGCGCTTCGCGCGCGCTCAGGTTCTAGCCCAGGCCGGGGGGGCGCTGGACGATCTTGGACAACGCTATCAAGCACAGGCGCGCGACGGCATCTGAGGAGCTTCTGGGGTGTTCCGCATGCTTCGTCAACTGGCTGTTGGAGGCACCTCTTGGGTGCTTCTTGGGGGGGCGTCTGAGGGTCCCTTGGGGGCATCGGTTCTGCAATCTGAAGCCGTCATTGGCCGTCTTGGCTGCGTGGAGGCCCGACTTGAGGCCACCTGCGGCCAGATTGAGGCAATCCGGAAGCCTCCCGGGGGCCTCCTGGAAGCAGTTTTGACGCATCGAGGGCACTCTTGGGCTATTTTAAAACCTCTTGGACGTCTCCTAGGGGCCTTTTGGGCCCTCGGGAAGCTTTTGGGGTCCTCTTGCGGCCTCCTGTGGGCTTTTTGGGGGGAGCGCTCTGCTGTTGGGTCGCGTTCCCCTTCTTGGGCCTCTCTTGGGGCTCTTGGGGCCCTCTCGGGCCGTCTTGGGCGCCTCAAGCACCGTCTTGGGGCCCTCGCGGGCCGTCTCGGGGCCCTCTTGGAGGCCTCTTCCTCTATATTGGAGTGGTATTGGAAGCCTCTTGGGCCGTCTTGGAGCATCGGGATGCCAAAAGGCAGAAAAAATTGAAACCCGTCAAAGCCCAATCGTAAAACAATGAGTTGTGCCTCTTGCGGCCACCTTGGGAGATCTCTTGGAACCTCGTCGGCCCTCTTGGGAGCTTCTTGGGGGCCTCTCGGATCCGATTGGGGGCCTCTTGGGACTTCCCGAGAAACTCTCGGGGTAGAAAGCTCGGATTCTCAGTTCGTGTTTCCCTTCTTGGGCCTCTCTTGGTGCCATCTTGGGGCCCTCTCGGGCCTTCTTGGGCGCCTCAGGCACCGCCTTGGGGCCCTCGTGGGCCGCCCAGGGCCCTGTTGGAAGCCTCTTCGGCTATCGTGGAGCTGTCTTGGAGGCCTCTTCCTCCTCCTCGTCCTTCTCCTCCTCCTCCCACTCCTCCTCCTGATCTTCCTCCTCCCCCTGCAGCGTGTTCCGGAAGGCTCCCGCCGGAACATGCTGTGCACAAGTGCTGTCACTGCTCCCGCCACAGTGCCCTGGGTGGTGGGTCAGAGGCCTCATGGGTGTTGGTTTGGATCTCGTGGTTGGCCTGTCTGGGACGCCGTGAAGGCAGTTTCGCAGCTTCTCGGTAGCCGTTGTGGGACCGTTGTGGGGCCTCCTCGGGGCTGTTTTGTGGCCTCTTTAGGCCTCGTTTGGGCCTCCTGGGTGCCTCTTGGGGGCCTCCTGGGGCCTCTTGGGGGCTCCTTGGGGCCTCCTGGGGCACTCTTCAAGCGGAAGGGTCGAATTTTGGAGTCGTGGTCCCCCTCTTGGGCGCATCTTGGGGCTGTCTTGGGGCTCTGTTGAGCTGTCTTGGGCGACTCTGAGGCCGTCTTGGGGCCCTCTTGGGCCGTCGTGGGGCGCTCTTGGGGGCCTACTGAGCCGTCTTGTAACGTCGGACAGCCGAAAAGGCTGGAAGGCCAAAATCGTTCGAAAACCTTAGCAAAATTGACGATTTCGGCCTCTTGAAGCGCTGTGGAAAGGCGTCTTGAAGCGTCGTGGAGTGCCTTGGGGGCCTCTCGGGCCGTCTTGTATCGTGGGCGGCCTGGAGCGGTCTTTCGGCGACTCGGGGCCCGCTTGGGCCGTCTCGGGAGCCTCTGGAGGCCCTCCTGGACTATTTTGGACCTCCCCGGCCGCCCCGTCCTCCCACGGGGGGTCGGAGGCGGCGGCCTCCGAGGCCGAGGACGCGGAAACCTTATAAAAACACAAGGAAAATGAGCCGCGGTGCTCCCATGCCCCCTCGGGGCAGCCGCCCTGGGCGCCCGGGTTCACGTCTGCGGCCAGATTGAGGCAATACGGAAGCCTCCCAGGGGCCTCCTGGAAGCAGTTTTGACGCATCGAGGGCACCCTGGGGCTATTTTAAAACCTCTTGGACGTCTCCTAAGGGCCTTTTGGGCCCTCGGGAAGCTTTTGGTGTCCTCTTGCGGCCTCCTGTGAGCCTTTTTGGGGGAACGCTCTGCTGTTGGGTCGCGTTCCCCTTCTTGGGCCTCTCTTGGGGCTCTCGGGGCCCTCTCGGGCCGTCTTGGGCGCCTCAAGCACCGTCTTGGGGCCCTCGCGGGCCGTCTCGGGGCCCTCTTGGAGGCCTCTTCCTCTATATTGGAGCGGTATTGGAAGCCTCTTGGCCGTCTTGGAGCATCGGGATGCCAAAAGGCAGAAAAAAATTAAACCCGTCAAAGCCCAATCGTAAAACAATGAGTTGTGCCTCTTGGGGCCACCTTGGGAGATCTCTTGGAACCTGGTCGGCCCTCTTGGGAGCTTCTTGGGGGCCTCTTGGATCCGATTGGGGGCCTCTTGGGACTTCCCGAGAACCTCTCGGGGTAGAAAGCTCGGATTCTCAGTTCGTGTTTCCCTTCTTGGGCCTCTCTTGGGGCCGTCTTGGGGCCCTCTCGGGCCTTCTTGGGCGCCTCAGGCACCGCCTTGGGGCCCTCGTGGGCCGCTCAGGGCCCTCTTGGAAGCCTCTTCGGCTATCTTGGAGCTGTCTTGGAGGCCTCTTCCTCCTCCTCGTCCCCCTCCTCCTCCTCCTCCTCCTCCTCCTCCTCCTCCTCCTCCTACTCCAGCTCTCTCTCCTCCTGATCTTCCTCCTCCCCCTGCAGCGTGTTCCGGAAGGCTCCCGCCGGAACATGCTGTGCACAAGTGCTGTCACTGCTCCCGCCACAGTGCCCTGGGTGGTGGGTCAGAGGCCTCATGGGTGTTGGTTTGGATCTCGTGGTTGGCCTGTCGGGGACGTCGTGAAGGCAGTTTCGCAGCTTCTCGGTAGCCGTTTTGGGACCGTTGTGGGGCCTCCTCGGGGCTGTTTTGTGGCCTCTTTAGGCCTCGTTTGGGCCTCCTGGGTGCCTCTTGGGGGCCTCCTGGGGCCTCTTGGGGGCTCCTTGGGGCCTCCTGGGGCACTCTTCAAGCGGGAGGGTCGAATATTGGAGTCGTGGTCCCCCTCTTGGGCGCATCTTGGGGCTGTCTTGGGGCTCTGTTGGGCTGTCTTTGGCGACTCTGGGGCCGTCTTGGGGCCCTCTTGGGCCATCTTGGGGCGTTATTGGGGGCCTACTGAGCTGTCTTGGAACGTCGGACAGCCGAAAAGGCTGGAAGGCCAAAATCGTTCGAAAACCTTCGTATAATTAACGATTTCGGCCTCTTGAAGCGCCGTGGAGAGGCGTCTTGAAGCGTCGCCGAGTGCCTTGGGGGGCCTCTCGGGCCGTCTTGGGCCTATCTTGGGCGTCCTGGAGCGGTCTGTCGGCGACTCGGGGCCCGCTTGGGCCGTCTTGGGAGCCTCTGGAGGCCCTCCTGGACTATTTTGGACCTCCCCGGCCGCCCCGTCCTCCCACGGGGGGGTCCTCGGGGCTGTTTGAGAGCCTCTTGAAGCCTCGTTTGGGCCTCCTGGGTGCCTCTTGGGGGTCTCCTGGGGCCTCTTGGGGCCCCTTTGGGGCCTCCCGGGGCCCTGTGGAGGCGGGAGGCTAGAATTTTCGGTTCGCGGTTCCCCTCTTGGGGCCCTCTTGGGGCCGTCTTGGGGCCGTCTTGGGCCTCTATTCGCCTGTCTTCGGCGCGTCTTGGGCCGTCTTGGGGCCCTCCAGAGCCGTCTTGAGGCCCTCTTGGAGGCCTCTTGGGCTGTCTTGGGGCGTCCGCGGGGGGCCTTTGAGCCGTCGTGGAGCGTCGCAAAGCTGAAAAGGCGGGAAAGGCAAAATGTGTCCAAAACCGAAATAAAAGTAACGATTTTGGCCTCTTGGGGCCCTCTGGGGAGGCCTCTTGGAGGCCTCTTGGAGCGTCTTGGGGGCCTCTTTGGCTGTCTTGGGCTTATCTTGGGCATCTTGGGGCCCTCTTGGCGCCCTCTTGGGCCTCTTGGAGCCTCCTGGGCCTGTCGTGGAGCGCTCATGGGGCACTCCTGGGCCGCCTGGGCTGCTCCCGGGAGGCTCCAGGCCCCCCCCGTCCCGCCATGGGGGGTCGGGGCACCTGTCCTGGGGCCCCCGGCCTCGCCCCCAGGGATATATATATATATATATATATATATATATATATATATATCATTGGCAACATGAGAGCGCAGCGGCTGTGATGATGCATCGGGAAAGTGTGTAAAGAGATCAAACACACCTTGGCTATACAAAGGTGAGGGGATCAGAGAAGACAGCCTACCGCTGGTGGGCAGACTGCTTCTGAGCATGGCCAGAACCTTCAATGTCAAGCAATTGTTGATCCGTGAGAGGCGTGAGTTCACACATCCGTGCTGTGCAGCGCGGCGCGCGATGACCGAGGTGCTCAATGGCAGCAGCACGGGAAGCGAATTGTTTCAAGCAGACTGGGCATTGCGAGCCTGCGACATACTGGCGTGCCGGGGTCCGATACCCATGCATCTTGTAGGCATGGGTCATCAAACCTTTATGGGTGGAGCAGCACCGACGCCGCTCGGGACGGCAGTCGGGGCAGACCCAAGGAGTTTCAGCAGGCACGGGGTCTGTATGGACATTGATGTAAGTGGGCACGCAAACTCGCGGATGGAGGCGCGTGCAATGCCCCTGCCCTGCACGGCATGCCAGACCCATGCGCCGAGCCTGGCCCTTGGCTCGCCCTTTTTGCCGAGCCTTCTCAATTGAAGCGGGCTTTGCATGACATATATATATACATATATATATATGTGTATATATATATATGTATACATATATATATATATATATATATATATAAAATGCGCGATAAGCCAGAACCGCATGTATGATTCTGCCCTTCTGGGGCACTCTTGGGGGGCCTCTTGGGGCGTCTTGGAGGCCTCGTGGGCCGTCTGGGGCGATCGTTCGGCGACTTGGGGCCCTCTTGGACCGTCTTCGGGGCCTCTTGGGACCCTCTTGGCCCATCTTGGGGCCCTCTTGGGCCTGAAGAAGCCACGCGGGGAGACGCGCCAGAGCCCAGAGGGCAAGCGACAAACCCTTGGGTATTTCAGGAATTTGGGTCCGGGCCCCTCATTGACTCCTTAGACCTGAAGACTGAAACTCAGGGGATTGGGCAAAGGACCTGAGGACACGCCCATTCCGTGCCCAGCGACACGGTGGCGGATTAAAAAAATGTGTTGTGCAGCGACGAGGCGGCGACGGGGCAGCGACGGCGGCAACATAGCCGCCAGTCTGGCAGACAGGCCCAGACGACTTGCGGCGACGAGGAGGCGACGGGGCAGCGACGGTGGCAACATAGCTGCCAAACCGGCAAACAGGCGACGGGCGGCGACGACGCGGCGACGGCGGCAGCATAACCGCCAAAGCGGCAGACAGGCCCAGACGACTGGCGGCGACGGGGCGGCGACGGCGGCAACATAGCTGCCGGTTCGGCGGACAGGCCCAGAAGATTTGCGGCGACGGGGCAGCGACGGCGGCAACACAGCCGCCAGTCCGGCAGACAGGCCCAGACGACTTGCGGCGACGAGGCGGCGACGGCGGCAACACAACCGCCAGAGCGGCAGCCATGCCCAGACGACTGGCGGCGATGGGGCGGCGACGGCGGCAACATAGCTGCCAGTTCGGCGGACAGGCCCAATCGATTTCGGCGACGATGCGGCGACGGGGCAGCGACGGCGGCAACATAGCCGCCAGTCTGGCAGACAGGCCCAGACGACGGGCGGCGACGAGGCGGCGAAGGGGCGGCGACGGCGGTTACACAGCCGCCAGTCCGGCAGACAGGACCAGTTCCTTAGAGCAGACATGTGAACCCCTAAGTGTAAGCGCTGGTGCGGGAAATAGGTGTGACAGGTCCCGTACGGACACCATCTATTTCAACACCGTAGTTAATCGCGTTACTTGTGATTTGCATGTCGACGTGCTTGGCCGTGCCACCGAAGCCGCGCTGTAACGCGGCTGTCTTTTGCTGTGGGGTCATACGGCCACTAGTGACACTTTGCCACGCGAAAACTTTCAATATCCATTCTCTGAAATGTAAATTGCCTTGAGAGACCAGTATGGTCCCCTGGTGTTTGCGTCGCCGTTTCCTTTCTGCGTGTAGTTCGCCGACGGCTGCTCCGAGAGAGAGCCGTACTGCTGCAAACATGAAGGAGCCGACCTGCACCGGGATATGTGGTGTCATGGACAGATCGTGCAATTGCCAGGCGACGTGCGCTCCTCCGGGCTTCGGGCTCCCCTCGGAGCGGCCTGTTTCCAGGCAGCTTGTCTCCAAACGCGTAGGCCGCAGGATCCGTCAAGTTGTTGGTCCGTCCTAACATCACACTAGATTGCATGCCCGTGTCGGTTGGCGTCACCTCGTTTGTGAGCTGTCGGCGTGTATGGTCAACCGCAAACAGCTCGTTTACGAAATTCGCCGGCCCAACGGGCCAGAGGCGTGCTAAGATCTCCGGTAACTGGTTAAGAATTCTCTAGTTCGCGCGCGCGGGGCGGCCCCTGGGGGTCCCCGGACGAAAAGTACCCCGGCAAGGTCCTGAGAGAGTCCCGGGAGGAGTCCCCCAGAGCGCTCCAGGAGCGCTCCATGAGCGCACCAACAGGGCTCCGAGACGTCCCCGAGAGCCCCAAGAAAGGCCAAGAGGCCCCCAAGAGGCCCCCAAGATGGTACACGAGGGGTCCGACATGCCACAAGATCGCTCCAAGACGCCCAAGATAGCCCCCAGACGCCCCAAGAGGCCTCCCAGAGCACTCCCAAGAGGGCCCCCGGAGGCAAAATTCATTGTTTTTCCTTAGGTTTTTGACAGATTTTGGAGCTTCCACCTTTTCGGTTCCCGACGCCCCAAGACGGCCCCAGAGGCCCCCAAGATCGCCCCAAGAGGGCCCAAGAGGCCCCCAAGAGGGCCCCAAGATGGCCCAAGAGGGCTCGAAGACGGCCCAAGAAGCCTCCAAGACGGTCCAAGAGGGCCCCAAGAACACCCCCAAAGGGGCCCCAGAGAGGGAACACGAAACAAAATTTCGCGCCCTCGGCCCTAAGAAGCCCCTACGAGGCCCCAAGAGGCCCCTAAGAGGCCCCAAGAGGCCCCCACGAGGCCCTCAGGAGGCCCCCAAGAGTCCCCCAAGCGGCCCCAGGAGGCCCCCCAAATGCCCCCCCGAGCGCCCCAGGAGTCCCCCAAGCGGCCCCAGGAACCCCCAAAGCGCCGCATTGACACCAGGCCCTCGGGCAAACGGCAGACATGAGACCGTATGGGCCGGCGGAATGAGCGAAGCGATTCAATATAAATTATCCCGGCAAAGCAACCTAACATCGATGTGTAGGAGCACATCTGGAAGCATTCCCCTTAAGATTCGGATGAGAATCCAGTTGTAGAATTCTGCTGTTCTCGCAGTCGTAGTCGCATTCGCGATGACAGTCGCAGTGGCAACGGCAGTCGCAGTCACAGCCTCAGCCTCAGCCTGCCTCAGCCTCAGCCTCAGCCTGCCTCAGCCTCAGCCTGCCTCAGCCTCAGCCTCAGCCTGCTTCAGCCTCAGCCTCAGTCTGCCTTCAGCCTCGGCCTCAGCCTCAGCCTGCCTCAGCCTCAGCCTGCATCAGCCTCAGCCTCAGCCTCAGCCTGCCTCAGCATCAGCCTGCCTCAGCCTCAGCCTCAGCCTGCCTCAGCCTCAGCCTCAGCCTGCTTCAGCCTCAGCCTCAGTCTGCCTCAGCCTCGGCCTCAGCCTCAGCCTGCCTCAGCCTCAGCCTGCATCAGCCTCAGCCTCAGCCTCAGCCTGCCTCAGCATCAGCCTGCCTCAGCCTCAGCCTCAGCCTCAGCCTGCCTCAGCCTCAGCCTCAGCCTCAGCCTCAGCCTCAGCCTGCCTCAGCCTCAGCCTGCATCAGCCTCAGCCTCAGCCTCAGCCTGCCTCAGCCTCAGCCTGCCTCAGCCTCAGCCTCAGCCTCAGCCTCAGCCTCAGCCTCAGCCTGCTTCAGCCTCAGCCTCAGTCTGCCTTCAGCCTCGGCCTCAGCCTCAGCCTGCCTCAGCCTCAGCCTGCATCAGCCTCAGCCTCAGCCTGCCTCAGCCTCAGCCTGCCTCAGCCTCAGCCTGCCTCAGCCTCAGCCTCAGCCTGCTTCAGCCTCAGCCTCAGTCTGCCTTCAGCCTCGGCCTCAGCCTCAGCCTGCCTCAGCCTCAGCCTGCATCAGCCTCAGCCTCAGCCTCAGCCTGCCTCAGCATCAGCCTGCCTCAGCCTCAGCCTCAGCCTGCCTCAGCCTCAGCCTCAGCCTGCTTCAGCCTCAGCCTCAGTCTGCCTTCAGCCTCGGCCTCAGCCTCAGCCTGCCTCAGCCTCAGCCTGCATCAGCCTCAGCCTCAGCCTCAGCCTGCCTCAGCATCAGCCTGCCTCAGCCTCAGCCTCAGCCTGCCTCAGCCTCAGCCTCAGCCTCAGCCTCAGCCTGCTTCAGCCAAAGCCTCAGTCTGCCTTGAGCCTTGGCCTCAGCCTCAGCCTCAGCCTCAGCCTCAGCCTGCATCAGCCTCAGCCTCAGCCTCAGCCTGCCTCAGCATCAGCCTGCCTCAGCCTCAGCCTGCCTCTGCCTCAGCCTCAGCCTGCTTCAGCCTCAGCCTCAGTCTGCCTTCAGCCTCGGCCTCAGCCTCAGCCTGCCTCAGCCTCAGCTGCCTCAGCCTGCAGCCTCAGCCTGCCTCAGCATCAGCCTGCCTCAGCATTCAAAATGTGGCCCGGGAATGGAGTTCTGGGAACTCGAAGAACACGAAGTGGCCTACAGTTGGCTCCGGGCATTCAAAATCATGCCCAGGAATGGAGTTCTGGGAACTCGAAGATCACGAAGTGGCCTACAGTTGGCTCCGGGCATCCAAAATGTGGCCCGGGAATGGAGTTCTGGGAACTCGAAGAGCACGAAGTGGCCTACAGTTGGCTCCGGGCATCCAAAATGTGGCCCGGGAATGGAGTTCTGGGAACTCGAAGAGCACGAAGTGGCCTACAGTTGGCTCCGGGCATCCAAAATGTGGCCCGGGAATGGAGTTCTGGGAAGTCGAAGAGCACGAAGTGGCGTACAGTTGGCTCCGGGCATTCAGAATGTGGCCCGGGAATGGAGTTCTGGGAAATCGAAAAGCACGAAGTGTGTGACTGTATGCGAAAAACGATCCCCCCCGGCAAACCCCAACGGCCCCCCAACGGCCCCCAACGGCTCCCCAACAGCTGCCCAGACCCCCCTGTGGAGTAATGTTGGAGTAATGTGCTGCTCTCTTTTTACACCATTAGAAACCTATCAGTCTTCGATGTTAGGTAAAAATGTCGGCCTTTGTGGTCGGCCTCAGACAGCCCATGCCCTCGAAGACGGTCGGGAAGTTGGCGCAGGGGTGGGCATGGTTTCTCGGTAGCGCGCCGTGCTCCACCGCAGAAACGAATAAAGAGGACGGGGGCCAGCCTGAGCAGACCAGCTCCGCTACCAAGCCGAGAAGGGCCTCCATGGGTTATCGCGTATGAAGTCTCATTGTCACGGGGGATGAGGACGAGGTCTTGTTTCCTTGCAGACAGGAGCTACACTCGCATATCACCATATCAAGCGCGCTTGCCGAATGCATGTGAGCCCAAACGGCAGCAGCGTTTCCGATCCTGCAGCCCCAATGGGCGTCTCTCGAAGTCCCAACGGCGCGCCCAGCTCGGTGGCGCGATCGTCTGAGGAGGGAGATGGGAGTAGGAGGCAGGAGACGTAGAACTTATGAGGATGAGGAAGAGAAATGGTGAGGATACGGAGCAAGAGGAGAAAGAGGATGAAGGGGACGACACCGAGAAGGATTCCGCAAAGTTGGCCGAACTAAGGGATGAAGAGGCAGAGGAAGGTGATGAGGACGAAGACGAGAAAAAAGGGTCAAGACGGAGAGCCGCATATTATGCCCACCTCCACGCGATGCCACACCCTTGATAGCCCCGCGCATAAACGTGTACCAACATATGGTTTAAGAGGTTCGCAGTTCGGCGGGCACTCGATTTCCAGGTGTTCCTAGGGCCTCCTACAGGCTCCCCCGGATCCCCGAGTGGGTTTTCCCAGCTCCGGACAATCGCTGGGAATCGTGGCCTCCAGCGCGCGCTTCAAGATTGGCTCATGGGCAACGGGCCCCCAAAGAGCCCAATACACAATGCAAGACAAGCATTCACGTTGCACCCCATGTGCTCCCCAAGTGGTCAGCAACACTTCCGGGAATCAGAATTCAACCCCAGTCGAGCTAACTTCCAAATGATCTGCCGCGCATGCCTTGCGCCACACGCTCTCAAGTGCGTTCATACATGATTCTGCTTGCTTCCACTGTTTCGCGTATGCGGCCACATGCCTCACAGAGGTCATTGTACTTCTAGTTCAATCCACGGACGCCTCCCAGACATCATCCTGACCAAGCGCTCGATCTACGTCCAGCCGTCAACACAAAAGGCACGAAACACAGCACGATTCTCCCTCCGCCGCTCTTCGCTCAGCTGGGAGGCGATCGCTGGCCAGTGAGAGCCCGCCGCGGGCGGGAGGCGGCGGGGCTCCGCCCACACGTTGTACACGAAGATGGCGTTCTGGAAGGAGTTGATGGGCGGGTCCTGCTCGGCCAGCGGGGTGCGGGCGCTCTCTTGGGGCCCCGTGGGCCTCGGGCGGCGGCGCCCTCGTGGTCACGGCTGGGTTCGCAAGCAGGTTCTGGCCAGAAGACGCCGCAGGAGAGGTCCAGGGAGGGGCGGCTTTGAAAAACAAAAGCAGGAAGGACCCATAGCCCCCCACCCCCGCCACGGTGAAGAGGGGGAGGGGGGAGGGGCCAGGAGGAGGAGGAGCGCCAGTCGCCTTCATGGCGAGGAGGAGGAGGAGGCGGAGTAGCAAGATGAGCATGAGCAATGAAAGCCCAGCAAGGGCCCGGGAGCGTGATGCTACCCAGACAGTCGGCGACTGCCTGTCGCCTCTTCCATACCATACTGACAGTCAATGGAGTTCAGATCAGCAGTATGCACTTGCACACAATCGCAAGGCGGGACAAAGGAACCAGATAGAGGGATGACCGGTGAAGGAGGAAGAGTCGCACAGTAACCCCCCGCGCGCCAACGACACGCGCACAGCAAGCTGGTTCCACGAGTCGTGATGCCTATCGCGCACTCAGGTATCTTCAACAACAACGTGTCCATGGATGTCCACGGCAGATCAGAACTGTGCCTGGTTGAAATGTAAACGAACCAGAGAGGAGATGTGAAAAGATAGCATGACCACTCTCGAGGGCAACATTTGGACGACAACGCGCGCCGATCAACACACATACACACACGCAGCACACACAAACGCATACACACTTCTTACCTGCGCTGATCTGCGCTGGCGATGTGACACCACGGTCGGGATACATGTGCACGGGCAGGGAGTATATAAATTGCACCCTGCGTGGAGGATGAAAGCCAAGCTGCGTTAGGCACACGGATGGAAGAAATCCAGCAGAGAAGCACCATGCCATGCACGACGCACTCCAGTGCAAAGAGCGTGTGAAAGCGAGCTGCGGGATGCACACGTGGCAGAAGGAGCCACGGAGGCGTCACGACCGCAGGGAGGAAGCAAGAAGGAGGGCGGCCACCGAGAGACCAAGAGCGCACTGGTAGTGCCTTAAGGGCGCCGGCGCGGTGGCGCCGAAGAAGCGGGTGCCAGCGCAGGCATGCCTGGCAGAGCGGCCCAAGAACAGACAGGGCAACGGGAGAACGACCCAGAACAACGGCGGGTGCCTGCACAAGCCTGGCAGGGCGGCCCGAGAAGCCGTGAAGAGGGAAGGACGAGCGAGGAGAAGCGATCGAAGGCGCGAGGGAGCGCCGCAGGCCTGCCAATTGCGGCCGTGAACGGCAGCACCATCCAACCTGCGCAGTGCAAAATGCGGAGTGAGCAGGCGCATGGCAGCAGCCCCTGTAGCAGCACAAGCACGCGTGCACACAAAAACAGATCATTTGAATGCGACTCTGGCTGAGGCATGCGTTGGCTCGGGAAGAGGGGCGGGCACACGAGGATGTATGCAACAGCCCCGGGGGGGAATTCTCGCGAGAAAACAAAATCAGGGCGCAGTGACCATTGGAACCTTCTACTGGTCCCAAACGGGGGGCTCAATCCCGCCTGGGATCCACGACAGGTCACCGCACCTGCAAAGCACAGTCAGGATTCTCGAGCCTTGTCCTCACTGATGCGGACTCGCTCCATGAGGGCAGCCAAACGCTGCTCGTATACAAAACCAGAAGAGGGTGCTGCAACATCCAGGGCTGACGTACACACGACAAGCTTCGGCGCTGGGGCGATCGCAAGATGCCGGAAGGCCGAAAACTGCTCGGTATACTGCCTCGGTTGTTGGGGCCCGTGGCGGGGCGGTATGTCTGGAGTACCTAGATGCCCTTCCGCGACGGCTTCACACAAGCTGGACTGAGTTTCCGAGCGCATCTGCCCAGCACCCACAGCAAACGCACAGCAGCTGCAAGACGGGCTTCCTTGCCCGATGAATTCTCGCAGTGTCATGTCGATGGAGCTCGGGCGAACGAACGGCGACGAGGACGCACGACGGGCGACCTCAGCGAAGAAGGAACGGACCCCAAGGCATCCGAAGGCTTGGTTTTCACACTCGTGCTCCAACATCGACCAGTTCATACATTGTCGGCCAAATTTGCCGTCTCGCCACTCGTGACAGTCTGACACATGTTTCATCGAAAGCTGGGTTGCGAAAAGGGCGCTCCTCAAACAACGGGAGCGCGGCACACGCAAGCTTGACGAAACTTGCTGCTGACTGGACCTCCGCGTCCAGACAATTGGCTGCCCCAGGCTCTGTCTGAGCGTGGCGTGCGACCTCAAGGCCTCCTTCGAGCAACGGGCGTCCTGCCTGTCCTGCCCGACCGTCCCCCTTTTTTGTCCCGTTTGAGGAAAGGGGGAGGGAAAGGCGGAGGATATCGGCAGAGGCAAAAATTGCAACGACGATGCAGGAGAGAAAAACAAGAAAGGACCTAGAAGTGGCGAGGGGATGAATATGGCAAGGGCAACGCCTCTTTTGCCGTGGGGGTCGGCAAACCATGCCGCACAGGGAGCGCCAAGGGAATTGCAGGGCCAGCTGGCGGGGCGCCTCTGTCCCGCCTACCCCTTCCGAAATAAGGTGGGTTGCAGCTGGCGGTGCGAGGTGCGGGTGGGCGGGTGTAAAAAATACCCCTTGCCCTCCCACCACCACCCGCTCTGGGCGGTGAGACCCCTGGCGTCAGGGCGCCCCCCCCCTCCGAATTGCAGTTGTGTCATCGGCTACGCGGGGACGGCGAACGTCCCGACCGTGGAGCTGCCACGGCGCCTGCGCAACAAACCGTACGAGCGGACCCAGCAGTCGACCGACGAAGATAAGCTTAAGAGTTCCGCGCGCCCAAGCCCGAAGACCCTTTCCCGAAAGCGAGCGTCCTCGGAAAGTCGCCTTCGGGCAACGGGCGCTGTGCCTGTCCTGCCCGGCCGCCCCCCCCCCTTGCCCCGCCCTAGGAGAAGGAGGATGGTGGGAGAAAGGCGGGGGATGAGGAGGCAGACGCGGGCATAGCAATGACGATGCGGGAGGGGAAAACAAGAAAGGACTTGGAAGTGGCGAGAGGATGAAGGTGGCAGGGGCGACGCCTCTTTTGTCTGTGGGGGTCGGCAAACCGTGCCGCAAAGGGAGCGCCAGGGCGCCAAGGGAATTGCTGGCCTGTTGGCGGGGTGCCGTTTTGCAGTCCCGCGAGCCCCCAGCAACGCAAGTGGTGCTCACGAGGAGTGAGCAAAGCCTCTCCATTAAGGCATGGGCCCAATTTCAGACTGGCTCTGCTTGGGTGATTGGGCTGGCGCGCAACCGGGAGTTCTGGAAGTTGCGGTGCTGTCGGCCTTGATTGACTCAGCTGATTCTGCATACATGCGAAAACGCTCCTGCTGGTTGAGACGAATGTATACAGAGCGCATGGTCTCTGGACTTGACCACCCGCCTTGGACTTGGATGATTTCGTCCAGAATTGCTGCGTCTTCTTTCCACCAATGGGCTCCGCCTTTCCGCAGCGAGCGGCTGCCTGTTGAGTAACCAAGAAACACTGCTGACAGCGACTTCCGCGCCGTATGGTCAGAAATTGTCAATGGCACTGCCTGGCGCGTGACGGGAAACAGAAAGACATCGGCGTGATTTGACCAAAGCCTCGTGCGGGCGGCGACCCAGTCCCGCAACAGTTGCGCAGGACAAGAGCTTCATAGGCGCGGGCAGCAGGGGATTGCGCAACGCATCCGAGGTCCTATCGGATCATTATGTTGCTCCTTAGTGGAACCTACAGCGCGCGTGCTCTCGATCGTGTGATCCTCCGCCGCCAGGGATCGCCTCTCGGCGGGCCGTCGCATGCCGAAGAAACCAAATCCTGCAGCAGCTGCGTCCCGGACGCCCGAGGGGGAGTTGACGCCGCGGCGCGCCAGTACGTAGTGCAGGAGCTGTGTTAACGACAGCGGCCCTTGTGCCCGTGATAAGGTCTGGCCTGCCCGCTGAATGAAGCCCTTCCCAAAACGCGCGGCCCGGTCGGTCCACGCAGGGTCGACAAGGTCCCTTTCTTAGTGCTGCGCCCGCACTGCTGCGCGGGCTGTGGAGATCATGCCCCGCGGTTTGCCGTCCATGGGAACGCAAAAACAAATGAGCTTCGTGTCTGAATCACATGGCAGCAGTGCCAGACCGGATGCGGACTCTGCGTAGTTGGTCAGGAAACGAAGCGCAGCATCGTTTGCTCGTGTGCGTGGGCTCGCCCACGGCGGACCGGCGGCGCCGCAGGCCGCCTGGGGCGGCGGCGCCGCGCCCGGCGGGAGCCCCGCGAGGGGCTGCGGAAGGCCTGCCCCGACGTGCCAGCCGGCCCACGGCCACGCGCTGGGCGCGGGCTGCACCGGCGGCAGCGGGACCCCCGTCGGTATCCACGGGGCGGCCGGGGCCGCCGCTGCTCGCTCTGCGTGTCGTTCGTTGCTAGCCGCTTCAGCCATGCGGGAGGTCGGCCAAGGGTACTAATTCGTCGAACTTCTGTGTCCGAGGTACGTTCTCCCAGCATCACCAAGACGCTCACCTGCCAGCTCGACTCGTTCATCGGCACTGCGGATCCGCACTCAGCGAACCTCCGATCTGCTGCCCGACGGGTATGTGAGCAACGTTCCTCGCTGTCACTGAAGATCACAATAACAAGAACAAGTGCAATGCGAATCTTAACAGTAACCAAGGCTACGCAACTAAGGCCCCCTTCTTGGGCCATAACGATTATGGCCATTCCAAATGAATCGATACGGGGACAAGGCACTCTCACTCCATACGTGCAGGAGATGGAGAATCAAGACGAGGACAAAGAAGTCCTCCTTCTCCTCGGAGATCCCCTCGGGCCTCCAGACAGCCTAGCACCCCCAAAAACTCCGACCCTTTTTCCTCCTGGTTGCGTAGGATGATGACGACGCCGTAGTTGGCGGTCGGTGGCAGCAGTGGGCGGGTCCTTGTCGCCGGGGAGCTCGTTCGGCAGGCACCTTCGCGGCCGCCGCTGCTGCCGCCGCTATCCGTCCCCACTCCACGCGATAGTGGTTGTGGTAAGGGTCTTGGTCTTGGTCTCGGTCTCGGTCGTCGTCGTCGTCGTCGTCGGCCCTGTCGGCCTCCTCCACCGCAATCGTCCTCGTCCTGTTCTGCCTCCACCTCCACTTCCAACAGTTTGCGTTGTCCGTCCTTATCCTCATTGCCATGTGCCTCCCCCTGCTCATTGTTCTCGTTCTGCTGCTCCTCCTCCTCCTCCTCCTCCTCTTCCTCCTCCTCCTCCTCCTTCCCCTCTCCTTTGCCGTTTTCCTCGTCATCTTTCCCCTCGGTGTCCTTTTCCTTTCCCTCCTCTCCCTCGACATCGTTTGTCGTCTCGTCCACATCTCTCTTCCCCTCGTCGTCGCCCTCCTCCCCCCTCCGTCTCTTTCTCCTCCGCCTGATGCTGCTCCTCCTCTTTCTCATGCTCATCTCCTCCTCCTCCTCCACCTCCACCTCCTCCTCCTCCTCCACCTCCTCCTCCTCCCCCTCCTCCTCCTCCTCCTCCTCCTCCTCCTCCTCCTCATCATCATCATCATCATCATCATCATCAGCAGCATCAGCATCAGCATCATCATCATCATCATCATCATCATCATCAGCATCATCATCAGCATCAGCATCATCATCATCATCGTCGTCGTCGTCATCCTCATCCTCATCATCATCATCAGCATCATCATCATCAACACCATCATCAGCAGCAGCAGCTGCATCAGCATCATCACCAGCAGCATCAGCATCAGCATCATCAGCAACAGCACCATCAACATCATCATAATCATAATATGAAACATAGACATCATCATGATCGTTATCATAATCATGATCATAATCACCATCATCATCTTCACCTCTCCCTAATCGTGCACACACGCCTATACATAGAACGTGTAGCTGAATAATTCGCGCGCCTACTTCGCGCGACCTCAAACTATACAAAATGGTGTTGCGCCCAGACAGTCGTGTGCGCTACGAACCGCGAGGGCCAGGAGCTCGTTCGCGCTTCCTGTTCCTTCTGTTACTGCGTCTGTTCCTCCTCCTCCTCCTCCTCCTCCTCCTCCTCCTAATCCTTGCTCCATGCGCCTCCTTCTTCTCTTCCTCCCTCTCCTCATCCTCCAGCTCCTCCTCCTCATCATCCACCTCCTCGGCCTGATTTCCCCTCGGCCTCATCACCCCCTCCGTTTCCACATCCTCTCCATTCCTCCCTCTCCTCCTTATCCCCCTCATCCTCCCTCCCCTGCACACCAAGCCTACTAAGCAGGAGGTCATGGCCCATGGAGGTGAGCACGCGCGAGCCGCAGGTGCAGCTGCCTCGCCAGCGGTCCACCCGCCGCGCGGCCTCCAGCCCATTCAGCTCCATATGCTCTCGTCGCACAATTGGCTCGGACAGTAATGGGAAGGGAATGTGTCCATGGAATGCCCTCTGAGCTCCCACCTGGGGGCGGCATCCGCGCAGTGCGCCACCCTGACGGGCCAAGTCTCTAGCGGTCTCATTCCCCTGACCGCGGCAGCCGAGATCTTTGAGCCCAAGATCGATCCATCCCTCCGCTTCGGCCGGTGGCTCTATGCCTTCGCGGACGGCCCCCCCCTCCAGATTGGACGAAAGTTACGCAGCATGGGCACGGACTTTCCTCGACTGCCCTCCGTGAAAGCCAGTGGCCCTAGCCTTTGTGGAGCTGGGCTGGATGCACTCGGGCTCGGGGTGCGCTGTCCTGAACGTCGCCGCGAGGCGGGCGGGTCTCTGGAGGCTGCCGGGATCCGATCTCTTCAGGCATTCTCGCACGCGCCCACCTGACGCCCGGGCGCACGTGGTCACGTGCATCGTTGTATCTACTGGAGTCCTGGGATATGCCAGATTCGCCAGCCTGGGAGGTGCCCCTTCCAGGATACAGCCCGGAAGCGTACAAGGCCAGAGCCCGCGAGATCGCGGAAGAACGTTGTCGGAGGCAGCTGGTCCCAAAACTGGTCCTGCACACGCGACCGCTCCCCTGCCTCTCCTTGGGCGGGGACGTCTGGCGTGTCCCTCGCTCTAGCTGTGGGACAGAGCTGGGGAGCACTCCAAAGCAGGAGAGCGTTCGCGCGCCTTCGCATCCAGCGGGTGCTTCTTAACCACGTCGGGGGCGCTCGCTCGTAGGCCCGTCGCTAGAACTGCATCAGTCGCAACGGCATCACCCACAGCCCCACCCTGTATGTGCTCGCCACCTTTGCGAAGACCGGTCCCGTGGCGAGAGGCAGGGATGTGCCACCCGACAATGAGTCCAGCGTCAGGGCGATCTTGTCTGTGCGACCAGGCGAGAAAGGCTTCGCGGAGGCGGCTGCGCTGGCGGCTTTCCTCGAGCAGGAGGATGCAGCCTTCTGGGCAGGGCCAAGGGAGAAAAATCCTCCTTGCCTCCTGGAGGAGCCCCCCCTCCCTTCGTAGCGCTAGTCCCGCACTTGTGTACTGCGTCGACATCAGGCGGCCAGGAATACGGGCGGGGGTACTTGCCGGAGAGGTCACCGAAATGAGCCTCTCCCCAGGCATTCCCCTCTTCTCCCGCTGTGTTCGCTTCTTGGGCCAAGGTGCGGTTTCCTCTGAGCAGGCTGGGGTTCGCAGGCGGGCAAGGGCGGGCTCGCCCTCCCCCTCCCTCCCTTCCCTCCCCGCACCAGCGAGCCTGCCCTCCGCCTGGGTGGACGTCGCGGAGTCGACGCAGTCGCCTCCTCGGCCCTGCGACTCTCTGGCGAAGAACCCGGGCCCGCGGGCCCCACGTATGGTCCTCTACGGGAGTACACTCACCTGCGTACCTGCCTCTTCCTCGTCCTCATCCTGACTCCCCCTCGGTCCCTCGGCCTCATCACTCTCCTCCTCATCCTCCTCATCCCCCCTCCCCCGCTTCCTCCTCCCTCTCCATCGTCTCCCTGTCCTCCGCTTCTTCCTCCTGTCCTTCTTCCAATTCGGTGAGCCGTGGCTTTCACACGTACCAATGAATAATACCTGCCCGCTGTCGCCGTTGTAGGCATATGACGAGCAGCGCATACATGCAATCCAAGGCAGCACTGAAGGAGGAGGAACTCCCAGCTGCACTGTACCAGCGGAGAACCACCGACCACGCCCATGGGCCGCTTACAATAACAACAAGGGACAACACGGATGGTGGACGTGATTACGCTGGTAACGGCAATTGTGAGAGCACCAGTGGTGATGACAACGGTGAAAGCCGGCGGGGACCCGCCGGCCGCGCCCACAATGAGGGCGCGAACGGGCCCGTGCAACACCCTTGGCAAGACAACCTTATGATGCACCAGTGTCACGCCTGCTGCATCGCGAAGATAATCGGACTCTGAAAACAAGCACGTCCACCTCCAAACTGAACGAAATCGCTCGAGACATCCTCATAATCTGCCCGCGAACTGGCCCGCGTAACACCCGTGGTCGGCTCTCCCATGGGGCAACTAAGTGCCATGCCTCCTACATCGCAGTGGCCATGGGACAGTGTAGAGAGGACTACGATGAGTATGAGTGGATCTGAGTGTGGTTTGTCTGAGTGCGAATGTGTCTGCGCCGTGAGTCTGAGTGGGAGCGCGTC
The DNA here is from genome assembly GCA_963575745.1 of Prorocentrum cordatum. Taxonomy (NCBI): domain Eukaryota; class Dinophyceae; order Prorocentrales; family Prorocentraceae; genus Prorocentrum; species Prorocentrum cordatum. The sequence goes on along the minus strand of CAUYUJ010019392.1, from coordinate 2,168,878 downwards.
TGAGTACGAGTGAGCCTGAGCGTGAAGGATCCGCGTTAGACTGTCTTTGCACGACAAGGTCGAACAAGTCTGAGTGAGTATGAATCCGTGGATGTGGCATGTGAGTGGGTAGTGTGCATACGCGTGAGGCTGAGTGCGAGTTCTGAGTTTGAACGGTATCATCAAAAGGCGGAAGCGTTACACGAATGTCCAACGTCCAATACCCACGATACGCGAAGACATCCACCACCGAAAACAACTCGAGACGATCAAGTCACCCCAACAATCTGGAGTCGAATGCAAGATCCTTGGTCGGTTCCGCCTGTGGTGGCCAAATGCTTGGCCCACTGAATCGCGTGGATCATGGGGCTGTGAGAGCAGATACGTCCAGCCCGCCAAACAAGCGAGCCGCTCGGAACATCCCCACAATCTGGGCTCGACCGAGCCCGTACAACACCACTGGTCGGCACCCCCGTTGGGCGCCCTAGCGCTATGCATACTACGTCGCTGTGGCCATGGGAGTCTGAGCAGGAATATGGATCCAGCCATGAGCATCTGCCCGTGCGCACAGTGTTTGCGAGTATGGGTGAGTTTGAGTATACATAGTAGCAGAGTGTGGTTTCTGAGCCCGGATGAGTCTGAATACGAGTGGGTTGGGATGTGGATGGTCAGAGTGTGAGTAGTCTGTGCGTATGAGTCTGCCTGCGCATGGCTTGGGAGAGTATGAATGAGTTGAATGAGTCTCAATGTGAGTGGATACGGCTGCTAACTGGGCCTGGGTTTCAGAAGTCAAAGTATGAGTGACTGGGCGACGAAGAAAGGAGGAGAGCTGGAAGGAAGGCAACAGTGCGTGGGCGGCGGCGTGACAGACATCACACCGACCCCATATTCAGTACGAAATGTGAAGAATCCAATCGCTTTCTATTGGAGTGGCACGGATGATGTCTAGAACCCTTCCGGCAGCCGTCTTCAAGGCCGTCTTGGGCCCACAATGGGCCCTCATGAGGCCCTCTTGGGGCCATCCTGGGCCCAGTATTGTTCCTCGCAAGGCAGTGTTGGGAATATCTTGGGCCACCTTGGGCGCTTTAACACCGAACCAACGAGAACGCAAAAGAAATGTGATGACTTTTTCTCTGGGACCTACTGACGGTCCTGCTTGAATTTTGTTGGGCCGCCGTCGGGCCATCTTAGACTGCATCCGCCGCGTGCTTTGGGGTTGCATGCCTCTGTTGGGGCCCCTGAACCCCGGGCAAACCATCAACCGTCAAGTAGGCTTATCCTGGGGAGAGGTTCCCCCGTGTTCTGTGTCGGGTGGGGAATATGGATGCATGCTTCTGCATATGTATACATGTTAGCCCGCGTGGACCCCATATTCCGCGTCTCTAATAATATATGTTGTGCACCCGTTGCGGTGCAATCGATGTTGTGTAATTGACCACGCAGCACCGCGCATGACCACCGCCCACTCTCGTGTAAACATCCCACCCTCCCACCCGCATCTTGGTCGGCAAAACTCATAAGGTCGCGACGGCAATTCCAGCGTGGTGCTCGTCCGCAAATGTCACCGAGCTCACTGGCACGCGGACCCTCGTGGCGCAGACAAGTCCATCCTGCGGGAGACAGCGCGGACGACAGCGTCGACAAAAGATGAAATGGTTGGCATAATTCATGTGATCGCGAATACAATTGCAGCGTGGAGCTCCTCCGACAATTTCATCCTGTTCATTGGCGCGCGGACGCTCGTCGCGCGGGCAAAAGGCCATCTTGCGGGAAACAGCGCGGACGATGGCGTCGACAAACGACGATGAGTGCCCAACGACGGTTGCGACAGCAATGGTGACGACGACGGTGCCCAACATGGTACAATTTGACAGGGATCATGCCTCTGGCAAGCGCGCGAGGGCATTGGAATAAGTTCAACGTGCGCGCGCCAAGGCCTCATTGGGGGAAAGAGCATTGGGTGTCCTAGGAATCCGAAAGGGCGCGGGATGAAATGTTGAAAGCTTAGGTTGAAAAACCAGCAGTTGCTTTTATGTTTTTTTATGCGGATCTCGCAACGCAGACAACAAATTGTGGAAGGATTTCGTCTTGCGCGCGCAGGTGGCCCGCATGTTATTATTCCGCAACAAAAATCGCGCATTCAGCTCATCTTGGATCATTAGTTGGCAAGGATGAGGAGGAGACCCGATACCGGGACTAGCTGGGATGGTGCGAGTGCATATGGAAAATAAACAAGGAGGCGGAATCAGACGTAAAGTGTAATACCCTGGAAGGGGGATGGTAATCCCGGGGGATGGTGAAGGTAGAATCAAATTTCTTTCACGAGAAGTGAACCTAGGTTATGCAACCTACGTTGTGCACCCTCTGTGGTAAAACCGATAGGGTGCAGTGTATATTGTGGATTCTACGTGGTGCAGTGTAACTTGTGCGATTCATATGGTACGCTGTTCGCGGTTCAATGTATGTGGTGCACGCTATGCGGTGCTGTCTACGTGGTGGAATTCATGTCGCAGTGAGTTGTCAATGCCACTGCTTGCGCAATCACCACCCACCCGCAACTTAGTTTGCAAAAGCCTTTGCGGCGGCGGCTGCGATGACTGCTTGGCGCTGGCTGGCGCATCGCTGCGGCCGCGCTAGCGCGCGCAGGCTAGCGCCAGCCGCCTGAGCGGCACACTGGCCCAGACGACGGGCGGTGACGAGGCGGCGACGGGGCGGCGACGGCGGCCAGAGCGACACACCAGCCAAGTTTCTCAGAACAGAAGTAAGGTCCCCCTCAGTGCAAGAACTGCTTGGGGATGTCTCTCTCTCTCTCTCTCTCTATATATATATATGTGTATATATATACACACATACTAGAACCATCGCGCGCTTTTCGCGCGCGCTCAGGTTCTAGTTGAGGTCACCGCTCGGGTGCGATGCCTGCGACGATTCTTACAACGAAGACGGCGGCGTGCACTGCAAGCCACGTGTTCCGGAAGCGCCATGTTCCGGAGGAGCGTTCCCGGAGCATGGGGCGCCAGAGGCTCCCCCGGTCTTCCCCCCTCCTGGACTATCCTGCCGAGGAACTCTTGGGTTGCGTAGGGCCGGTCTTGCGGGCTCCCTGGGACTCTCTGGGCCCGCCTAGGGCTGTTTGGGAGCGGACCTGGAGGCGCGCTGGGCCCTATTGGAGCGTCGTCAAGCCGAAAAAGCAAGAAGGCCAAGATCCTCCAACTCCTACGTAAAATGAACGATTTTGGCCTGTTGGGACCCTCTTGGGGGTTCTCCTGGAGGCGTCTCGAGCCATGTTGAAGCCTCTTGGAAGCTACCTGGGGCCTCCTGGGGCTTGAGGCGGAAGCCCTAGGTTTTCCGGACGCGGCCCGTCTCTTGGACACCTCTCGGGCCTGTTTTGGGGCACTCGTGGGCTGCCCTGGGCGTTTCTTGGGTCAGCATTGGGCTCTCCGGGACCGCCGCGGGGCGGCCTTGGGCGCTTCTGGAGCTGTTTGGGGGCGGTCTCGGAGGCCTCCTGGGCCGCCTAGGAGCGTCGGACAGCCGCAAAGATCAGAAGGCCAAACCCCTTCCAAAACTATTGTAAAACCATCATTTTTTGGCCTGCTGGGGCCCTCGTGGGAGTGCTCTTGGAAGCGTTTGGAGCCATGTTGGAGGACTCTTGGGAGCTGCCTGGGGCCTCCAGGGTCACTGTTGAGGAGGGAGCCCTGGGTGTTCGGTACGCGGTCCCTCTCTTGGGCCCTCCTTGGGCTTCTTTTGGAGCCTTCTTGGGCTGTCGTGGGCGCTTCTTGGGCCAGCCTTGGGCTCTCCGGGGCCGCCTTGGGCTTGTCTTGGGGGCCTCTGGGGCTGCTTGGGGGCAGACCTGGAGACCTCCTGGGCCGTCTTGGAGCGTCGCACAACCGACAAAAAAACAGAAGGCCAAAATCCTTCCAAAACTTGGAAAACCATCAATTTTGGCCTCCGGGGGCTCTCTTGGGATCGCTCCTGGAAGCGTCTGGAGCCATGTTGGAGGCCTCCCGAAACCTCTATCACGTGCTTCGGCGACATGGGTCGAAGATGGGAACCATTCCTGGTGCTGAAACATCACCAGGGTCCGTCCAGAGCTGCTCGGGAGACGCCCCCGAGCGGCTCTGGAGAGGCCCGGGGATGGGTCCTCCCATGGCGAGTCGAGGCAGCTGGCCAGAGGCCCCCGGCCCCGTACCCCGACACACATATATATATATATATAATATATATATATATATATATATATATAGTCAGCCAGAGTTGCGCGAAGCGTCTCAAAGGTGTTATTTGAAAAATGCAGCTCGGCCATAGACGGGGGCGACCCCGCGTCTAAATTTGATGTACAAGTCATGCAGTGGCACGGCTTGCACAAGCTCCAGCGATGCTGACTCTGGCACGCGCAACGACCCTTCTTGTAACGGCGCGGTGGTTCCAGGCAACTTGGGGCACGCAGCGCGTACATGTATAAATACGAAACATGCGCCGTGCCTCGAGGCGGGAAGTTGAGTGTTCCCCAGGCTTCTAGAAACCCCTGTACTATCTATTCAGTTTTGGAATATTATTGTTCGGGGCAGGGAGCCCTGAATCTCTGTTATTCCCAGCGTTCCAGAGCTTTCTCGGGCTTCCCTGCATGACTTTTCCAGAGGCTACAAGGCCCCTAGACGGGCCAAGACGGCCCCAAGAAGCGCTCAAGCGGGCGCAAGCGGCGTCGAAGACGGCCCGACAACGCTCCGAGACGCCCAAGATGGCCCACAGACGACCCAAAAGGCCCCCAAGACGCCCCAAGAGGGCTCCTAGAGGCCCCCCAAGAGGGTCCCGAGATGCCCGAATCAGTTATGTTCCTTCGGTGTTTGAAGGGTTTTAGTGCTCTCGCTTTTTCTGTCTTTCGACGCTCCAAGGCTGCCCAAAGCGCTTACAAGATCGCGCAGACGGCCCAAGATGACGGCCCAAGAGGCCTCAAAGACGGCCCTGAAGAGCTCCAAGAGGGGCCCTACAGAGGCCCCAGAGGGGGAACACGATCAAACATGTCGAGCCCTTCGCCCTATGATGGCCCCCGAGATCAGCAGCAAGTCCCTAAGAGACCCTCCACAAGCTCTAGGAGGCCCCGAACACGGCCCAAATCGGAACCCAAGAGGCCCCCAAGAGACCCCCGATGGGCCTCCAAGACACCCTAAACCCGAATCCGAGAGGCTTCCTGGAGGCCTCCCAGGAGATCTCCAAAGGCATCCCATAGACCTCTGACATACAACCGAGGCACGGTGGCGAGATGGGCCGAAGGCCATTCTATCCGACGCCCCCTGTTGGCTTGCCACAGTGGTGCACGGCGTGCTGGACACACAGGTAGTTGCTGGTTCTTTTTGAAACTTCCCAGGGGCCTTCGGCCCAACCAGCCAGCCACCTGGAACGACGTGCTGGGACGTGTAAAGCCCTCAACGTCCACAACAAATCGCCCCCACGAGGACCCGTAAACTTCTCAGGTCGTCGGTCTTCCCGCTCTGGACGGCCCCAGGATGGCCTCCACGACTGCCAAGATGGTCTCCAAGACGGCTGCGATGGCCACAAGAGAAGTCAAGATGGCCCCAAAATGTCTTTAAGACCGGTGGCCTCAAGATCGCCCGAGAGGCCTCCAAGACAGCCCACGAGGCCTCCAAGATTACCTCCAGGAAGCCCCGAAGAGACCAACATCGCTGATGTGAACTAGGTTGTTGAAGGATACGGGCGTTTGCTCAATTTCGACGGTCCAAGACGGCCCTAGAGGCCCCCAAGATAGCCCCAAGGGCGCCCAAGAGGCCTCTGAGATGGCCCCCCATGACGGCCCAAGAGGCCCCCAAGACAGTCCTGAGAGGGCCCCAAGACGGTCCCAAGAGGGCCTCAAGACGGCCCAGATACCAAAGATTGGCTTCAAGACGGCCCTGACGCGCCCAAGGAGCAGCCCAAGACAGCGTCCGACGGCGTCAGACGGGCCAGGAACACCCTCAGAGGGCCAAAGAGCCTCCTGAGGAGCCTCCAAGGGCCCCCGAAGAGGCTCAAGGAAGCCCCAAAGAGACCTCCAAAAGGCCCCCAGGAAGCTCCGTCTCGAATCTTATTCCAAAGACCCTCCCCGTACATAACCCCCCCCCGCCTTTACATAAATTCCGCCCTCGGCGCTCCCACCAACGTGAAATTCGAATTTCGGTTTCGGAAGCCCTCTGGGCCATCCTACGCCGCCCGAGCGGGCCCCAGATCGCTTCCCGGACGGTCCCGCGGAGCCCCGAAACGGCCCAAGGCCGCTCCAGAACGGCCCATGAGCGCTCAAAGAGGGCCCAAGGTGGTTTCAAGACGGCTCAAGAGGCCCCGTCTCAAGAGGCCCACAAGGGGAACCCCCAAACGCAACCATCGCCCCATGTTCAACACATTCGCGTCTTTCGTCTCCAGGGCGTCCGCGACGGCTCAAGAGACCCCACACATCGCCTTAGGACAGCCCAACAATTGTCCAAAAGGGCTCCAGGACGACCGAAGAGAATCCAAGACGGCCCAAGACAGGTCCCAGAGGGTCCTAGAAGGCCCCTAAGAGAGCCCCAAGAAGGTCACAGGAGGCCACCAAGAGAGCGCAAGAGGGCCCCAAGAAAGCCCCAAGACGGCCGAATCCCCCCAAGACGATTCAAGAGGTCTCTGGACGGCCCAGGAAGGCCGCCAGACGGCCCAAAAGAGCCCCAAAAGGATCCACACGAAAGCCTTCAGAGACCACATTCGTTAATTATCGCGAGGTTCCGTAGCGGATGTTTCCAATAACGTCCCAAAGTCTGAACACCAAGACACTCCCAAACCCTGAGCGCGCAATCTCGCGCCCTCGCACAGTACGAGCGGCGCAACTGGCTTTCAAAGAGGCCCCGAGACGGCCCAACAAGGCAGTGAAACTGCCCACAAAGCCCCTCAAGATCGGTTCAGATGGCGCTACGAGCCGTTCGAGCCCTATGAGCCCGATGAGGCCTACGATCCCGATGAGCCTTCCAAGAAGCCCCCGAGACGCCTATCCCCAAAGCCCTCTGAGAACCATGAGCTTCACAGGCCCATGAGCCAAATGAGCTCTTGAGCCCATACGACACATATGAGCCCGACGATCGTACGAGCCCTTCGAGCCTTGCGAACCCTACGACCCCTGTCAGCGTTACTAGCCCTCAGAGCCTCTATCAGCCTCATCTGCCCTATGACCCCTAAGAACCCTCTACAACACGTACGCTCACGAGCCCAATGCGTCGTGCAACCCTATGCTCCTCACGACCTCACACGCTTTCGAACCCCTACGAGCCCCACACCCTTATCAGTGCATGAGCACCATACGGCCCTTCCTTACCATGTCACCCCTACGACCCCTACGAGCCCCATGTAACCTCCAAGGAACCCCCGAGACACCTCTGCCGTGGGCTCTACGAGCCTTTCGATCTCTACGAGCCCATGAGCCAAATGAGTTCCTCAGCCCTACGAGACCTACGAAACCTATGACCGCCTCTTTCTCTCCCCGCTCTCCCCCCTCTCTCTCTCCCCTCCGCCTGCTCGGCTTCCATGCCGTTCCACGTGGCAGCAACCTCGCCAGCCAAACGCAGAAAACGATCTCCAGACGCGCCTCATGGGCCCAATGAGACCTACGAGCCCTATGAGGCCCCCTGCGCCCTACGAGCCCCATACGCCCCACGAACCCTATGAGCCCCATGGGCCCTACGAACCCTATGACCCCCATGGGCCCTACGAGCATCATTAGACCTATGGACGGGATGCTCCCTATGAGCCATCATGGGCCCAATGTCGCCTGTGAGCCTGTGAGAAGTATAAACCTTATGAGCCGTATGAGCCCTACGAGCCCTGTGAGCCCGATGAGCCCTATAACCCCTGGGGGGTCCACGGGCCCGATAAACCCTATGGGACATATGCGCCCGACGAGCCCTATGAGCCGTACTGGCCCAATGGATCCTGTGGGCTCTGTGTTGTAATTTGGCCTCGCAAGGCATACGAGCCCTATGAGCCCTATTAACCTCATGGGCCTCACGGCCCGCGCTACCTATGAACCCAATGAACCCTATGGACCCTATGAGCCCCGTTGGCCCTATGAACCTTATGACCCGAGCCGTTCTGAACCTTATGAGCCTAATGCGCCCAATCAGCACAATGACCCTTATGAGTCTCACGAGTCTCACACACCCTATGAGACGACCCGCTCGATGGGAACCAAGAGCCAGCGACTTCAGTGATGCCAAGGACCCCACGAGCCTCCACGCCCGAAGAGCTCATCAACCCGAAGAACCCTGTGAACTCAAGGACGAATGCGAGCTCTCGGAACCTCATGACTCCCAGGAATCGCGCTGCCCGAAGTATCCCTTTTCCACATCCGCGCTCCAAGCTTTTGGGCCCCAATTGCGGCGGATAGCCCTTCAGACCTCTGATCCAGAGGAGCCTATGGGTCCTATCAGCCCTGTGTGCCCCATGGGCCTTCTTGCCGAATCTCAACACGGTGCTAGCGGCTGACAAGTGCGGCGCGCCTCGCTGGCGTCATGCGACAAACATTTTAACGGCGAAGCGAAGCGAGCAGGTCAAATCTTGGTAATGTAGAGAGAGGGGGGGAGAGAAAGAGAGAGAGAGTAACAAACACATCAACAAACAAAGAGAGAGAAAGAGAGAGAGAACGATAAGAGAGAGAGAGATAGTGAGAGAGACAGAGGGACAGAGCGACAGAAAGAGAGAGAGAGAGAGAGCAGCAGCGAGAACGATATACACATACATGTATATATTGTGTGAGAGAGAGAGAGAAAGAAAGAGAGAGAGAGAGATTGAGAGAGAGAGAGAGAGATTGAGAGAGATTACGAGGTTACGAGTTCAGCGAGGCGCATGTCACAGACTAGCGCCTCGGCCGTGCAGGCAGTGCCTGCCTGTGTGAGCGCCATCACACTGCGTGGAGAGATGGCAGGGCAGGCGCTCGATAGAGAAAAAGCGAAAGAGAGAGAGAGAGAGAGAGAGACGGACGACACCTGGCGTGCGCGGCGTCGAGGAGCGTGGCGGGATGAGTCGGCGAGGCGCTGGTGGCCGCTGTTCTTTTCTTACTTTAAACCCGAAGGGTGCGGCCGGGGCGGGGAGAAGAGGGGGGGAGCATGAGAAGTGGGGTGGGGAGGAGGAAGGAGGGCGCGGAGAGGGGGGGGGGAGACGTGGAGGAGCGTGGAGGGGGCGTGCGGGGGCGAAGCGTGGAGGGGCGTGGCGTGGAGATGGCCGCCCTCCTCCAGCTCCTTCTGTTGTGCGCTGCGCGGGCGCATAACCGTGCATGTCGGGTGTCTGGGGTCCTCCTGCTCCTCCCCTCCGACCTCGTGCAGCATCGCCCGCTGCCCTGCGCAACCAGCACGGCCTGGTGATCCCTGCCGAGTGCTCGTCTGCGGTCGCGCCTTCGCTTTCGCTGCCGAGGCTCTGCGGCCCTCGATGCCTCCTCCTGCACGTGCACAGCTCGGCTTCGGGCGCTTGTCCGGGGCTCGGGGATCGTTGTGGATTGCCCTGTTCCGTTCCTGGGCCCCTCTTGGCCCTCTGGGGGCGCCCTCGTCGCCACGGCTGGATCCGCCTCGAGACTCTGGCTAAGGCGCGCCCCGGGACAGGTATCCAAGGGGCCGCGCAGGACGGCTGTCCCGCTCTGGCGCTCTCGGAGGGGACGGGGCAAGCGCGGGGAGCGCCAAGGGCTTCCGGCCCCTCGGCCCCCCGCAAGTCTGGCCGAGATCAGCGCCTTCCCGCCCCACCCACCATCACATTGAGGTAGAGCTGAAGGACTGGAGAGCGGAACCACCCGCACGACGACCACCCCTACAAGCGAGACCCTTTTGGCAAACGCACCTGAAGGAGAAGTTCCAAAGGACAAGGCTGTTAAGCAAACACGCAGGACTGCTTAGCAAACGCCCCTCGACGGACGCTCATGCTGCTTATGCTAGGAGATGCCCCCCCCCAATGGGGAGCACACCCTGCCCAAACCCAAGCATCCCGAGGATGATGGGGCTCAGCCTAAGCTCCCGCCAACGGCCTCGCGCTCCTGCAGGGATCGGACAACATCTCTCTGAAACGCAATCAGATCAAAGCAATCAAAAGAAGAACGATCATTGACGGGCGTTCCTCTACTTCCATATCCCGTACTCCCCCAATCGATGGCCTCATAAGCAATGTGCGACCCGTGAACCTGTTCACCACGTGCTTGATCAGCCCGAGCGTGTAGGCATCGTGCACGGATAAACCTTGCAATTCCGACACATAAACACTCCTCATGTTCTAACATATCTAAATCTGGGGACGGAGAAATTCAAAACAGTTAGGCGATCATGAGCAATATCGTGACGTCTAGGATCCTACCGCAAATCGCCATCCATCCTTTCCCTTCCCCCTTCCCTTTCCATTCCTCAGCAGCCACGCGCCCCATCACTGCTCCCCGTCCGCCAAACTCTCCCATACGCTCACAAAGCTCTGAGGGTGTCTGTGATGATCTGTGATGATGCCGATGGCTGACCCATGCGACTCGCATGGAATGCTCTCCTCAGAATCGCTCCCCCTGGACATGTCCTGGAGCGCCGCCCCGACTGGGGCTTCGAGGAGAATCCAGCCGTGGCGACGGAGCATCCGAATCACAACGACAGATTCTGCAGAGCTTCAGAACTGGTCCTGCGCTGGACCTGACAAGTGGCGCTGCCGCAAGCCCTCTGGCCCTGGCCGCTGCAACCCAACGGCGGGTACTGGGCGCCGTCCGCGCGCGCGGCGCCGTGCAGCCTAGCCCGGGCACAACGACCAATCTTCCCCCTCAACTCCCGCCAGCTCTTTCGTCCCCCCTCGCCCGCCGTGGGGCGCCGCTGGAGCGGCTGAGGCGGGCGCTGTGGGTGGACTGCCGGCCGATCAGACCAACGATCATCACGTCGTTGGAATTTGCGTTGACCTGCGACGCCCCTCCTCATCATGCTACGTATTGTCATGTTGCACGCTTGACGCAACAGTCTGACCGCCACCGTGCTGACGCAGACTTGCGATTGAACCCCCCTGGCCACTCGGGGCCCTTCTTGGGCCGTCCTGGGCTCTCTGGCGCCACCATGTGATCTGCGTGGGCCATCATGCCCCAACTTTTCGCCATCTTGGGTCTCCAGAAGTCCCTTGGGGCTCCCTTCGGTCGTCTATGGGCTTTGATGGCCCGTCTGCAGCCTTTCTTTGGGTCGTCCTGAGCCGTCGTCGGGCTCCCCAAAAGCGCTGTTCAGCCCGTTTCGGCTCCAACTGGGGCCTCTGGGAGCCATCTGGAGGCGACAAGCAGGCCAACGGTATCGACACCTACTACAGTATATTCTTCACAATTCTTCGCAGCGTCCTCATGAGGGTGACATCAGTACTGTGCGCCTGCTGCGCAACCACTCGTGCACGCGTGTTTGCTTGACTCCCTACATGATTGCGAACTGACGCGTTTGCTTGCCAACCTGCGCATGAGCAAAAAAATTGCGGGTCACGGGCGGATCACCCGCGCGAGTTGCGCGCGTTCGCGCGCGTCGCGCGCGCGGATTGCGGGAGCGCGTCGCAAGACCAGGTCGCGGACTTCCGTCGCGAAGACTGGCAGCGTCGCAAGTCGCGAATACGGGTTTCGGGTGCATACGGCGGGTTGCGGGTCGTTGGCTGGGCATTTCTGTCGTCGTCTCACCGCGTCACTGAGTCGGATTGGTGCTATCGCCACCTTAGGCACTAAGCCCTCGCGAGACGCGCCGAAGGCCCCGCGCCCCTAGGAGGTTTCGCGTAGAGCGCGGATGCGGTTGACACCCATGGTGTCGCGACAGTGTTGGGCCATATGAAGAGCGTGGATGTGATCGGCGGCTAGCTTTCGAAAAAATCATGAGTTGTTTGAAGCGCGCGGGCGCGGTCATCGCGAACGGTTTCGCCTTACGTTGGGGTCTCATGAGACGCGCGGATCTGATTGGCGCCAAGGGCCCCGAGGGTCTTTAAAACCTCGGCGCCGAGACTTCCATGGCACTTGAAACCTCTGAAACGCTCGGATGTGATCGAAATCGAAAATTTCGTTGACTGTTGAAACCCTTGACAAACGTTTGGGGCTGCCTGATACCACTGTTGGGACTCGCCTGGTTCGTCTTGCAATACTTATGTAATGTTGAAACCGGGTCGGCACGCAGTCATGATAATGCTGAATGTAAGCCAGCATGGGCTCCGAACCGTAACTTATTGCAATCTAGGCGGCGCAATCTAGGCGGCGCACGCAGTGCCCCTCGCGCGCAGAAGCGCCCGCAAGGTCTGGGGGCCTACGCAAGCACAGTATATGTTTAGAATATCATAGCCCTGACAGCACGGGCGCTGCCCAGGGCCATTGACGTCCTCATCGCGTCTGCGGGGGCCCGCCCTGCCAAGATGTTGCACGCGTGGAACGCAATGATCGCCCTTTTCACGCGCCAGTCTGCGAGCCGCTTCGGACTCGCCTTCACTCGGGCCGCAGCGCTCGAGCAGACGCTCAGAGGCTGGGGCGCGGACATGCCTTGCAAAACGCATCGCGAACCACAGGGGCGAGCAGTGCGCGCGGTGTTTCATTGGGTCGATGGCCGACCCGCTCTCACAAAGCAGGCAGCCAATCGCACTGCTCTGGTCCCACGAAGACCTGCGGAGGCGACGGCTCGTCGCCCGCCCGCGCATTTTAAAGCGCCGGCGGGGCCGCGGGGCCGCGGAAAAGGGGGAGACTTGACAATTTCCCGCAAGGAACCCCGCTGATCTGCGTCGCACTGCGTCGGCCCCCATCGGACAGGTGCGAAAGTTTCCTTAAATTGGGCACGCGCTATTTTTCAGCGAACCGCATCACTTGGCGAGGCGGTCTCCCCGGCGGCGGTCCAGGTCCTTCACTCTGGGCGGCAGCTCGCGGCGCAGGCCGTCGACGTCACAGGCGCAATTGACTTGCGCCGCGCAGGCCTTCAGCCGGGCGCGGTGCGCCTCCGAGGTCTCCTCCCAGCACCGCATCGGGGGCGTTTTCGCGTGCCTGTCCCGCGTCCACGACGCCGCGGTCTCGCGGGGCATGACCTGCTGGAGCTGGCTGGGCAGCGCAGAAACGTCCGCGGGGAAAAATGCCCTCAGGTCGTGGCGCCGCAACGCCCCGCGGTACTCCTCGGCGATTGCCCCCGAGCCGGCGCTGCAGATGCCGCCCCCACGGTCCGCGAGCGCGCGAGGCAGCCGGCCGCCCCCGGGAAACCGCACATTTAGAGCAGCCCGCACCTTCGCCACCATGATCTCGGCCCCTAGCGGAGTCTCCCCAAGGAAATCGCCAGGCAGCGGCTCGATGTGGAGCTTCCCGCGCGCGAAGACCGGGACCCGCCGCGCCCGCGCCGCGTCAGAGCTATTCAACTTGAGGTGGCGTTTGGGGCCGCGGAGGTGCTGCGATTGCGCCTGAGAGCCTTTGCTCATCCATCCTTTCTTCCCCCTCCGCGCAAGCGCCACGTCTTGCGCCGTCTTCTGAGCCCGAGGGTGGACAGAGTTGCAGAGGTCACACCGCGCGAGATTGTCGTAGTACCACTGCGGCCTGCGCGATAAAGATATCACGTGCTTCGCAAAATCCAGCCGCCTCCGCTCGGGCGCGTCGTCCAGCGCGTTCCGCGACGGGCGCGCAGTCGCGATGGCGGCGTACGTGTGCTCCTCGCCTTGCTTCTTCAGACGCTTCGCCGCCGCCGCAATGGCGGTCTGCTTCGGGCCCCGCAGGGCGCGCTTCCGGCCGCGGAGACCCCCCGTCGGTCAGTGCCACTCGGGGTCGGCATCCACACGCTCGAAGAACTCCTTGATGGACTGCGATGTAGGATGGTCGCCGGAGGCCTCCCCGGCGATGTGGAATGCTTCGGAGACAAGGGAAGACATGATAAAGCACTGAATGCGGAGACGCGCAGCCAGGATGCCACGATTTTCCTGGCGCCGCTCACTAAGTGCCTTCACGCAGGGCTCCGTCACGGCCTTTTCCTGGCCCTTGTGCCCGCAAGCTGCCTCCTCGAGGTCCAAGGCGATCGGCTGCGTCTTCCAGAAGAGGGGGGCGGACAGGGAGGTGCGGCAGAGCTCGCAGGTCATGCGTTCTGTGCTCGCTCTGCGCAGGCGTCGCATCCATAGGGCCCAATTCGCGATGGTCTCCTTGGCACTGCGCATCGTCGACACCAGGTTGGATAGCCCCATGGGGGTCGGCTTCAGCGGCGACCAGCGCCCCCGGGCCAGTAGGTCATCGTGGGAGACGCCACGCGCGGGAGATGCCGCGCGCGGTGCAGCACCGAGGATTCGTGGCGCTTGAGGCGGTCGGCCCAGTCGAGAAATTGGCTCAGGTAGGACGCCTTGGACACCGCGCGCGGGTTGTGGAGCGTCAACGAAGTGCTCGTCGGCGCGCCAGTGTTCGCGGCAAGGTTGGAGACCCTCTGCCGGCCCCAATCGCCATCAGCCACTGCGCCGCGTGCCGCCGCTCGCCGCGGGCCCCAGGGGCGCGCCAATGCACTCCGCGAAGGGGGCGACTTGCATGCCGCTCCAGCACGGGATGAGGGCGCGCAGCTTGGCTCGGATACGCGGCTCAGACCTATCGGGGCACTCCTCCGCGAGCGGGGTGAAAACTAGCCGGGCAATGTGCTCGGCCGCGTAGAACGCGCCGCTCGGAGGCTTCTTCATCTGGATCAGGGGGGGGGGGGGGGGGGGGGGGGGCGCGCCCCCCAGGGGCTTCTTCGACTGGAGCTCGCCCGCGCAGACTTCGACCGCGGCCTGCTCGGGGCGGCGGGCGCGGTCGAAGCGGGCCAGGGGGCCCAGGCCGGGCGCCCGCAGCGTCAACGTCCTGGGGCGCCGTTGCGAGATTCACGAGGCTAGCCAGCAGACGACCTGGAGGTCGCCGCTCAAGCTGGAACAGGTCGGGGGGGACAAGGTAGATAGGGTCGACCATGTTCGTGGCGCTGACGGGGGAGCCAGCGAACTCCAGCACCGCGAAGGGGAAGGCGCGTCACATGGAGGGGAAAGCGTCGCCGAAGACAAACCTGACCGTCAAGGTGTCGGCGTCGGCAGCCCTGGTTGAGCACCGCAGCGCGGGGCCGCGAGCCCATCGTGACCGCGCGCTGGTTGAAGGGGCGTTTCGGCACGAACCTCGTTAAAAGGAGGGTGCTCGCGTCGCCTTTGCCAGCCCTTTCACGGTCTGGCCCCCCTCGGGCCCCGAACCTCCTTGGGAGTGAAGATCGGCTGCGATTCGTTGGGGCCCTCCACGATATCGGCGGCGACGTTCAGCAGGACCTGCGCCGCCATGGGAGCACGCTTCCATGCCACGTGAGGAAAGCCATTCGGCCCAGGGGCCGAGTTGTTAAAGCGTTTGATCAGGCGACTCATCTTGGCCAAGGGCCAGGGTAGGTATCGCTATCTCTTCGCATTTGCAAGGGAGTAGCGCGCTTCTTCAAGCATCGGCGAACGCGTTCAGGGAGGCTCGGTCTGGCCTGCAATACTCGTGACCATTGGCGCCTAAGGTCGGATATCCTCTCGTCAGCGGAGGTCGTGGTGGAATGGTCGCGTAGCACATCGATGGCCTGCAATTCCGGGATGCTGCGCCCGTCGGGGCCCAGAGCTTGATGCTTATCTGGATAGCCCGATGCGTGCGGAATGCCCCTGGCCCTGGCAGGTGCTTCGGCGTGAATGGCCTCCTCTCTCTGGCCCTGGCACCCCTTGTGGTAGGCTTCGAACATCCTCTGGAAAGCGATCGCGCCGATGATGGCGATGTTCAGCTGGCCGGCGATGTCCAGGAACTCGGCCCCAAGGGTCGCCCTCGCGCGCAGCGTCTTGGCCGCCTTCCAGTCATTGCGCAGAACCGCTCTCGAGATGGCTCTGCAAACAATGAACGCAGCCGCGGCGCCAGGGGACTTCGCGTCAGTCGGGCCAATGCGAGCGAGGCGAATTGCTTCGCGTTGTAGACGCCGGATGTCGCGGAACTGGGCGGGGAAGGCAAGACTTTCCAACTGAAGTTCTGACGGAGCACGCCGAAGTAGTGGTCGAACAGCGGGTGTTCCCATATGTGCTTCGGGATGGGCCGGGCGGCCCAGTCCTCCTCGGGGCTGCGGGAAACCAGTTGAAGGTGGACAGGCACGTGGTCCGAGATGCTGCGGTCGAGCAGCTCCCCGGGCGCAAGCGGGAAACCCGCTTTCGCGCGCCATTGAATGAGCATCCGCAGCGGGGTGCTGATGTAGATCTCGTCGGTCCCGGCGCGTTGCTGCGTCCGCTCCGCGTAGAGGGCCGGGGCCTCAGGGTCGACCTCTATCATCAGTTCGAAGGCAGTCTGCCAAGTGTTCTGGCGCTCGGGGTCGCGGCGCCGCCCTCGAGGAAACCGATTGCTCACGGGCGGGATCTGCATCGCCAGCGGGGCCTCGTCCACTAGATGGAAGTCGCCCATGACCAGAATAGTGGCGCGCTCTGGGTGGGCCGCGGCGAGGCAGAGTTCCGCCTGGAGCGATCCCACCGTTTTCTGGACCTGCTCGGGCGTGAGCTGGTAGTGGTGGATGTTGTAGACGACCGCCATGCCCATCAAGAGCTGGGGTAGCCCCTCAGCGCCAGCTTGATCAGCGCCATCGTCGGCGATAGCCTCGATGAGGAGGCGCTGCGCGCGGCCGGGAACCAGCTCAGCGCGACGGCCCAAGGCAGGGCCCTGCGCCGCAGAGGGGGGGGGGGAACAAGAAGCAAAAGAGCCGCGCCACCAGTCCCGCGCTCAGGCGTAGGTGAGGCGACAGCCGCTTGCTGGTGCGCCAAATGTAAAGATTCCCCTGCGACGCACCCAACCCATTTGCATCAAGTTACAAGAGGAGTTGACCCAAACTTGCCAAGGCGATGACAGCGCAGGCGCCGTTGTCGCGCAAGCTGCATGGGATGCGCTCACGCATCGCGGCCCACAGGGCAACAACAAAGGGGCGAGGAGCGATGGCCCAGGCTCGAGGAGGACGTGGAAGCGGGAACGACGGACAGGAAAAGGACGCGCGGGGGGCCGAACCGTCAGCGCGGCAGCAGCAGGGGGAGGGTGGCAGGGGGCAGAGGACGACGACGAAAATGACGAGAGGAGGCGGAAGACTGTTGCTTCTTCTCGGCGGTACGCTAAATATGCAGCGCTGCCTGTGCTAGGTCGCCGCGGCGCTCGGCAAAATGATCGAACCTGCTTCCAGTTAGCGCCAGAAGCGAAGCCTCGCTCGCCCGCCGGCTTCTCTGCTCGCTTCCTTCCTGACGACCCCAGAACTCGAAACAACGCCAAAGTAATGCAGAAAGGCGTCGTTACGCTGGCCCCAGGGATGGCGAGGTTTCCGCGTGGTCCGCGTATGACGTCACTTCACTGCACCCCCCGGCAACCTTCGACAATTTCGACAGTCTCGCAGATCGCAGCCCTCCAAGGGTGGCGAGGTCTCCGCGTGGTCCGCGAAAGACGTCGCTCCGCTGCACCCCCCGGCAGCCCTCGAAAGCGGCGACTGTTTCGCAACTCGCAGCCCCCTAAGGATGGCGAAGTCTCCGAATGGTAGGCGTACCGCCCCCTGGATTAAAATGTAGTGGTCAGCATTTTGCGAGGGAACAACCCCTGGGTCTTCGCCAATCGATAGAACCTCAAGCTTCGACCTTCGATCGATCCCAAGATGGCCCCCAACCAGACTCGAGACCCGAACGGAGGAACGGCGACTCAGGGGTGGACGAGACGCGCGGTTGTTAGAACAACCCAAACGAAGACGCCACTCTCTGGCGGCGTGAAAAGCGGCCGGAAAATACCCCGCGAGGAATTCTCAGGCGATGTCGCCACTCTCAGACGGCACGAAGATCGATCGGATTCTGTTTCTGAGGAAGTCCCACGCGAAATCGCCACTTTCAGATGCCATAGCAAAATTCCAGATAGCCCTGGAAGGCGATCTGAAGTTTGTTTGAGGAAATCTTGGGCGGAATCGCAGTTTCAGACAGTGACCCCACCTGGCCGTTCTAATACTCGAAATGGGTGGGAGATGCATCTGAAATTCCCAAATCGGCCCCACCGCTCCAACATTGTCCAGGGGGCCCGTGGCCGAACGGGGGGCCAGCCGTGTCTTCCTCGACCCCCGCGGTCTCCACTTTTGAATCCAGCGGGTTGGCCGCCGCCAGCGCGCTGAATCACGTCTCATTCCCACGTTTCTCCACGCCCCGCATTTGCGCGCACATCCTGCGCGCTGCCCGCGCCGGGTGTGTTTTTTTGGGGGGGCGACCGCCGCCAGCGCGCTGAATCCGCCAGCCGCCATGCTCCACATTTGCGCGCGCATCCTGCGCGCTGCCCGCGCCGGGCGCTTTTTCTGCGACCGCCAGCGCGCTGTGCCCATGCCCCACATTACCGCGCGCATCCTGCGCGCTGCCCACGCCGAACGACTTCTGCAACCTAGGACGCCACTCCGCGGCGCGCCCCAGCAGCCCTCGAAAGTGGCGACCGGTTCGCAGATCGCAGCCCCCCAGGGATGGCTAGGTTTCCTAATGGTCCGCGCGGGACGTTGCCCCGCTGCACCCCCCAGCAGCATTCGAAAGAGGCGGCGCTTGCGCAAATCGCAGCCCCCCAGGGATGGCGAGGTTTCTTAATGGTCCGCGCGGGGCGTCGCCCCGCTGCGCCCTCCAACAAACGCCGGAGGAGGCGACAGTTTCGCAACTCGCAGCCCCCAACGGGTGGCGAGGTTTCGAATGGTCCGCGTGGGGCGCCGCCCCGCGGCACCCCCCAGCAGCCCTCGAAAGTGGCGACCGTTTCGCAGATCACAGCCCCCCCAACATTGCAAAATCTCCGGATGGCCCGCGTGGGACTTCACTCCGCTGGACCCCCCAGCAGCCCTCGAAAATTACAACAGTTTCGCAGACCGCAGCCCCCCAGGGATGGCGAGGTCCCATTCGAATATGGATTAGACGTCACCCCGCTGGGGCCCTCCCGCGGCCCTCGAAAATGGCGACCGTTTTGCAGATCACAGCTTCCCCAGGATGGCGAGATCCCCATTGAACGTTGGCAAAATAAAACGTTGCTCCGCTGGGCCCCCAGCAGTCCTCGGAAGTGGCGACGGTTTTGCAGATTGCAGCCCCCCGGGATGGCGAGGTCTCATTTGGGTCTGGTTAAGGCGTCAATCTGTTGGACCTCCAAGCAGCCCTCGAAAGTGGCGACAGTTTCGCAGATGGCAGCCCCCCGGGGATGGCGAGTTCTCATTTGAGTCTAGGTAGGGCGTCAATCTGTTGGACCCCCCAGCAGGTCTAGGAAGTGGCGACACTTTCGCAAGTCGAAGCCCCCCCCGGGAACGGCGAGGTCTCATTCGAATCTGGGTAAAACGTTACTCCGCTGCGCCCCCTAGCAGCCCCCGAAAGTGGCGACAGTTTCGCAGATCGCAGCCTCCCACCGAGCATCCAGGCAGGACGACGCGGTAGGAGACAGGGTAGCAGGCAACTAGGGGGGGATGAGAGGAACACAGAGGCGGCAGAAGATGCGCGGACAAAGTGCTCGATCCAAAACTAGCACCCAACGCAGGAGGGTTGGGAAATAAACAAGCTCCGCACGTGAACCATGTACCTCTTGTAGGGCCAGAGCCTCTGAGCACTTCAGCGTGCTGGTCAAGCATTGTAGTTCCCTGTAGCGGTGGGAAGAGTTGTTGCAAGACAAATCCCTCGCATTCCAAATGGAGAAAATCATGCCAGCTCGATTCCCTCCTGTCCGCCACGGGACTAACGTCCTGTTAAATCCACCATTGAACGTCCTGAGAGTCTAGTGCCGTCTGGGATAGCTGGTCGTATGCTTCCTGATGGTTTCGCGGTCGATGGCGCGGGTGGCGCGACCGTCGCAGTCGGAGAGAAAATTGGTGGAGATATCTTTCGTCGCGCCAGCCACGATGGAATGGATGGGCAGACTGTTGCACTAGACGCCCACCTGCTGCCGATAACCTCGCCAGCAGTTGTCAGCAGCAAATTCACGACCGATGTGGGCAAACATTTTTGCCTGGCAGTCACATCTTGCAAGCTTTGCTGAGCAATCGGGTCTGGGGGAGAGCCTGGAGGTCTGGCCGTGTACGCTGTTGATCTCAGTTTTGATCAAGGAGCCGTCCAGATTCTTGAGCTTGCTGTGCAAGGTGCGGACTTTGCGCGCGGCTGCATTGGCGTCCCGGCTGAACTGGACGATGGAATATCTTAGCAGGGCTCTTCCGACGTATCTCCCGCTGGGAAACATCGAACTCGCACTTGTCAAGGGTGGGCTGGGTGCTCTGTCGAAGCTGCTCGGCTGTGAAGTTCTCCGAGGAGTTGTCGACACCGATGCTGGTCTTCGCGGAGGAAGCCAATTCTAGAAGGTTCTCGTAAACGTTGATGGGAATACGCGCCCCTTGCATGTGTATATAGTTGCTGACACATCCCCCCTGCTGCTATGGCTCCTTGTTTGAATCTTCCAGCTGCTGCGTCATCGCCTTGACGGAGCGGGTGTCACCACTGAACTGCTCATTCTGCTTAGCATGTTGCCCGACGATCGCTGCCAGTGGACCCTTGAACTGCTCTCCTGAGTTGGCGATGACCTCCACTTTGGTTGTGGTCAGCTTGAGGTCGAGCTGTTTCGTGATGAATTCCTGGGAAGCGAGGATGGCGGCACTGACCGCGTCCATGGGGTCAGCGGCCTCAGACACATTCGCACGAGGTGTCCGAGGGGTGGGGGGGCCGTCCTGCGCGCGTGGCGTCCGAGGGGGGGACGGGCACCCTGTTCCGACGGGGCTATAGAAGTTGGGCGTCAGGGGCCCTTGCATGGAGAAACACGATGCGCCAATGTGGGCGCGTGAGGAGTCGTTCCTTTAGCCGTAACAGAGTGACGGCGAACATAGGTCCCTGGAGCTCGAGCTGCTGCCCCCCCCCGCCATCTTGAGCCAACATAGTTACAAACGTGCGCCCCATGTGCTGCAGCATGTGAGATGAAGAAGCAAAACGAAACAATGCAAGGCACTGCAAAGCAATGCAACGGAGTGCAAACCGATTGAACACATTGCAGAAGAAGGCAACGCAATGCGACGCAATGCAAAGCAACGCAGCGTAATGCAAAGTATTACGAATCGGTTGAATGCGATTCAAAGCAACGCAGCGAAATTCACAGCAATGTAGCGCAATGACATGTAGCGCAATGCAGAGCATGGCAGAGCAACGGACAGCAATGCAAAGTAGTACAACTATATGCAAAATCATGTAAGGCAATGCGGAGAAATTCAAAGCAATGGGCACCAATGCAACGCAATGCAGAGCAATCTAATCCATGTCAATCGAATGCGGTGCAAAGCAAAGCAAAGGAACGCAATGCAAAGCGATGACATGCAAATGCAAAGCAATTCAAAACAATGCAAAGCAATGCACAGCAATGCAAGGCAGTGCACAGCAATGCAGAACAATGGAAAGCAACGCGAAGCAACGTAATACTGTGCAAAGGAATGCGAAGGGGAATGCAACGCCATGCAGAGCAATACAAAGCAATGCAGCGCCAAGCAAAGCCATGCAAAGCAGTGCAAGCACTTTGAAACAATGCAAAGCAATGCAGAGCAATGCAGAGCAATGCAGAGCAATGCAGAGCAATGCAGAGCAATGCGCATCGATGCAACGCAAAACTCTTCATTTTTTTTTTGGGGGGGGGGAAAGGGAGCGCACGTAATAAGGAAGGTAAAGCTATGCAAAGCCATGCAAAGCCATCCAACACCACACGAAGGAATGCAAAACAATGTCATGCGATGCGCAGCACTGCATAGCAATGCAAGGCAATGCAAAACGATTGCATTGCAATGCGATTGCACTGAAATGCAACGCGATCGCAATGCAATACAATTGCAATGCAACGGGCGACGATGGACGCCGGCGACGGGAGGCGACGGCGACAACAAGCGCGGTGACCGACACCCGAGCCCAGAGACAACGGCGAAGGACGGCAGCGACGGCGACAACTAGCCAGCCGTACTGACACCCAGGCCCAGTTCTCTTTCGACTATAAATAAGAACCTCTAAGTGCAAGCACTGTTTGGGGATTCAGGGGTCGGAGAGTCACAAGCTCGTTCGACCACGGAGGGGCCGCAGCCCAGACGCGGTTCACGCGGCGTCGAATGTTAATCAACTGTTTACGCGTGTCGGTTACGCATGCGCGCGTTGCGGCAACGATGAAACCTGTCATGAAGTTTCAAGTCATGTGTCCACATGTTTATATCAACCTGCATGTAGTGCTTAGTTGGCCTCTCGGGTGTCCCCTAATCTCTAAAGACCATCTTCGGCGCCTAGGCTCTAGGCACCACCTTCGGACTGTCAGATTCCACCTTGGACCCTCTCTGGGCGCCCCAGTGAGTCAGCGCCACCGCGACTTCACCGGTGCAATCTCGTTTAGATGTACTAGTTTGGCCAGTCCCCCTCTGCATGGAAAGCTGTTCTGGTTCGGCTTGAAGAAATGGCTGGGAGTGCTGGGAAGCGGGCGCCCTGGGAGGGCCCAAGACAACCCCCCAAGAGGTCCCGAAGAGACCACCAAGAAAGCCAAGCCGGACCAAGGACTGCCTAAAATTGCTGCGTGGGCTCTCTCAATGGTCAAAGAGGACCCGAAGAGTACCCCAAATAGGCAAGCATCGGCAATTTTCCCGAGAAGGACCCCAATACGACCCACCAGGGCAAAAACGGACCAGAGAGATTCGAGACTGCCCATGAGTGCCCGGCCACGACCCAGCAGGCCCCCAGTCGGCCTCACGTTGGCCCCGAGAGGCCCCCAGGACGGGCACACTCACAACACCAGATTACTACAGCGAGGGCCAGAGAATCATGCTACGTATACGCACATAAGACCATCGCCCTTTCACAACATACAGGCAAGAAAACGGCGTAGACCATCAGTGAAGAACTGCGGGAAGGAAAGGACAGCACAGTACGACCGACTAACGACACTGACACGCAAGACCCCCGGCCTGCCGACCTGCTTCGCCTCTCCAAGCGCATGACCCCGCCGAGTATATGAGGATAAAAATGTCCTGCTTATCCTCTGCCTCCTCCTGATCCTCCTCCTCATCTCTTCTCCTTTTCCTTCTGCTTCTCGTCATCCTTCTCCACCTGTTTCTCCCCTCCTCCTCCTCCTCCTCCTCATCCCCCTTCCTCTTCTCGTTCTCATCCTCCATCACCCTCTCCTTCCCTCCTCAACATCTTGTCGTTCCTCTCTTCCTACTCGTTCCCCTCCTCCCACGCTGGGGCGATCCCCCTCCACCTACTCCGAAGTCTCTACCCATCTTCTTCATACTCATACATACTAGAAGCCCTCCGGGCAGCACCACCAGACGAGTAGGCTGGGCGGTCTGGGCGTTTCGCCAGATACTGCCTCACTACTTCGGACCTCAAAGTTGTACACACCCTGTGCGACACGACGTGTCACACTGTGCAACAGTTACACCGATGGAGGGCGCCTCCTTGCAAAATGGAGCTCTCGCTGGACACGCCTTGTAACTTGTTGTTCCTGCATTTTCGCGTTCCTCAAAGCAGCTCCTTTGAGAAACGGAGCTATCGTCTGAATAAGAGGTCCGCGGGCCGTTCGTCTTTCAAGAGGGAGGCACCCTTGATAAAAAGGGCGTGCGTGTAGGACGCATGTTTGTGGGGCTTATGAGGAGAGGGCTTGGACGAGAGGGTGTATGACACCATCGCTAATGCACCTTGGGCACACTCTGCTCGTACCCCTCCTCCTCCTCCTCCCCCTCCTCCTCCTTCTCCGCCTTTTCTTCGCCCTTCGAACCTCCCAAACCGAAGAAAAAAAACGCACTCTCGTCGTCGTCGTCCTCATTTTCATCGGAAGCACCGGGCCCCGCCGCCTCGTGCAGGAAGCTCTGGATAAGGGCGATGGGCTCCATCACCTGGGAGCGCAGGCGGCCGCGCAAGGCCCGGCATCGGCCCCCGCCAGCAGCTGAGAGACTGGGTGGAGTGCAAGGCAAGAGTGAAAAGGGAGAAAACAGATCGAGCATGTTGGGGGATAGTCTGTCTCCGCTGGACCGGTGGGGGATAGTAGAGTTTCAGACCGAAGCTCCAGACCCTCCCGCCAGCTGCATACGGCGGCCATCGGTTCTGATAGTCGCGATCGCCCCCACTGCGCCACCCCACATGCTCGACAAACGACGCCCAAGCCGATGACAAACAATAGGCGCTAGCATCAACAAGAGCAACAACCATGAAGATCAGACATAGACAGCACAAACAAATACATGTGCCTGCCACCTTGGACCTGAACAACCGATTATTGCACTTTCGATATGCACTCGAACTACGTGGTGCCATATACGGAGATATTGTCCATTCTGAAGTCGTCAACTCCACTGCTTGAACAAACATCTCACGCGCACTCTGGCAACTGCTTGGCATAACTCAACACTCAACCAGGCGACGGCAACGACGATGACGATGACACGATGCTGATGTTCATGACGACGGTGGAGACGATGTCGACGACGACGACGACAGTCATGGTGATGGAGCTGATGGTGATGTTAATGACGGTGGCAATGATGACGCTGATGCTGATGACGATGGTGATGGCGGGAGTGTCGGGGAAGTGCGCGTGCGTAGCGATTTGACGAGGGCAAAGACAGTGACGAAGACGCTCATGACGGCGGTTGTGATGGTAACGGCGACGAAGACGAAGACGATGACCACGACGATGATGATGATGATGATAATGATGATGATGCTGATGCTGGCGATGACGATGGTAATGATGCGTATGACGATACTGATGATTATGATGGTAATGATGACGACGACGGCGATGGCGAATATTGGCAACTGTTCGGAAGAACTCCACTGGTGTAGTGACGCGGGGAACCTTTGCATGCAGATCCGTGCCTCGAGCGGGTGAGTGTCGATCATCATGATGGTGGTGGCGCTGACGACGAAGGCGACGGCAACGACGACGATGATAATGATGTTCATGACGTCGCAGATGATGATGAAAATGATAATAACGAGGATGATGGTGACGAGTGATGAAGATGATTCGGATGATGCTGACGGTGACCATGAGGACGCTGGCGACGATGATAGCGATGGTGCTGACAAGGATAACGCAACCAGTTGGTCTTCGTATGTGGATGTGCACATCTGACTTGATGTGCTTAGAAGCCCATGGGTTGTCAAGAAATTCGACATGCGCGCGAAGGTTGCTGAACGTTGTCGACATGCGCGTGCGTGGCTCGCATGCTGTCGGGCGACAGAACTGCTAAGGCCAAGCTCCTTATGGTGTATTTCTGATTGCAGCGAGCGCGCGCAGAATTCTGACACTTGTTGGCTGTGAGAAGTGAAGGCTGTTGACAGTCTGTGAGCAGCTTTGCCATGAAATGGCGAGTTAGGAAAAAATGTGCTGTACAGGCTTTGACACGCGCGCGCGGCGGCGCCCGCATATGCCCCGCGCGCTATCTTTCACAACAAAAGATTATCAGAGGAAGCACTTAGAACGAAAAACGGAAAAAGAATACGCGGAGGAGTGCTGATAGCCCTGGCCTCGGTGGGTGTGCGTGGGGGGGTATAATCGAGTTCCTTCAGGTAGGGAACTAGTCTCGTGCAGCATGTACTGGAGGTATGAAAACAACCCCCGGCCCCCGCATGGGGAATTTTCGATGAACTGCACCGTCAAACGGCGGGAGGGGAAGGGAGAAGTGACAGGGAACAGAGAAGGAAATGCTGGCGAGGTCGACGGAGCAGGGGAGCTGCAAGCAGCACAAGAGCCAGGGGAGGGTGTGGTGAGGTGCTCAGAAGATAGCCGCACGCCTGGGTCGCGTTCGTTGGGAGGCTGGCGTCGAGAACGTCCGCCAGGTTCCCCACACGGAGATCCGCGATATTCGCAACACATACACCCGTCTCCTCCTCCTCCTCCTCCTCTTCCTCCTCCTGCGTGCTGCTCCTGCTCCTCATCATTTGGCACGCCCGCAAAAGGTACAAACAAACATGGCACGATACACAACAGCACATGTTGCCCAAATCCGACAGCGGCCGCTGTTGTGCAGACGAAATTGTGTCTCAAATGGACAACGCCCGCGGAGACGCAAGCAACGAACCCTGTGCAAAAAAGACACAAACTACTAAAGCTCTTCGTCCTCACTCTTCTGTGTTCATTTCGGTCGTAACGAACTTTGATCATCTCCCTCGTCCTGCTCATCTGCTTCGTCGTCAGAACTTCAAACACGGTGCGCACTCCTGCCGGAGCGGTTGCCACATTTCAGGATCGGTGCTGTGATCTCATCGTTCAGAATGACACTCTCACCCTAGCGAGGGCCTCACTTCTGGATCTGAACCCTTCGTAGTCGTCCTTTCTGTCCTCGTCCCTTTGTTATCATGTGCCTCGTGTCCGTCCTCCTTCTCCTGCTCGCGTTCCTCCTCCTGCACATGGGATCATGCTCGTCCAATGTCCAAAGGCCCCCCTTCTCGATTGCGACACAAAGAAATAGCAACATCCTGTAACTGCCATGTGGGCATCAAGATTCTCTGGGGCACCTCTGCCGTTGGACAGAGTTGAAACGATTACAATACAAAGGAATGCAAGGAGGGGTCAGAAGTCAGACGTCGCGCAAGCGCTTCCAGCTTGCCCCTCTCCCTTGACTCCTTCTCGGAGCACCTCACTATTCGGATAAGGAGGGGACGACTCCCCAGGTCACCCAACTTCGCGCATCGCATCGCGCCCCGCGATGCGTGACGCACGGTTACCTTCGTGTTCCCGCACCCTCGTGCCGCTCGGCCCCCTGAGGTACTGCGAGGAGGTCTTGAGGGAGGCAAGCGTGAACCTGCTGGGGGCCTCGCGGCGGCTCGGGGGCCCTCCGGAAGTCACAGACTCTCCAGATAGGCCGAGGTGCCCATGACGGCCGAGTCGCTCCTCAGCGTCATGGAGGGGGAGTGGGCGGTGAGGGCGACGAGATTGGCGTGGAGGCGGAAGGATATGTCAGGGAGGGCGTGAAAGGGTTTCAGGTGTTCGCGGGCGCGGAGGTGCAGGAGCGCGTTTCTATCATCGGCGATGACGGGCGTCATGGGGGGGGCGGGGGGGTATGACGCAACGCCTCCCCCCCCGCCGTGCGGCGCCGGCACCGCAGCCGCGCCCGCGCGCACGACGACGATCAACGACGAGCGACGAGCGACGAGCGACGACCAACGACGACGACGACGACAACGACGACGACGAAAGCAGCATGTAGGTGGCGATCTGCCCCCTGCGGCTGTGTACACCACAGTGCTCGCGTGCACCACAACGCTTGTGTACACCACAATCACCACAACGCCTGTGTACACCGCAACAGCCTTTTTTTTTGGCCTGCGCGGCGGGCAGGCGGGGAGGCTCCAGGAGTCAGCCCCCCCTGTCTGCGTGGCGCCTCTCGGCCCTCGGCGAAAGACCGATGGCACGGCACCGCGGAAGGCTAGGCGGCCTACGCTGAGGCCACCGAGCTCGAGAGGCCAGCCACCTCTCCAGCTGCAGCGTCGGGGAGGCGCGCACCGCTGGTCGGGTGCACCCCTCGACGAATTCTATCGCCCCTGAGGCGGCGGATGCGGCCTGCATCCCCCTCGTCTGGGACGCACAGGCTCGAGAGCGCCTTGAAGGAGCCAAGGCGCTCGCGCGCGTACGCATTGCACCGATTGCAAACGACGTAGCCGCGGCACCGCTGCAGCACATGCCCGAGCTCGTCGCGCGCAGAGGTCGGAGCGGGCGGCACAGCGGGAGCCGCCCCCTCGGCAGACTCGTCGGCGGGAGGAGACCGCGACCTGTCGCCGCTGCCTCCGACGGCGCCAGCGCGAGAAGGGCTCGCCCTGCGCTCCCTCCATGCAGCCACGAGGAGGTCAGCGGCACTCGAAGGCTGGCGCTCAGCGGCGGCGGGCCTCTCACTGGAGCCCGCGGCGGGCCCGCGAGGCCTGCGAGGCACTCGGCGGGCGGGGCCGCTCGCGGCGGCGGTGCTGCTGGTGTCGCCGCCGTCGCCCTCGGCGCTGCCACCTCCTCCGTGCCCTCCAGCAGCGGCAGCCGTGATGGCGGCGGCCGCCAACGCGGCGCCCGCAGCGGCGCTGGAGGCGGGGGCCCGCCTGGCCCCCGAGGCCGCCGCCTTGGGCTTGCAGGGGGCCCTGGAGAGCACCTGCTTGGA
Source organism: Prorocentrum cordatum (assembly GCA_963575745.1). Lineage (NCBI taxonomy): Eukaryota > Dinophyceae > Prorocentrales > Prorocentraceae > Prorocentrum > Prorocentrum cordatum. The sequence continues at coordinate 2,140,811 of CAUYUJ010019392.1, read as the reverse complement.
CCTCTCAGTGCGCGCCGTCTTGAAGCACGCCTGGCAGTGCCACGAGCCGTCGGCCTGCGTCGCGAAGACGTGGCTCGTGAGGCAGAGGCCGATGCGCTTGCCGATGTCGCGCTGCACGTAGCCCTGGGCGCTGTCGTCCCTGGCGGCGCCCGCTGGCGTGCCGGCCTTGGCCAACCAGCGCGCAACGCCGTCCACCATGACGGCGGCCTGCTTGCACCTCAAACTCGCCGCGGGAGGGGGCCCAAGCGCCGCGGCGATACCGCCTGCCACGAGGTCCGCCTCGAAGTTGCCGCGCCTCTGCTTGCGCGCGATGGCGCCCTCCCGAACTTGGCGAAGGGTCGCATGGCCAGGCACCTTGACCACCGCGAGGCCGCGGTCCGAGAGTCCGCCGAAGTCGTCGAGGGCCGCCCACGCCAGCCGCCACAAGGGCCCCCACGCGGAGGATGCGAGGGTGGCACGCTCGGCCCCGCGAAGGTTGACGCCGTCCACCACGAAGCTGGCGTCGCAGTGCAGGACGATGGGCGGGATGGAGTGCCGCAGCACGATGAGCACCGACAGCAACTCCGAGCCCTCGATGCTCTGCCACGGGCCGACGAGCAGCGACCCAAGCGCCTTGGTCCTGCTGCCAGGACCTGGGTCGGTGCTGTCGCTGACGGGCGGCAGCTCGACCACCGCCGCCGCGCCTTGCGCGCCCCGCCCACCAGCAAGCGCGGCGCCGTGCAGGGCGCCGTCGCAGTACAGGGGCTGGCCGCAGAAGGGCTCGCCTGGCTCGCCGCAGCACCAGCGCAGATGGTCCAGGAAGCCGCCCGCAGGCGGTCGCCACTGCAGCCGAGGGATCGGGAAGAGCAGCCTCTCGACGAGCAGCCTGATCACCTGGTTGTCACGCTGCGCCAGCAGGAGCGCCATCTCCCGCGGCAAATCGCCTCCATCAGGTAGACGAGTGAAGGCCTGGCACTCGAGATGCCTGTGCCAGAGGTCGCCCCGCTGCCCTGGGCAGAGCTCGCAGAAGTCCGAGGAGGCATACCTCGGGCTGTTGCCGAACTCCCTAACGTTGGCCCACTGGCCGTTCACGATGCACGACCTGAGGTAGCCGCGCTCCTCGTTGGTGGCGGTGGGCCAGCTCCTGCCAACCTTCGAGGGGGGCCGTCCTCGGTCGACCCACTTCCGCAGCTGCCCTCAGTTGATGCCGACGGCCAGCCACGGGGCGTCGTGCTCGCTCAGCTGGCGGGCCTGCCAATCCTCGCAGCTGCGCCGAAGAAGCTTCTTGGTCAGCCACGGGCTGGTGTCGCCGATGCAGTGGACGTCGCCCGCGTCGGAGGTCCACTTGTCCAGCTGCTCGCACTGCCATCCGACGCGCCGCAGGGAGGGGACGGCGGCGGAGACGGGTCCGCGGGCTTGACTCCACTGGCCGACCTGGCGGACTGCAGCTGCAAAGGCCGTCCCCAGCGCCTTCTTGGGCAGCCACTGCTCCCAGACGGCGCGGTGCAACGTGCTGATGGGGTCGAGCGTGGCCTTGACGACGGGGTCGTAGCCGGCTCCGATGAGGGCCAAGACCGCGGTGGCGCTCTTGCCCGCGGGCCGCAGCTCGATGGCCTTCACGGCCATGGTTCTGGCCCGCTGGAGCTCAGCGTCGCTCAGGCCCGTGCAGCAGACCCCGTAGGCGTAGCTGGCCTCCAGCCCCTGCTTCGCCACACGGGCTGCGATCCTGCGGCGGCGCGCGGGACCGAGGAGGCGACGAAGCCTCGGCACTCGCCGCGAAGCCTGCTTGAGCCGCCCTTTGCGCACGTTCCTGGACATCTTGACGCCGACGGCGAAGTCCACGCCCAGGTTGCGAGCTCCTCGAGCCGCGCGCGCCTTGGTAGACGCGGCCAGCCTGCCCTCGAGGTCCTTGGCCAGCTGCGGCGAGTCGGCGAGGGGCACCGACTTCTTGGTAGCCGCGAAGATGTCCACCTTGCGCAGCTCCTTGACCAAACTGGTGACGCTGGCCACGATGGAGTCGGTCACCCGCTTGCCGCCTCCGACCCGCTGGAAGACGAGGTCGTCGACGACGACCGACGGCGCGATGCTCGGCGACGCACGGACCGCGCGGTCGAGCGGCGTGAGCAGGACCAGCTTCATGAACGTGGTGGCCCACATGTCGCCCGCCAGGACCGTCTGGTTCGCCTCGATGAAGTTCGAGACGGCTCCGCGGAGCTCGAGGGCACGCGGAGCACGATAAAGTGAACTCTGGAGCTTGACTACCCAGAGGGGGAAGTCGTGCTCGGCCGCCGAGTTGATGAGGTGCTGGTGCCCGATCTGCTCGAACGCCTTCCAGAGGTCGAGCACCGCGGCGGCAGAGTGCCAGTCGAGGTCGGGCTGCTCGTCGCGCTTGGCCTTCAGTCACTCACTCCATACAAGCTGCTGCCACACAGCTCGCTCACAGGACTTACCTGCCGTGGCCCGCCAGAAGGCCCGCGGGCGAGCGGCCTCCCAGTCACGGGCGAGGCCACGGCGAAGGCGCCCGTGCACGCGCACGAGAGCCGCGAGGAGGGCGATCGGCCTGACGCCGCCCTCCCGCTTGGCAATGAAGACCAGCTTAGTGATGAAGTTGGGCCAGCAGCACTCGAGCTCGACCCACTCCAGGAGGGCCGCGATGGCCTCCACGCCGTCGTCGCCAAGGGCGTCGAAGTGGCGCGGGCTGAAGGTGTCGAAGGAAGTACCCGTGGTCTGCGAGAAGGACGTGAAGACCTTGCGCAGCTCCGCGGCGGTGGGGCGCGGCGGCCTGGCGCCGAGGTCTCCATCTGGCCAGACCAGATCTGCCGTCGTTCTCCAGATGTTCCAGTAGCGCGACCACTCGTCGACGAGGAGCTGCACCGCCTGCATCTGGTCCGCTGGCGTCGGGACGGGGTTGTCCTCCGCCCCGCTGCCGCCGTCGGCGCCGGCGGGGCCAGGATGCCACTGCATGGGCTCCTTGGTGAAGGCGCGCAGCGCGCTGCCTCCGCGCAAGGCCTGCTGCTCGATCCAATCGCCGAACCTGGACTTGGCCCGCCCAATCGCGGAGGCGACGAGCATGTCGCCCACGTCGTCCACCAGCACCGCGACGGCGCGGAGGGCGGCGCTCGGCAGGTAGTCGAAGGCGCTGCACAGGAGGGCAAGCGCGTTGCCGAGACGGCTCTGCTGCTGGCCTCCGTCGGCGTGCTGGACGTAGCGGTACCAGGCGCGCCGCAGGCGGTTGATCTGCTGCCGACCACGCCCATGGGCACCGATGACGTCCAGGGAGGAGGCGTTCTTGGCGACCATGGCCCACTGCTTGATCCAGCACGTCTGGGTGTCCAGCCTGGGGTAGCGCGGCATCTTGGGCACGCTGGCGCGGACCCAGCGGAGCACGGGAGGGGTCGCTCGCCCCCTGTACTGGTCGCCGTGCTCGTTGAGACCGCAGCGGTCAATCAGCTCGTCCTCAGCGACACTGATGACGGCTTGCCACGCGTCGTCGACGGTGGGTGCGCGCGGCACGGCTTGCTGCACGGCGGCCCAGGCTGGGCCGAAGCCCTGGGAGCAGCACCCAGGCGGCAACGGCCGCGGGAAAGGCTTGGGCGACTGCATCACCTGCACCCAAGGCTGCACCTGGCCCGTGCTCACCTCGAGCATGCCGGGTAGGTGAGGGCCGAAGCCCCAGTCCTGGAGGGTCGCGGCCTTGGCCGCCGCGAAGCAGGAGGAGACCGCGAAGTAGTCCAGCACGCACTCGGCGGGCCTGCAAGTGCCGCTCGCAGGAGCGACGATGTGGCCGCCCAGCCGCGCGAGCCAGGGGCCTGGGCAAGCTCGACGGGCCCCATGTTGAAGTCACCGCAAATGATGAACGGCAGGCCGACCACCAGGACCGCTCTCCGCACGGCCTCCAGTATGGCCATGTTGGCGGCCGACAGACCCTCGCCCGTGTGCAGGTACACGTTGACCCACGAGATCCCGCCTCGCATGAAGCCGCCGTGATGCAGGATGGCGGCGCGGCCAGGGATGAGCTCGCCGCTGCGAAGGCCGTCGACGAGGAAGGGGGCAGCCCCATGCCGCCTGGGGGCCAGGCAGTGCAAGCCGCCGTGGCCAGGCTTGCCGCCCTCCGCGTCGGTAGCGGCGCACGCGAGGTCATGCCAGCCCAGGCGGTCGAGGGCCGCGCTAGCCTCGGCTGCGCGCGGCGTGGAGAGGTGAGTCTCCTGGACGGCGACGAAGTCGCAGCGGACGAGCTCGTCCTTGCCCACGAGGTCCACGAAGGTGGAGTGGGCGTTCGGGTTGATGGTGAGCCCGCGCCAGGGCGCGCCACTGGCGGCTGCACCAGCAGCCCTGCAACTACCCTTTGGGTCCGTCGACCCGCAGCTTCTTGTCGACGTGCTCGCGGAGGCAGCTGAGGGCGGTGGCCAGACGCTTGCGCTCAGTGTCGTCAGCGCACACCATATACAGGCCACCAGGATCCGACTCGCGAACGAAAGACTGCAAGGTGACCATGCTGTCGGGCGGGGGCGGCGCCTCCACGGTGACGTCCATGGGGCCTGCGCCTTCGGAGCCGCTTTCCCCGCCCGCTGGGGCCGCTGGAGCTGCCGCCGCCGCTGCAGCCGCAGGCGGAGGCGGCGGCGCCGCCGCCTTGACCAGCTCGATGACCTCCGCGAGCAGGTCTTGCGTCGACTTCTCGGCGACGTCGACGGCCGAGAGCTTCTCCAGGAGGCTGGCGGCGGGCACAGCCTCTGGCACGACGAAGACCTTGGCCGCTGCAGCCCTGGCCTCCTCGCGCTCGGCCTCGATGGCCTTGCACTTGCGCTGCGCCCCCTCGAGCGCCAGCATCGCCTTGGCCGCGGCTGCCGCCAGGCGCTGCACGGTCTTGGCGGCCTCGACCGCCATCTGGTCGACGCGCTTGAAGTGCTGGGTGGCCTCGTGCGCGGCGAAGGCCCCGCAGGCGCCAGGCCCGCCAGCGGCGACGGCGCGGCGCGCGTCGACCTTGGCGACCGTGGCCTTCGCGAGCACCTTGCGGTACTCTGCCCAGGCCTCGTCGCTGAGCGCCGCAGCCCGCTCGATGCCCTTCTCGTCCAGCTTGGGCCAGAAGATGGCCTCCTGGGTGGGCTGCTGGCCGTTGGCACCCTTGGGCCCCGTGCGCAGCCAAGGCGGGGCGCCGCCGCCGCCTTGCCCGCGCCCGCTGCCACCGTGGCCGTTGCTGCCACGCCCGCCGCCGCCGTTCTGGCCCTGCCAGCGCCGCTGCTTGCTGCGCCCGCAGAAGGCACACGCCTGCAGCTTGAAGGGATTGTAGCCGCCGCACCCGCACAGCCAGTAGGAAGACATCGCTGGCCAGATATCTCCAACTGCTGGGTGCGAGAGAGCAGCCACTTCAGCTCGGCAGCGCGCAGCTCGACCGAGGAGCGAAAGCAAACAGGGTATGTCCGCGGACTAGCGGTGTCCACGCCGCATCTCGGGAGACGTGGCATCTTGAGCCAAAATGGCTACGGACACAGCATCAGCCGTGTGCAACGCAGCGCCTGTGTACACCACAGTGCTTGCGCTCACCACAGCGCCGGTGTACACCACAGCGAATGTGTACACCGCAGCGACCATGTGCAACACAGCGCCTGTCTACACCACAGTGCTTACGTGCACCGCAACGCCTGTGTACACCACAGCGCCTGTCTACACCACAGCATCCGCGTGCAACGTAGCGCTGGTGTACATCAGAATGCCTGCGTGCACAGGACAGGTAGAAGGAGCATGTCGGTGAGGACTTGCTGCGGACAGCTAAACGCCACGCCAGGGAAGTGCTGAGAATAGAATGCAGCGTTTTTCCCCCCTCCCTCCTCCACCTCCGCCTCCTCCTCCTCGTCCTCCGGCTCCTCCTCGTCGTTCCTCCTCCTCCTCCTCCTCCTCCTCCCTCACCCTTCCCCCCTGTCGTGCGGGTCGGCACTGCAGCACACGTGCCCGTCTCAGCGTGCACCGCAGAATGGCCTATTCACTGGTGCCGTGCTGAGTGCACGCAGGCATTGTGGTGTACACAAGTGCTGCGTTGCACACGGCCGATGTGGTGTACGCAGGCGCTGTGGTGTACACAAGCGCTGTGGTGCCAGCAGGCACTGTGGCACACATTGGCGCTGTGATGCACGCGGCTGTTGTGGTGTACATAGGCGGTGTGGTGTACACAAGCGTTGTGATGCACGCAGGCACTATGGTATATATGGTCGAGGGTTTGGCCCCCCCCTCCCCAATGCTAATGCCATCGGGCCCCCCCCCTTCGCGATGTCCCCCCCCCCTGTGGGCGTGGGCGTGGCGTGGTGGCTCCCCCCCCCCTTGTGGATGTGGTGTGGGTGTGGTGTGTTGCTGTGGGTGTGTGCGGGGTGACGCCATGGTCCTCCTCCCCCCCTCCCTCCCCCCCTGTGGGTGCGGTGTGGGTGCGGCGTGTGGCTGGGATTGGCGTCATGTTGACAACTCCGGTGCTCGACGTCATCGCCGCCGCTGCTGGTGGTGCCGTCGACGTCGTCGTCGTTGTCGTCGTCGTCGTCGTTGTCGGTCTTCGTCGTCGTCGTCGTCGTCGTCATTGCCGTCGTCGTCGTCGTCGTCGTCGTCCTCCTCCTCCTCCTCCGCCTCCTCCTCCTCCTCCGCCGCCTCCTCCTCCTCCTCCTCCTCCTCCTCCTCCTCCTCCTCCTCCTCCTCCTCCTCCTCCTCCTCCTCCTCCTCCTCCTCCTCCTCCTCCTCCCCCCGCCCATCCCATCTGGGGGGGAGGGGGGGGAGCCCGAGGACCCTGGGACCCATCCCATCTGGGGGTGGGGGGCCCGAGGACCCGGAGCCCGCGATCATATACAGGCATTGTGGTGCAAATCGCCACTGAAATGCTGCTGCTACCCGTCCTCGGTGATTCCGAAAGATTCCCAGACGCCGCCGGAGCGAAACTTGACGTCGTCGGCCACCTCCCCCCCCAGATGATTGTCGTCATAGGCCCGGAATAAAAAAAAGGCTCCAGCTTCGTCCGCGCGCACGACGACGATGAGCGACGAGCGACGAGCGACGACGACGACGACGACGACGACGACGACGGCGACGACGACGACGACGACGACGACGACGACGACGACGACGACGACGACGACGACGACTGCGGACCAGACTCCTGTGCGGATTCCTATGCGATGCGGACACCTATGAGGATCACGATGCGCACGGCGGCAGTGCCCGAAACGCACTGGGGGGGGGAGCGTTCCGTCATAGGGGGGTGCCGGGGGCCATGACGCCCGTCATACCCCAAGCAATCAAGAGACGGGCTCCAGGAGATGGAGGTACTTAAGGGCGTGGTGGTGTGAACGATGAGTTGGAGGGCGGTCCAGGGGTCCAGTACTCACCGTAGCAGGAATCCCGAGCACTGGACCCGAGGCTAGCGAGGGGGTTCCCGCAAACAGAATCAGCGCGTGAAAGTCGACGTGTCTGGCAGCGCGCCGCTGTCTTTCACGTGGGCACCGTACCGACACACGCACACACGCACGCTCATACACACACACACAAACACACGCATACGCAGCCACACAGAAATACAAACAGACAGACGGACAGACAGACAGACACGCAGGCAGACAGACAGGCAGACAGGCAGACAGACAGGCACACAGACAGACACACAGACAGACAGACAGACTGACTGACAAACAGACAGACAGACAGAAATAGACAGACAGACAGACAGACAGACAGACAGACCGACCGACAGACAGACAGACAGACAGACTGACTGACTGACAGACAAACAGACAAACAGACAGACGCCCCCCACCCACACACACACACACACAAACACAAATACAAACACAAACACAAACACGAGCACAAACACACACACACACACATTTTCGACGTCGCGGCGCAGGAAAGACCGAACGTGTGTGTGTGTGTGTGTGTTTGTGTGTGTGCGTGTGTGTGTGCGTTTGGGTCTAGCCACAAGTGTGTGCGTGCGTGCATGCGTGTGTACGTGCGCGTGCCTGTGCGCGTGCGCGTACGTGTGTCGTGTGTCGTGTGCGTGCGTGCGTGAATTCGCGTCAATGGAAGTTCCTGGCCCCTTTGGCCCTTCGCGCGTCTGGGGTGGATGAGAACGAGGATGATCACATCCGATCGCCTCCCCATCTGAAATCCCTGGCTGGCTACAGTACGAGGCAGACTGAACATGATGGGCATATTCTGCGAGTCGAAAGGCAGTGTGACGACGGAACATGACGAAGATGACGAAACGGAGTTGCAATTGCAAGGGGGTCGGGGGCGGGGAGGGAAGGGGAGTAGCCGCGGTGCGCTCGCTGGTCCTGGAGCGCACTCCGAATTCCCTCAGGCTAGTCCAGCCCCTGCTCCCGCGCTCGTGCACCACCTCGCGGTCGGGGTCAGGGAATACACTCTTCATCTTGCTCCTCTTCGACCCTCCCAGTCGACTTTGAAAACTTCGCTGTCCATTCGGCACACACAACACATTCATACGCGCAGTGCCTAGTCGGGAATTCGTTTGCCGTGAAAGTTCTGTCGAGCTTGTCCTCGCCGCCACTATCACTCTTCTCCCTCCTACGTAATGTCAGCTTGTGATTAATAAATCCGTGGGGGGGTGCGTGTAAAAACAAATAGCTCCCCTGCTCGGGCGAATCGCGGGGTGGCGCCCGCCAGATTAAAAATCAACGGGGCGGCGCTGGTGATTAGCGCCGACGCCCGGCCGCCAACGAGGGGCAAGGGGGTAGTGTTTGGAGGCAGCGGCGAGCAAGGGCGCCCCTCTTTCTGTCGAACCGATGCGGGTCTGCGGGCAAGGCGGGCTGGACGAAAGTGGGGCGCCGCAAAAGGAGGATTTGCCAAGCAGCTCACATCGCCGATTTTCCAAGCGCCTCCTGGCGCCGAAAGCGGCCATGCCTCCTCTTCCTCCTCCTCCTCCTCCTCCTCTACATCGTCCTACTCCTCCCTCTCCTCCTCCTCCTCCTCCTCCTCGTCCTCCTCCTTCTCCTCCTTCTCCCCCCTCCCCCTCCTCTTTCCTCCTTCCCCCTGGCGCTCGTGATTAAAAAAGTATCGCGCCCCGCGGGGTCTATTCATCAGCCAGGGGGGGGATCTGGCCTTTTGTTAATCACACGCTGAAGTTATGCTGTTCGTCAGTGAGGTGCATGTGGGATGCTTTGATATGGAACCCTTGGCCCCATGCGCCGAATGACATTCCCACACAATCCCGCAGAGACGCCGTAATCGACCAAATCGATAAGTCCAAATCGATAAGTCCATCGGGATGGGAGAGGGGCGGCTTGGCAGGCTCCCTCGCCCCACCCTAGGGGGCAGGGCCCCAAAAGGACGTGTACGCCGTACACGCCCAGCCACGTACATGACTATGCCCCCCCAGCAGTTCGCGAGGCCGCCCTCATGGCTCGAACGATCGCGCAATGTGCTCTCTCCCCCGCGGCCCGTTCTGGGATCCTTGAACGCAAACAAGCTTGCATGTCCTGGAAGGCCGACTCTTCCTGCCGCCGGCTCCCATCCGCCTCCCCCTGGCTTCCGCCCACGAAGCCGCCCCCGTCCTGCTTCCGCTGGACTTCCGCCCGCCTCCCTCGTCGAATGCGAGCTCCCTTCTGGAGCGCCTCCCGCGAACCCATGCGTGACTCCTGACGACCGGCTCCCACGACTTCGGCGCGGCGCGGGGCGGGGGCCGGCCTCCCAGGTCGCCTTGCCGCTCTGGTCCTCTGGCCGGTCTTGCTCGTCGTCGACCCGTCGGCGGCGAGAGGAGGCATAGCACAAATCGAGTCGTCAACGAGACACCGCAGACGCTGGATAAAGCGCAGCAACACCCAACCAGAGTCACGGTCGAGAGGCCCGAACGAATCAACGCCGAAACAACACCGAGGCCGGGTGGCGGTCGTGAGGCCGACGACGGGAGGAGCAGAAAGGGGAGGGTGGGTCCCTGTCGCTCCGGCTCGGTGGGCCGTGTATGGCCGCCCTCCCTTTTTCTTGCTGCCCTCCCTGCTCCTCTGCTCTCCGCGGCCCGCGCCCGTGCACGCGTTCGACTCGGAGCTGCAAGAGGACGACATGATGTTCCCCTATCTCCGCTACTCGGCCCCAAGCATGGAGGCTGACCATGTTAGCTTGCATGTGCCTGCCGACGGACGGACACCCTCTTTGCCTCTCCGGGGGCGCCTTCGCGGCCACGGCTGCAACAGCCTCGAATTCTGGCCAGAATGCGTCCCGAGCAACGAGGAGAACGAGGCGGACGAGGAGGAGGAAGGATGAGAAAGACGTGGGATGTTCCAGGTCGGTCTTCGGAGGTTGGAGGAGACTAGTTATGAAATCACCTTCGGGGGATCTTCTAGCGGGTCCACGAGACAGGAGGGGGGCGAGGACTTCCCGTGTGGTCCCCCATCCCAGTAATAATAACCAGGCCCTGCGCCGCTGACCCTCGGAGGTGGGAAGATCGGGTGCATTCGACGCGGTATGGCCGTCAGCGACTGGCATCTCGCTGAGGCTGCACATGGCGATTGAGAAAGTCATGTCATTAGCGTCGCAAGTCGAACCCATATGAAGCAGTATGGGGTAAAATCCAGAAAAAAGAGTACGAGGAGAAGGATTTTCTGAGGCCTCCAGAATTTTCAACATCTTCCCCAGTTGCTGACGGTCTGCGGATCCGCCATCGGCCCCCTGGCACGCTGAGGCGTGGTGGAATGAGAATCTATGCCTGGTAGGGCTTCTACCGTCTAGTGAGTTTTTGCACGATGCAAGCTATGTCGTGTAAGCTCTGTTGTGTAAGCTATTTGGAGCACGATGCGTTGTGTAAGCAGCGTGATGTGAGCTATATGGCATGTTTTCTGTTGTGTGAGCTCTGGAGGACGCTACGTTGTGTAAGGTATGCGTTGTGAACTATATGGTTTGGGCTATGGTGCGCTATAAATGTGGAATGAGCTACGCGGGGAAAGCTATCCAGTGTAAGCTATGTGGCACGAGCTATGAATTCTAAGCTATGTAGTGTGAGCTGCGTGGTGCCAGCTATGCGTTGCAAGATATGTTTTCTTGTGCAAGCAATGCGTTGCAAGCTATGTGGTGCAACCAATGCGGTGCAAACTACGTACGTGGCGTCAGCGAGGCGAAGTCCCGGGAAACCCACACTGCGCACGGGACGCCCACGAGGCGCCCACGAGCGGGCACAACCCACCCAGCACACGGGGCGCCCACGAGGAGCCCACGAGACAACCCACGAGGCGAAACCCGGCAAACCCACCCAGCGCACGGGGCGCCCACGAGGCGCCCACGAGAAGGCACGGGCGCCAAGGCGGCGAATCCTTGGGACACACCAATCCGAATACTTAAGGAAGCCAAGTAAGAACCCCCCCGTGCAAACACCGCGTGGGGAACAATGAGGCCCCCCAACTCCCAAGGTTGTCGGGGTTCCATCAGCTCAGGGCAGCCTAGGAAGCCTACAATATTGCCCCAGAACGGCTCAAGAGCCACCCAGAGGGCCCCGAGCAGGCCAAAGAAGACCCACCGATGGCCCAAGAACTATACAAGACTGCTCCAAGACGGCCCATGAGAGCCGCCCGTGGGACCAAAGACGGCCTCACAAGGCCCGTCGACGGCCCACGGCCGCACCAAGACTGCTCCACGACGACCCAAGAGAGCCCCAAGACGGCGTAAGAGGGCCCCAAGACGGCCCAGGAGGGCCCCAAGGACCCTCAAGACTGCCTAGCAGGATGCCGAACCAACCCCAAAGACCCAAATGCGTTCCACGAGAGCTCCTCAGCGAGTGAAGACAAAAGGTGACACATGTGAATTCCTTCCTCTTCCTCTTCCTCTTCTTCCTCCTTCTACTCCTCCTCCTCCTCCTCCTCGCCATATCATCATGCCCATCATCCTCATAATCTCAATCATTAGCATCACGGACTTTACACGCCTGGGGAAACGAATTGTCATGCGTGAGGGCCTGCCTCGCCCCATCAAACAGTCGCCACCCAGAATGCTGGGCGGGAGCGGAGGCGGGACTTGCTGCAGGTAGCTGGATATGCTCAAAATGCAGACGAAGCGACGAAGCGCAGACCAACTTTCCCCTGGGCGTCGCGGCAAAACACGACGGGTGGTGCTGCCTCGCTTCGCAGGAACGATTCACGTTGTCATACGAACGTGCATCGTGAGTCTAACCTAGTGTCACCGTACTTATGACTGGCCCAACCCTATCATACGAACGTCCCTATTCAATCATACGGAACACCCTCCGCATCGATCGAGCAACCGACTTTTGACCCACATATCGGCACGGCTCGAAAGATCGCACCTGAGGATGGGGTCCGAGGCCCAGGGCGTGAGCCTCGCGGCGTCACGATTTGTTCACGGTGTTGGAGATCGGCGAGGGGATTAGGAACAAATGGCGACAAAAGAAGGCGAGGACAATGACGGACAGGGCAATCAAGCAGGACCGTGACGGAAAGAATGCCCCGGGATGGAAACGTGGGAAGGGAATGGGCGGGAGGGGCGAGAAGTATGAAACGCAAAGCGAGATCGAGGCGAACGGGGATGAGGGGCAATGGGGAAGCGGGGAGGAGGATAAGAGTGATGATGAGCGGGAGACGGATCAGGAGGTTGTTATGAGCAGGGGGGGAGGAAAGAGAAACATATTGAGGATTAGGAGAGAGATGAACAAGGTGGAGGAGACGAGCGAAGAAAGAGGAGGGAGGAGGGAGGCGGACGTAGACGTCGATGACAGCGAGGATGAAGAACTGAAAGCGGACGCAAAAGCGGAGGGAAGAGGGCCGGACGTATGATTAATGAAGGGAGAGGTAGGGGGAGGCAGGGAGGGAGGGTGGGTGGGAGAGAGGTAAGGAGGGAGGATCCGGCGAATGGGGAGGAGGCGAACGCGGACGCGGAGAAGGAGGAGGAACTGGTGGAGGAGGAGGACGGAGGCCCGTAGCCAGAAATTGTGAACACACTTGGACAGATAGGACTATCCACATGATCACATCTGGCGAATGCCTCCTTCTATTTCCTCACAGTCATTAACGTGGCTCACTTGAGGGCACTGGTGGACTGGCTCAGGGGACTACGTACACCGGCCTGGAATCGACCATACATCGCCGACCCAGGGGCCCCCGATAGCGAAACCACATGGTCCTGGCCCCGATCGGCCATGCATGGGCAATTAGGGGGCGATGCTTCCCCCATTGCGTCAGTCTCCCCCGCCCTCTCAACGCTCATGATCACCCTCATTTGCTCAGCGCCCCTCTGTCTGCCAAGACATCCGACGTCGTGATTGCTTCAGTACCGGGCCCCCGAACTTCTCGACCGTTGTCCTGGGGACGGTTTTTCACCCCAAAGAACTTTCTGACGGCTCCGCCCCCGCGTCCCGAAATATATACGTCTGAATGCCGAAAGCTGCGAAATGCGAGCGCGCACGTATTGATGTCTGCGAGTACTCCCCTGAATCGAGCCCCTCGGACCTATCCAGGGCAGGAGCGCGTTCTGACCGAAAGAAGGGACATCCAGCCGCGGCGGCGAAGGGCGCCCCAATGGAGGCACGAAGAGGCACAAGACAGCCCCCTCCCGCCCTGCTCCGTCCCGCCAACGCTGGCCTTCCGCCTGCCCTGCGCGTTCGGCGTCGCGTGCCCTTACTCCTCGATCCCCCTCTCCCTCTCCGCCGCCGTGCGGCACAGGCTGCCGGAAGCTGGCGGCGCAACAGGGCCAGCAGCGGCATTCGCACGGCTAGGCGCGTCAATTTGCACCTCGGATGACACAAGGACATCCAGGAGGCCTCGTTCTTCGATCATCGAGGAGAGGCGCGAGGGGGGCCTCGGCGTGAAAGAACCTGGTCCTGACGGCAGCGGGTCTTGGGTCCCGGTGCTGTTCCCCTGGGCCGGTTTTTCATCCTGATTTTTGGTTTGACGGCCCCAGGGCCCGTGGAAGGCCCCAGGATTCCAAAAAGTGGACCCAAGACGGCCAAAAACATCCAAGACCCGTTTCTCTCAAGAGCCCATGCTCTTCACGGCGAGGGGCCCTGGCCACCGCTCCGGTCCTTGAGGCTGCTCGCGCCCTCGCACGGCCGTGCCAGGCTGCAGCATAACCCGGGCTTGCCCCTCTCACACATGTCGCCCGCCACGTCGTCACCTTGGCGCCGGCCCATTGACTGCGCTGACACATACCAACGCGGGCCCCGTTTTCGGAATACCTGGGGAAATGTCTCCAAACTATACAAACTGCTGCAGGGAACCGCCCCCCCAACAACAAGGGCAGCCCCCGTGCCTCAAGCACTCCCAAAATTATCGAAGGACGCAAAACATCGTCTCGTGATTGCTTTATCACGGAAGCCTGTCGCAAATGTGGGGCTGCGGTCCAGGGGGCACTTGTAGTCCGAGGGCAACAACTTCCCTGTAGTCTGGCAGCTAATGCGAACAGTCTGGGAGCCCTTCCTCTCTACATCCGCTTACTTGAACAGGCGGCTTAACCTAACCAGTTCGTTAGCTAAGCAAGCGCCAACCACTGTGTAATGTATAAAAAAACCAAGTTTTAGGGTGTCTTCAGCTCTGACCTGTTAGGATGAATGACAGTACGGTGTAAAACAAATGAAGGCGAGCTAGCGACCTGAACTGAACCCACGTGGATGAGTTAAAGCAATTGAGCCAAGTCAAGTTGTTAGGTATGGCCAACTTGAGGTTCAATTCGCTGTAGGACAAAAGTGCCATGCGCTGCTATGGACATCTACAAAGATCTGACACACATTGACCAACATTATCACATGCAACAGCGATACGGAATATTTATATGTGGATTAAGACCGCTTAAGCCACTGTAAAAAAATCAAGCCGAGATCGTGAACCGAAGCTGTCAATGTGTTATGTGATAGCGTTTGGTGTTGTTGTGGGTTGTGAACATCATGTATATTCCCCTGTATGAATCAATGCTGAGATAGCGCTTCTCACCGAAATAATCAAGGGGTTCCCCATGTTTCCACATGTGCACATGTACAGTGCAATCTATATTTTGCCGAAGGGCATTGCCGATCGATTGTTGTGTATGCGCAACGCTCTTCTTACATGGTACTTGATTCATGCGGACCATTTTGTCCACACGCATAATGCGGGCGTGGTTGTCAAGTTGGTTTGCACGGTGTCCATCATGCTCCCTTCTCGACGGGGTGCCATTTATCATGCTAACGATTTGACAGCGCACCGTCAAAATGTTCACGACTTCGAAAGTGCATGTATACAATGTGCATATATGGTGATACACGCACGCTGTGTTTTAGCAGTGACGACCCGACGCGGCGGGCCCTTTTGCGCTGCATCGCATATGTTCCGTTCGCACAACCGTCAGCTGACATGTTTCCGGGAAGAGTAGATATGTGATAACGCGCCGCCTTTCTTGATACTCAGAAACCTGTGGCACTGCATAATGCGACATCTGTGCTGCTGTAGTGGTTGCGGGCAGTAGTATGAGAGTATGAGATTCTTCGGGCGGGCCATCATCGCGAAAAGGGGCGGGCAAAAGGGGGCGGGGGGCGGGGGGGGGGAGGGCGCGCGATGACGCCGGAACTTGCAGAATGGATGCTTTGCGCTGCGAGCTTCAGCAGGACCGGGGCCGCAGCTCGCCCCGTCGCCCTATCCCCGCGCGGTGGGCGCAGACGCCGGAAGACCTCGAGCCATGCCCCCGTCGCGACGCAGCCCGCGCCGCGGCCCATTGCCCGCGACGCGCAGCTGCGTCGGCCGCGGTTCACGGCCGCGCCCGCGCGATCGCCGGCCCCCTTCGCCCGCGCGCGCGCGATGACCGACCGCCGTGCATCTAGCGAGCTGGCCCGCCGCGCCCAGCGCCGCATAGTCAGGGGCGCGCCGCGGCGCGGTGGGAAGAAGGCCGCGCGCTTGATCGCGGAGGGCCTCGCGTTTGAAGAGTTGCCGCCTCCTGAATGAGCGCGCCGGCGCTCCCCGCCGCGCGCGCGCACGTCGCGCGCGGCTCAGGGCGGGCGCTCGCCGCCCACCCGCCCCTTCGAAAAAAGGGCGCGCGCGCGCGGCGCAACCGCGACGCCCTGGCGCGGCGGGGCGAATCGGAGCCGCAACGATCCACCCTGGAAGCCCCGAGAAGCGCAGCGGCGCGCTGGCCGGCGTCGGCGTGGCCCACCAGAAGGGGTGTAAAATGCACATGGCGCGGGGCAAGAAGACCGCGGGGCAATCTTTTCGAGCTGCAGCCCTCGGATTGAAGCCTATCTGGCTGAAGCCATCGTGCCGGAAATTGCGGGTTGAAGCATTTGCGCTGCATCCGCGGGGTCGCGCCGTGTTCGCGGCGCTCGAGGCACTCGACTGCAAGCGCGCAAAATGCCTGGGCGACAAGCGGAAAATCGAGTGCAAGGGACAAGGCCACGAGAACATCCAGGGACCTCCGACGGGGCGGTCGGCCGCAGCCGACTGCGCACCCCACTGTTCGCTCTTCCCGGCAGCAGCCAGGCCGATCTGCCGCGCGGGAATCCATCGCGGAGCTGGGCGGGAAGATCCACGTGCAACTACCGAGCATGCAGAGCCAGCTCGGCATCGCGACGCGCGGAAAAGCGGCGCCCGCCGCCGCGGCAGGCGCAGGCGCGGCGCCCGCTGCAGCTGGGGGGGGGTCGCAGCCAGTGTCGCGGGCGCAGCTGGGGCCTTGCTAACAGTGGAGCAGATGACCAGCCCCTCGCACGCGATCCAGCGGCGTGGGGTCGCGGCCAGGGCCTTCGCAACGGCGCCGCCCGATCGCTCCGCCGCGCGGGAATTCGACAGCGCCGCCGGCGAGGCCATCGCGCTGAGGGGCGCGCGGCGCCGGCGCCGATCCCGACGCGCGCGGTTCGCCCCTCGGTCTCGATAGGCGCGGGGGGGCAATCCTCGAAGACGCCGCTCGCCGCCGTCAGGGAGGGCGGGAAGCGACAGGGGCTGATGCCGCGACGCGGCATGAACGACGAGGCCGCGTCGCAGTGGGGCGCCGACGCCCAGGCGGGCACTGCGAGGAAGGCGGCGCGCACCGCATGGGGCTTGCACAATGGATTCGCCGCGGGCATCAAGATCTGTTCAGATCCTGCCGACGCGGCCTTGACTGGCACCGCATTCTTCGTGTTTTTGGAGAGCTGTAGCTCAATGCGGCTGCAGCTGCGCGGGCGGGCGCGCGGAGTGGCGCGCAAGGGGGCGGGCGGGCGCGGGGCGGGGCGGGGGCCGTGGCCGAGTCGCCAGTGCTGGCGGCGCGCGCCACGTAGAGGGCGAGCTCGCTATGGTCGCGGCCGGCAGTAAGATGTCCGCGATGCGTCGGGAGGAAAGTCTGCGCGCCGCGGTCCGTTCGACAACGGCCCCGCCATGCAAGGCGGGGCCGACGCCGCGCACTAGCGGCAAGGGTGCGCAGGACGGGGGGGCGACCACCGCGTCGATGGCGCCGCGCTGGAGCACCCAGTGAATCTCAAACAAGGTGTCCAATGTGAGACGGTCCAGCGCCGCGGCCATACCAGGCGGAATCACAGCAGCGGCGCCGCGGATTGCTAGCGCAGAAGACGTGGAGCCCAGCGATGAATCATGTGTACACATATAATATATACACATTCACGAACATGAGCAGATGCGTGTGCATATATATATATATATATATATATATATATATATTCCTTCACGAATATTCTTATAAGGACCCCCCCAACCCCTCCCCCGTACATGAATTCGGCCCCCCGGACGAGAAAGTCGAATGTTCGGATTCGGATCCCCTACAGGCCACCCTACGCCGCTCGGCCCGGTCTACGAACGCTTCCCCGACGGTCCCAAGGAGACCCGAGACGGCCCAAGACCGCTCCAGGACGGCCCACGAGCGTTCACAGAGGGACCACAGACGGGCCAAGAGGCTCCCAAGAGGTCCCAAGAGACTTCAGAAAGGCGTCCCAAGAAGCCTCCGAGAGAAATATTCTTCAATTTTCTATTGGTTTTTGAAGGATTTTGCCGTTTTCGCTTTCTCGGCTTCCTGGCGCTCCATGACGGCACCAGTGGCCCCCGAAACCGCCCAGAGGAGGCACAAGAAGCCCCAGCGACAGCCCCGGGACGCCCCAAGACAGCCTCAGGACGGCCCAAGAGGCGCCCAGGACGAGCCCAGGAGGCCCCACGACAGCCCCAACAGAATCCCAAAAGGGGGAAGACGACGCCCCTAAAGGCCCCCGAAAGTCCCCAGGCTTTCCCCAGAAGCCCCCAACAGGTCTCAAGCTCCCGAGTGCCCCCCCCCGAAAAAACAAGGGACCCCCCAAAAACGCCCCCCAAACGGCTTAAGACCGGATCCAAAGGTCTCCCAGGCGGCCCCAGAAAGCTACAATCGTTAACACCCTTCGGAAATAGAAAGGCGTTCTACCTCATTCGTGCTCTGGGCTTCCACGACGCCCAAGCCGGCCCAAGAAGCGCCAGAGATTTCCCAAGACTGCCCTCAACGCCCCACAGGCAGCCCTGGTTGCCATCGCAACCCGCGACCTCGATGTGGAGGTACGTTTCATCGACGACGGCCCTCTCCCCTGCACCTCCACCTTCCCTCCGCCAGTGCGTCCTCATGTGAGTCGCCTCCACCTTCACCTTCCCTCCCCACCTGTGATTCTCTTCCACGTCCACCTTTCTTCCCTGCCTCCTCCTGCCCTCTGCGCTGCCCTCCCCTCTCCTGCTTCCTATGGTTCGTCTTCCTCTCTGCACTTCTCTTCACCTCCACCTCCTGCTGCTCGCCCCCTCCGACTTTTGACTACTGTCCGCCCACCCCCATTCCCAGCGCGACTCCACCTCTCCGCCGCACTATTCTCAGCAATTCCTTCTTTCCACAACGGCCCATGATATCTACACTGAGGCCCAAGGTGGCTCTAAGACGGCCCTGTGCACCAATGGCCCCCACGCCCCAAAAGACCCTCACTCTTCTCCATGACCAGTAGCTCTTTTGCTCAAGCCAAGTCATGGCCAAAAGGCAGCACCGAGCTAGCCTGGCCGACCCTCTCGACCCCATCGATGATGCAATATTTACGTCCTCCTGGCAAGTCCTCTCCGCCACGTGTGGACACCATGGCCTGCCCAAAGCGGGCGCGCGAGGCGACCTGATCCAGCGGCTGGTCGGCTACTGGTCGCCGCCGCCGCCCCCGGCGCGCAACTGCTGGGCGCTCGCTCGCATCCGTGAGCTCGAAGCGCACTCCCACGAGCAGCATGCCCCAGCAGACGTGGTCGTTGCCGACGGACCTGCTGCACCAGAACTGGCGGAAGCGGCCGATCCCGCAACAGCTGCGGAGGCACCGGCGGCTGACCCCCAGCCCGTCGCGGCGCCGCCGTGGTTGCCAGAACCAGCGTTCCAGGAGTTTGCGACTGCGCTGCTCCGAGACGCCGCCAGCGCGAGACCGATTTGGTCGCGAATGCGCGAGCGCGCAGACGTTGAAACACTCTTCTTCGTCAAAGACAACCTGGATGGGATCGGCATCACTAACACAGCAGATCAGATCTCCTGGCTCACTCTGTTGCACATCGTCCCTCGCCGCGCGCCGGTCTGCGCCTTCCTGCGCCAGCTAGCCACAACGAACCTTACCCCTACACAGAGCACAGCGTTGACTGCCGCAACCTCCCTTGATTCTTTCCCAGTCGGGGACACGCGCTGGGACACCGCCCGGCCGGTGGGCGGACGGTGTCTTCAGCCTCTTCTGCAGTCCGCGACAGGACTCTGGCACATCATGGACCACGCACGACCGTCGTCCTTGCGCCCTCGACAACACGCTCAGCACAGACAAACGCACGCCGCCGCTGCTGCACCACAAGTGCCGCTATGCACGCGGACACCACTTGCGGTTTCTCGATGCTGTCGCCGCTCGGGAAACTGACGTTCAATGGAGCTCACAGGACTGGGATACGATTCTGACGTACCTGCCTGGCACCGCCGATGGGGCGGAAGAGCTCGGGGTGCATGCATTCGACCGCGCAATGCGCCACTTGAGCTGGGTGAACACTTTCCTGACACCGCCGCAAGCACCCCTTCGACTTCGCGATCTGACCATGGCCTTCTGCCCCCGCCCAAGAACGGCCAAACCTCACAAAGACGAGGGAGTACCTTTCACTTTCCCAACGCCTCCCTCTTAGTTGCCGTCTGCCGTCTTCACACGTGCGCCGCTCCCCGCCCCGTCCTCTTGGCCATGCCCCCTCTTCTCCCGACCTGCTCGGGCCCCTCCGCGTCCTTCTATCTGCGAGCCTTCTGAGCCCTATGAGCCCTCTGAGCCCTATGCGCCCTATTACGAGCCGGCCCTAAGAGCCCGATGAAACCAGTGAGCCCTATGGGCCCCATGAGCCCCATGACCCCCTGTGAGCCCTATCCCGCGCGTGATCGCTTCCTGCGCGTCGGTGCCAAAAATGCCCCCCGTCTCTTCCGGCGTCACTGGCGCCTTTGCTCCCGCACGTCCAGCGGGCGCGGCAGAATGAGGCCGCGTGAGCCCCGCGAACCCGCGAACCCCATGAGCCTTACGATCCCTGCGAGCCCCACGAGCCCCATAAGCCCTAAGGGCCCCCGCTGAGCCCTATGAGCCCTACGAGCTCCATGGGCCCTATGCGCCCCATTACGAGCCGGCCCTAAGAGCCCTATGATACCAGTGAGCCCTATGGGCCCCGTGAGTCCCATGACCCCCTGCGAGCCCTATTCTGCACTAGCCCTATGAGACCCGGGGGCACTGTGAGCCCTATGGGCCCGATGCCCCTGATGAGCCCTATGGGCCCTGAGAGTTTTACGAGCCTCGTGAGCCCTACGAGCCCTATGAGCACAATGAACCCTATGGGCCTTATGAGCCACATGAGCCCTATGAGCCCTATGAGCCCTATACACCCTATGAGCCCGATGAGCCTTATGAACCTTACGAGCCCGATGAGCCCTGTGGGCCCACTGACCCCCATGACCCTCCTTGAGACATACGAGACCTATGAGCCCTATGAGCCCTATGGCGCACGAGCCCTATGGACCCTACGAGCCCTAAGAGCCCTACAAGCCGGATGAGCCTTATGAACCCCATGAGCCCTTTGAGGCCCACGAGCGTTCTGAGCCTTATTAGCCCTGAGAAACCCGTGATCCCTCTGAGCCCTATGAGCCCTATGAGTTTTTTTGTTGGCCCTATGCGCCCAATGAGCCTTATCAGCCCCATGTGCCCTATGAGTTCTATGAGGCCTATGAGCGCCATGACCCCTGCGAGCCCCATGAGCCCCATGAGTCCCATGAGCCCTGACCCCTGCGGGCCCTGCGCGCACCATGCGCCCCGAAGTTCCCCTTCTTCACATTCCGCCCCGAATTCCTAAGTCCGAGTCACAGCAAAGAGCTTACCAGCCCACTGCACCAAAGGACCCAGTGGACCGTACCAGCCCTGCGGGCCCCATGGGCCCCATGGGTTCATTGCCCAACCCGACCGCGGTTCGTGCGACTACGGGTCGACGCGAACCTCGTTGACGCCATGCGACCAAGATTTTAAAGGCGAAGCGAAACGAGCCGGTAAAACCTTGTATATATATATTATATATATATATATATATAGAGAGAGAGAGAGAGAGAGAGAGAGAGAGAGAGAGAGAGAGAGAGAGAGAGACAAGCGTGCATATAATGCGTGAGCTGTCGCATGCGTCGATTGTTTGCGCCCCAGGTACTAGGCGACCACCTCGTGCTGCAGCGGTCGAAACCGACGGTGAAGCGCGCGACGCCGTCGCGCGCGCGCGCCGCGCGCGGCTCTGGACTGGCCCGCGCGCCGCGCGGCCCTGGCGCGAGCCGCAGCGCGTATATGAGTGGTACACGTGCATAGCTGCACCTGTGCGCACAGAAAAGCGATGCAACCCTGCGGTGACTGCGCCCGCTGGCGCACGCAGTCCTCGCCCGTCGCATGGCGGGCGATGGCGACGACGAAGATGGGGGCGACGACGACGGCGCCGATGCGGTTCTATGAACACAGCGGGCGCTGGGGCGGAGGCGTTTCGTCGCGCGCGGGGCGAGCGGCGAGCGGAGCTGCCGATCGCGATCCCCGACGCAGCTACTCCGTCGTCGCACTGCCCGTTGGTAGGCAAGTCGCAGTTGCGATCTATTTGGCGTATACAAGCGGTCGCGCTCAAGGCTGTCGCGGCAGGGCGCTAGGCCACGGCGTCGGTCGGCAACTCCCCGTCGCGCGCCTGGCGCGCGGGCGCTGAGGCCCCCGTCGACGGCGTCGCGTTCGGCGACGTGGGCATGGGGCGCTTCGACTACGGTGCCGCCGCAGCTCCGATTATAGCTTGTTGCTCGTGGTTCAGTCGGTCAGTTCCTAGCGCGGCGCGGCGCGCACAACTGGCGCGCCGCGCGCGCGTCGCGCGGGGTTGCGAAGCCACCGCCCCCAACCGGATGCGCCCAGATGCCGTCGAGCCCGCGCGTCGGGCACCGCAGGCCACACTCTCGGGTTGCTCTGGTCGGACAGCGGGGCAATCTTACGTCTCGAGGGGCGGCGGTGGAGAATGGGGCAGCGCGCCGCTGTTGCGCGGAAAGTGGTGCACGACGCGAAGATTCGCAATTTCGCGCTTGCAGCACGTCGCGCCGCAAGGTTCAATCAGACGCCCGCTGCCACGGGTCGCGCGCGATGCGCAGCTTCACGCGGGGCTTCGAAGCCACGGTTGTGGCCAGCATGTCCCCCGGCGTCGCGCA
The DNA here is from genome assembly GCA_963575745.1 of Prorocentrum cordatum. NCBI lineage: Eukaryota > Dinophyceae > Prorocentrales > Prorocentraceae > Prorocentrum > Prorocentrum cordatum. The sequence goes on along the minus strand of CAUYUJ010019392.1, from coordinate 2,118,215 downwards.
GGCCTGGGAGGGGGGCTTATGCTCGTGATTATTATTCAGGAGCGGCGGCAGCCGATGTCCCCCGGCCCCCTCTCGCCCCCCCCGGGCCAGGGCCCGACCGGCGTCGTTTGGAAGTGGCCCGGCGGCGACGCGAACATCTGCGCGCTGCAGTCGGTCTGCGAGCGGGCCCCATGTTCCAGCGAGCTGGATCCTGCCGCAATCCGCGATGTACGAGCCCGCGCATGAAGCCTTCTCAAAAACGGCGCGGCAGTGGACGCGGGCGACGCGAGCGGCAACGCGGGCGCGGAGGCGGGGGCGGACGACGAGGACAACAACCCTGAGCCGGATGCGCCTGCGGGGCCCGCCGGGGCCATCGCTGCAGCGGCGCCCCAGAGGGGGCCGCGCACGCGCCGCGGCTAAAGGGCAACAGCGCGCCCGACGCAAAGCGGAAGAACGACGGCGAGACGTCGGCGTGAAAGCAGCTCCGAGGCGTCGCCCCGCACGCACAGGCGATGCTCGACGCGTCGCGGGCGCGTCGCGGCCGCCGCGCTGCCCGATCGTGAGACGCAGGGGGGGGGGGGGGGGGGGCTGCAGCTGCGCGCGTGTCGGGGAGGGGGCGCCATAACATCGTCGCAGTTACAGCGCAGGGCAGGGCGCCGCAACATGGCGAAGATGATGGCCGCGGACAAGATGATAGTTAGTGGTGATGATGAGGTGGCGGGGCGGACGACGACTGTCCGAGCGGCCAGCGAGCGCGGGGGCGCGGGCGGGGCAGGGCCGGGGGCGTGGGGGCGGGGGGGGGGTCGAACCATGCGCTTTTTTGTTCTTAATAAAATGACAACGCGACGGGGCCCAGCGGCGCAACGCGACGCGCGAATGGCGGCTGGCAGACGGGGGCGACGGGGAAGCACCCTCGCTCGCGCTCGTCGCCGCGGCCTCCGCCGCCCCGGCCCCCCGCCCGCGCCCCCCTTCCGCGCGGTGGCCAGCTTTCGCCGCCCGCCTCGCCCCTGCGCCGCCCCCCTCGCCCCCGCCCCGCCGCGGCCCCCGCGACCCGCGTCGATGGCGCGCCCCCCCCCCGCCCCCCGCCCCGCCCCGCCCGCCCACCCCCCGTCGCCGCTGCGTCTCGGAGACTGGCTGAAGCCGGCCCCCCCCCGCTAAGGCCGAAGCCAGTCGCGACGCGGGCGGCGGCGCGACGCGGCCGCTCCCGCGATTATTCATCCGCGGCCCCAACGCGAGACGCGAGCAGCTGCCCCGCGGCCGCCCGCCCGCCGCCGCTCGCCTGCGGGGCCGCTCCGCGCGGCGACGTCGCGCTGCGCGGGCTGCGCGAAGGGAGCCATCAGCACGACGCGAACAACCTGCATTCTGTCCAGCTGCAGTTGCCGACGCAGCCGACGCAGCCGACGCAGCCGCGGCGGCAGCAATAGCATGCGCAGCCGCAGCCGCAGCCGCGGCGACAGAAACCGCAGCCGCGGCCGCAGCAGCCGCCGCGCGCGGGCAACTGGGCGGCAGAGCGCGAGCGGGCCCCCCATTGTTGTAGCGGGCGCGCCGGCGGCGCCCCCGCGGCGGGGGGCGGGCGCAGCCCGGCCGCTGCCGCCCGCTGCGGCGGCGTCGCCAGGGCCCGTCACCGCTGCGCTGATCGGCGCGGACGTCGCCGCTGCGGCGGCCGCGCCGCGCGACCGCGGTCGCGGCGAGAACTCCACGGCAGCGCCGCCCGCCCAGCGCCGCCCCAATTTCTGGATGCAGAATGCCGCGGGCCTGGCAGAGGCGGCTCGGCGGGGCCGCCCGCGGGGCGCGGGCCTGCGCCCGCGCGCCCCCCCCCCTCCTCCCGCCAAGTGCAGACTGCATCTGGGCCCTTTCGGGGCCCGCCCCGCGCGGGCGCCGGCGGGTTGGCGGGCGGGGGCCCCAGGAGGGGTCGAGGGGGGGAGGGCGGGGGGGGGGGCGGCGCGGGAGGGCGCGCGGGCGCGGGGGGGGCGGGGGGGGGGGGGCGAATGCGTCGCGCGCAATCCCCACCGCGCTGCTGTTTTCATGCGGGGGCATGGAATCGGGAAGGCACGTGAAAACCGCAGGTGCGGCATCGACGCCCACGCGCTGCAGAGATTGCGCGCGCGAGGGAGGCGATGGCGCGCGACATGTGCGCGTGAGTGCGTGGCCAATGTCAGCGTTGCATCTCGCTGCGAATCATTGCATGCATGTGGCGTCGCACCGCCGATGCTGCAGGCTTTTCATCATGGCCAAGAGCAGCGGGCATCGCCCGCGCAACTGGACACGCATCACCGCGCGCATGATATGCGAGCACACGGGCCACTGCACCCGCATGCATATGAACGGGGACAGTGGGCACACTGCGACGCGACGAACCGCCTCCGGCACGCGCCTCGCGAGGCCCCCGCCGCCTCGGACAGGACGTCGCGCCGCCGCGGCGCAGACGCCCCGCGGCGCGCAGACGATCGCGCGGCGGCCGACTGCGCCCTCGCAGGTCGGCCACAAGAACAATCTCGATTCAATGGCCAAAACGAGCCGCGACCAGCAAAGGCGCCGGTCGCGGCTCGACGGGGCCCGCGGCTCGTCGCCGGCAGGCCCCAATTCAAAGCCCTTGAAGTTCAGGGGGGTTGGGGGCGCTCCTCCGCCGCCCAGGTCCGCGCAGGCTTTCTTGCCAGCTCGTCGCTCCAATCGTGCTCTCGGCGGCCAGCTGTGCGCCCCGTTCCCCAATCCACCTAGGACTTCCGACCGTCGGCATCTCTCGGGCGGCCCCAGTCGTCGGGGGCGCGCGCGCTCCTGCGCGCCCCGGCGAGCGCGCAACCCTTTTGCGCGCCAGACGCTCGAAGCTCGCTTGGTTCAGCAGACCCCTCTGGCGATCGGTCATCAGCGCGGCGCCCGGCCCCCCAGGGCCGCGACCAACTCCAGCGCCGCGCGGCTCTCCGCGAAGCCCCCGTCCCGGATGAAATCCCGAGCCCGTGACCTCCGCCATCTCCCCGGCGGAGCACGCCCCCGACGTCCGCAGCCTCGCGCTGCCGATGCCCCCCGGGCACGCGGATGTTCCGCTCCTTGGCGGTTATCTCGACGAAGTCGTTCAGCTGCTCCAAAAACATGCGCTGCGGCAGCTGGGCCTTGAACCGGGCCCGCTCGATGGCCAACTCGACCGCCGCCGGGCACGCCGACGCAGAATGCCTCGTTGGCGTCTCGGGCCTAGCAGGGGCCGCCGCCGCGCCTGACCAACTCCTCCTCGGAGTCGAACCTCGATGCCGTCCAGCCGAGCCATCGTGCTCTCGATCGCCTCCGCGCTTGCATCCGCTGCCACCTCGCCTCGAGCCGCCCCCCCCCCCCCCCCGAAGTTCGAGCGGGCCGCGTCTTTCGCGGGCGCGCCCTGCCGTCTGCGCGTCGCCCGTCTCGCCCGTCATCGCTTCGGCGACCCCGCGAAGTCCCGCGGCTGGGCGGCCGCGGCGGCGCCCAGCGGGGGCGCCCCTGCAGGCGTCGGCAGAAGCGCCCGGACAACGGGCGCCGCGGGAGACGCGCAAGCAGCCGCTCCAGACGCGCGCGATGACGAGCATGCCGACTACCCCGCTGGATCAGCAGGTCATGACATCTCGTGAGCAACCCAAGTAGCGAGGACCGCCAACGACGCCACCAGGGCCGGCCAACCCTGCAGAGGCATCATCTTCTGAACCCACTCATTCCACGAGTTATGACAGCCAGTCTTGCACGGCCTCCAAGCCCTCCTCTAAAGTGTCCATCGCCAAACTCGAGTCACCGATCAGGGTTACCCGTTGCTCCATCACGTAGTCGATCACGCCCGGGAGCTCCAGGCCCCCGTAGAACACGAATCATGCTGCCAACGCGCCTGCGAACCTCTGCGGGCCCCGATGAGACCGCCGCAGCGTCGTCTGGCAAGACTGCCCCGACCTGGTTGAACGCCAACGCCTGTTGGCCCCGCGTGAGCGGGCTGAAAAAGAGCTAGAGCTGCGCCGTCGACGCCCTCAGACCATCCATCGCCTGCACGAGGTAGGCCTCGCGCAGAGACGCACCAAAGGCGGCGGGCCGCCAACGAATCCCCAGGATCAGATCCGCGAGCCCCGTCGTCTTAGTCGTGATCTTCACCAAGCCCAGGGCGCGGTCGAGTGTGGTCACCACCCGACTGTTGCCCGACTTGCGCCGCACCAACTGCACCTCCGGACCGCCCGTCGCAGTCTGACGGTGGAATCTTCGACTCCGAACCTCCACAGGCATCTGAGCCTCGACGGCGCTGGCCTCCTCGAGCTGCTCGTCCACAGTGAGGTTCGCCACCACCGCGAACAAGGAACCCAACAACAGGCCGATGGAACAACATCCGAAGCGCGCAGTTCCGGCGCTCTCGGGCAAGACCTCGGGGCCCCGCAGCTCCAGGCCATGCTCGCCCTCCGGAGCGGAGTGCTCGATCAATGCCCACCAGGAGCCCGCAGAGCTGGCCCTATCATTGGCGCGGCTGCTAGGCGTCGAAAAGATGAAGTAAGTCTCGGGCGGTAGTGGACACGCCCGAGCCACAGCACTATACAGGTCAATATACATATAATTAGATGTACACGTAAACATACATATGCCTACGAACATACATATCCGCCGGCCCCCTTGTGGGGCCACCAGGCTGCAGAAGCGGGATTCGCAGTTTCCTGTGCCAGTTGTAGCTTGTAGTTTCCAGTGTTACAGTAGTGCTTCTTGCTGGTTACTGTAACTAGTTGATTGACAGCGCGAAGGGGGGGAGGCCCAAACCAAATATTTAGCTCCTCCTGGGTGCGTTGTCTGAATTGCTGGGGGGGCTCGAAATCGACACCCCTCACACAGATCGGCGGGGTCAGGGTCCAAAAACACATAGGATTTGCCAGATTTCTGAAATTCGGTGCCACCCCTCATACAGATCCGCTGGGCCAGGGTCCAAAAACATATGGGATTTGCAACATTTCTGAAATTCGGTGCCACCCCTGACGCAAATCCGCGGGGTCAGGGTCCAAAAACACATAGGATTTGCCACATTTCTGAAATTCGGTGCCACCCCTCACGCAGATCCGCGGGGTCAGGGTCCAAAAACACAGAGGAGCTGCCACATTTCTGAAATTCGGTGCCACCCCTCACGCAGATCCGCGGGGTCAGGGTCCAAAAACACATGGGATTTGCCACATTTCTGAAATTCGGTGCCACCCCTCACGCAGATCCGCGGGGTCAGGGTCCAAAAACACAGGGATTTGCCACATTTCTGAAATTCGGTGCCACCCCTCACGCAGATCCGCGGGGTCAGGGTCCAAAAACACATGGGATTTGCCACATTTCTGAAATTCGGTGCCACCCCTCACGCAGATCCGCGGGGTCAGGGTCCAAAAACACATGGGATTTGCCACATTTCTGAAATTCGGTGCCACCCCTCACGCAGATCCGCGGGGTCAGGGTCCAAAAACACATGGGATTTGCCACATTTCTGAAATTCGGTGCCACCCCTCACGCAGATCCGCGGGGTCAGGGTCCAAAAACACATGGGATTTGCCACATTTCTGAAATTCGGTGCCACCCCTCACGCAGATCCGCGGGGTCAGGGTCCAAAAACACATGGGATTTGCCACATTTCTGAAATTCGGTGCCACCCCTCACGCAGATCCGCGGGGTCAGGGTCCAAAAACACATGGGATTTGCCACATTTCTGAAATTCGGTGCCACCCCTCACGCAGATCCGCGGGGTCAGGGTCCAAAAACACATGGGATTTGCCACATTTCTGAAATTCGGTGCCACCCCTCACGCAGATCCGCGGGGTCAGGGTCCAAAAACACAGGGATTTGCCACATTTCTGAAATTCGGTGCCACCCCTCACGCAGATCCGCGGGGTCAGGGTCCAAAAACACAGGGGATTTGCCACATTTCTGAAATTCGGTGCCACCCTCACGCACATCCATCGCAAGGCGTGGTAACCCAAACTGCGAGAACTCCCTCGGCCCTTTAATCGCAAGGTGTGGTAACCAAGCCCGTAAACCATACACGTCTTACCAATCGCCAGGTGTGGTAACCCCTCTTGTGATCAGTTGGTTTTGCTGATTGCGAATCGGCTTCGCATGAAGTTTCGATACTGCTTCACGACAGCGCCAAGGCCTCATGACTTAGCTCTTCCATGGCCCATTCTCCGAGAGAGGGGGCCAGCGGCAGGGGGCGAAGCCCTTACGGATAATGATAACGACAAGTACAACATACAAGTACAATTATGTCAGAGCGAACGGGCCGAACGGTCATCCATTGTCCCTGGGTGCGTGGCTGAATCCAAAAATTCGTCGCGGGAGTTCTGCTTGTTGCGTTGTTGTTGTTGCTGCTGCTGCTGTTGTTGCTGTTGTTGTTTAGTGTCATCGTCGTCCCACCCGCGACCCACCCGTGACCCCACCCGCGACCAACCTCGCGACCCTCCCCGCGACCCACCCCGCGACCCACCCGCGACGCACCCGCGACCCAACCCGCCCCCCCCCCCCCCCCCGCGACCCACCCCGCAACCCACACGCGATCCGCGACCAACCCTCAAGGGAGGAAAAACCACCCAGACCCGACAATTCACTTTTACTAAACGGCTCTGGGCGTTGACTAAACAGCCCTGCCCTGTTCGATTCATTCCTTGTGTGCGTTTACTAAACGGCTTCGCTTGTCGGGGTGATTATTATGGGGTGGATTTTCTGCCCCCCTACACCCGCGACCACCCGCGACCCACCCGCGACCCAACTGCGACCCACCCGCGACCCACCCCGCGACCCACCCGCGACCCATTTGCAATCCTCCCGCGACCGACCCACATTGGTTTAACGAAAAAATTGGCGCCTGCGGCGGGCTCGTTGCATAATTTGTGAAATTTTGGCGCCTGCGGCGGGCTTCTCCAAAGTCTCGCAAACAACCGACGTTCCCACCGCCCCAGCACTCTTATCCGCATTTGCGGGGTGCTACGCATCAAAGTCAACTTATACACGTTATCAGAATGAGGGGGCCGAGCGGTCATTCACTGTCCCTGGATGCGTGGATGAATTGAAATTCCCGCGATGCGGATTATTGTTGAACTCTCACTACTGAAGAAAGATTATTCTTGATCCCCCTTCCGGTGCACATTGTGCTTTTTCACTTGAAATGCCCCTCCCAGCGCTCGCACCCAGTTTTTATAAAAGAAATGTTTCCTCCTCAAACTGTGCCCCTAGCCCCCGGGTTTACATCAACAGCGGCCCCCGCTTGATACTTCCTCGAAATTTACTCCGTTCCCTTGCTCTCTCTTTGTAATTTACTCAAGAATCGCGCTCCCGCCTGAGAATTCCTTACAATTTGCTCAGGCGTCGCGCTCTTGCCATTCAGGAATCGCGCGTTCGCTGGGGACTTCCTCAGATTTACTTAGGAATCGCGCTCTCGCTGGAAACTTCGTGGGTAATCACGCAGAACTCACGATCGATCCGCCCGCTCGGTCCGCCCGTCAGGGTCATGCCTTTCGTGCCCCATGCTCGCTCGCGCCCTTTGTGCCTCATTGCTGCGTTTCGTGGACCCTCCCCTTGTGGCCCAGTCGCTGCCCTTCGTGGCCCCGCTGCTGCCCTCCCTCAGTGGCCCCCATCGCAGCCGATTGTGGCCCCGTTGCTGCCCTTGGTGGCCCATGTATACGCCCTTCGCGGCCCCCGCTCGCTCGTGCCCTCAAGTGGCCCCATTGCTGCCCTTCGTGGCCCCGCTGCTGCCCTCAGTGGCCCCCGCCGGCCCAACCGTCCGGTTCTGCCAATTGTTTTCCGGATCCTCTCTGAAGCCCCCCACCTTCTAATATCTCTCGTCCACAGTTCTGCTCCCTCCCTCTTGTCCCTTGTCTCCCTCACTTCCCCCACTCCTTTCCTCTTCGTTTTTATTACTATTTTTTGTTTTTTTCTCTTCATCTCTCTCTCTCTCTATCTCTCTCTCCCTTATCACTCCTCTTGCTCTTTACGGGGCTGCGCCCAATACGCGTGGCAGGTCAGGAAGATGTACCCCCCCAGAGGGGGTACGATCGAAGACGAAGAGGGCGGGTATCGGGGGTTGGGGATTTACGTGGCTAAGGACGCGCGAGCAGATAAGAGCGAACAGTCTTAAACTGATTATAGTTGTTGTTGTTGTGATTGTTGTTTCTTGACTTCTCACCACTGAATACTAATTATTGTTGATCCCCCCCTCTGGTAACATGTGTGTTTTTCAATTGAAGTGCCCCTCCAGGGGCTCGCACCCTGTTTTTCGATCGAGGAAAATGTTCATCCTCAAACTGCGTTGTTGACCCCCGGACTACAACAATCACGGCTCTCGCCTGATGCTTCCTCGCAATTTACTAAGGACTCGCGCTCTTGCTAGGGACTTCCTTGCAATTTATCCAAGATTCGCGCTTTCGCTTGATTTCCTTGACACTTATTCTGGCGCCACGTCCTCGCCATTCAGGACTCGCGTTCTCGCGTGCGATTTCCCCGCAATTTACTTTGGAATCGCGCTCGCCCAACACCTCCTGGTGAATGATGCAGGACTCACGCATTCGCGTAACACGTGTTTTTCAACCGAAATGCCCCATATGGGGCTCGCTGTGTTTTCACTGGGAAACTCTTCCTGCTCAAGCTGTACCCCTGGCCTCCAGTTTACAACAACAGTGACTCCCGCCTGACCTTTCCCCACAATGTAAGATCACATCGCGTTCTCGCGAAGGACTTCCTCATAATTTAATGCAAGGATCACGGTTTCGCGTGGGACATCCTTACAGTTTATACCGACGCCGCGCCCTCCACACTCAGGAATCACGCTCTCTTTGTGGACGTCATCATGATTTATTTGGGAATCGCGCTATCGCTCGAGACTTCCTCGCGACTCATGCAGGACGCACGCTTTGGCAATCCGCCTGCTCGACCTGGCCGTGTAGACCCGCCTTCCCGACCCGCCCGTTAGGGTTTACCCGCCCGATCTGTCCGTCTGGTCCTGCCACGTGGTTTCTGCTCCTAACCCCCCCTTTCGCTATTTTGATGTCGTGCTCTATCTTCCTCCCCCCTGCCCCTTCCTTCCATCCGTCCTCTGTTTCCCTGCCGTCGGGGCTGCACGAAATACACACGTTGCAGGTAAGAAACATACACCCCGAAGGGGGCACGATCGAAGACGAAGAGGGTGGACATCGAGGGTTTAGCACATACATGTGGAGGAACGAACAATATTAAAATGATTGTTGTTGTTGCTGCTGTTGTTGTTGTTGTTGCTGAACTATCACTACTGAAGAAGAATAATTATTGTTGATGCCCCCCTCCGGTGACCATTGCTATTTTCAATTGACATGCCCCCCCGGGGTTCGCACCCTTTTTGGCAGGAAAAATTACGGGGTTCAAACTGTGTTGTTGGCCCCCGGTTTACAACAACAGCGGTTCCCGCCTGATGCGTCCTCACAATGTATTGCCAAATCGCGCTCTCGCGCAGGACATCCTCACAATTTGTATACGAAGCGCTCTTTCGCGTGAGACCCCCTTGCAATTCATTCAGACGATGCGGCCTCGGCGCTCAGGAATCACGCTCTCGCTTTGTTTTTTTCACGATTTACCCAAGAATCGCGCTATCGCTCGAGACTTCCTTGCGATTCATGCAGGACCCATGCTTTAGCAATCCGCCTGCTCGACCAGGTCGCCTGGGCCCGCCTTCCCGACCTGCCCGCTATGGGTCTGCCCACCCAGTCTGCCCATCTGGTCCTACCACTTGTTTTCTGTTCTTTGCCCCCCCCGCTATCGCTCTTTGTCTACGAATGCCCTTCGTGGCCCCCGCTCGCTGGCGCCCGTCGTGGCCCTGTATGCATGCCCTTCGTGGCCCCGCTGTCGGCCATTGTGGCCTCTCTCGCTGCCCTTCGTGGCCCCGGTGCTGCCCTCAGCGGCCCCGTCGCTGTCGTCTGTGGCCTCGGATGTTATGCCCTTCGTGGCCCACGCTTGCTTATCTCACGATTTACTTGGGGATCGCGCTATCGCTCGAGACCTCCTTGCGATTCATGCAGGACCCACGCTTCAGCAACCCGCCTGCTCGACCTGGTCGCCTGGGCCCGCCTTCCCGACCTGCCCGCTATGGGTCTGCCCACCCGATCTGCCCGTCAGGTCCTACCACTTGTTTTCTGTTCCTTGCCCCCCTCCTGCTAAATTTTCTCGTGTTCCATTCTTCTCCCTCCCCCTTCCACCCGTCCTCTCTTCCCTTGTTTTAGGGGCTACACTAAATACACGTAGCAGGTAAGGAAGACATACCCCCAAAGGGGTACGATCGAAGATGACGAGGGCGGGTGCCGAAGGTTTGGGATATACGTTTTGGTTGGCACGTGAGCAGATCGGAACGAACAGTTTTAAAATGCTTGTTGTTGTGGTTGTTGTTGAACTCTCACTTCAAAAACATTTGTTGCTGAGGCCCCCACCAGTGCGCACTAAAGTGTGCCACATCGACGCTCGCACACTTTTTTTTGACAATGAAAGTCTTGATGCTCAAACTGTGCCCCTGGCCCCCGGGTTACAACAACAACGGCTCCCGCCTGGGACTTCCTCACAATTTAGCCAGGGCCCCCGCTCCCGCCCGATCCTCGCATTTCATGCAGGAATCGCGCTCTCGCTTGGGACTTCCTTACAACATATGTAGGAATCGTTTTCCCCGGCGTTCTGGAATCGCGCTCCCGCTGGAGACTTGCTTGCAATTTCCTAACGAATAGCGCCATGCGTTGGAATTTCTTCTGATTTACTCAAGCGCCGCGCTCCCGACACCCAGGCACCCAGGAGTCGCGCTCACGCTTAAGACCCCCTCACAGACTACCTAGGAATCGGGATCTCGCTGCCCTTCCTGGCCCCGTCGCAGCCTTTCGTGGCCCCCTCGCTTTGTTTCGTGGCCCCGTTGCAGCCCTTCGTGGCCTCCTCGCTGCCCTTCGTGGCCCCGTTGCAGCCCTTCGTGACCGCGTTGCAGCCCTTCCCTTCTTGGCCCCCTCGCTCCCCTTCGTGCCCCCCTCGCTTTGTTTCGTGGCCCCGTTGCAGCCCTTCGTGGCCCCCTCGCTGCCCGTCGTGGCCCCGTTGCAGCCCTTCGCGGCCCCGTTGCAGCCCTTCGTGGCCCCCTCGTTCCCCTTCGTGGCCCCGTTGCAGCCTTTCGTGGCCCCCTCGCCCCATATATGTCTGCCCTTCGTGGCCCCCGCTCGTTCGCGCCCGTGGTGGCCCCATATGCGTGCCCTTCGTGGACCCGCTGTCGCCCTTCGTGGCCCCCTCGCTGCCCTTCGTGGCCCCGTTGCTGCCCTCAGTGGCCCCGCCCTTGCCCTCCGCGGTCCAACATGCGTATGCCATTCGTGGCCCCCGCTCGTTCGCGCCCGTTGTCGCCACATGTGCGTGCCCTTCGTGGCCCCGCTGTCGCCGTTTGTGGCAGCCTCACTGTCCTACGTGGCCCCATCGTTGCCTTCTGTGGCCCCGCATTATCTGCCCTTCGTGGCCCCCGCTCGTTCGCGCTTTCGTGGCCCCATACGCATACCCTTCGTGTCCCCGCTGTCGCCCTTCGTGGCCTACTTCGTGTCCTTCGTGGCCCTGCTGTCGTTCTCTCTCGCTCGCTTTCGCTCGTCGTCGTCGTCGTCGCCGTCGTCGTCGTCGCCGTCGTCGTCGACGTCGTCGTCGTCGTCGCCGTCGTCGTCGCCGTGGTCGGTTACCTGTCCGTCCCTCTTGGGGTCGGGTCGACGGTCCGCGGCCGCCCCGCCGATCAGCGCTGCCGCTGGCCAGGCCGACGGTCCGCGGCCGCACCGCCGCTTGCCGGGGCCCGGCCTGCAGGGAAGAAAGGTATACCCCTCAAAAGGGCTTCGGTCGAAGACGAAGAGGGCGGGTATCGAGGGTTTGGGAAGTACACGTTATTGGACACTCGAGCAGATACGGGCGAACAGTCTTGAAATGATTGTTGTTGTTGCTGCTGTTTTTGTTGTTGCTGTTGTTGTTGTTGTTGTTGTTGTTGTTTGGCGTCGTCCCCCCGCGACCCGGCCCGCGACCCACCCGAGACCCACCCCGCGACCCGCCCGCGACCCACCCGCGACCCGCCCATGACCGACCCCGCGACCCACCCCGCGACCCACCCGCGACCCACCCGCAACCCGCCCGCGACCCACCGCGCGACCCACCCCGCGACCCACCAGCGACCCACCCCGCGACCCGCCTGCGACCCACCCGCGACCCGCCCGCGACCTAACCGCGACCCACCCGCGACCCACCCGCGACCCCGCCTGCGACCCACCCGCGACCCACCCGCGACCCACCTGCGACCCATCCGCGACCCACCCCGCGACCCACCCAAATGGCTTTAATGAAAAATCGGCGCCTGAGGCGGGCTCGTTATTTAATGTGTAGAAATTGGGCGCTTGCGGCAGGCTTCTTCAGAGCCTCGCAGACTGCCGACGTCCCCGCCGCCCCCTCAGACTTCTCCGCGACTGCGGGGTGCTACGTAGAACATTTGGAACGGCACAACCTTCCACTTTTGTTGACGCCCCCCCCCCACCCCGCCAACGTTTGGAGGCGGAGAGGGGGAAGGGTAGTTAAGGAGACAAGGGCCCGAAACAGCTATTGCCTGAAATCACAAGACAGCTCGCGGCTTGGGCCCCACCGCCAGCCCAAACGGCGAGCATAAATCGGGCGTAGCCCCGCACGCATTCGAATGCCCACACTTCGTCCTCGTACTACTCGCCTTCCTCTCCGTCCTCCTCTCGTATTCCTCCCCGTCCTCCTACTCGACTCATCCTGATCGTCGTCGTCGTCCTGCTCATCGTCCTCCTGCTCATCCTACTCATCTTCCTCATCTTCCTTCTGCTCCAGCTCCTCTAACTCCTCGTCGTCCTCGTCTAGGACCTCCACCTCGTTTTTCCTATTCCTCCTCCTGTTCATCCTCCTTCTCCTGGCACCTCGGCGGCCGAAAATACAACCGTGGCGTGTCGGCTGCGCCATAGGTTGCGCCCTCGGCGGCCGAGACTCAAACCGTCTCCTATCGGTTGCGCCATGGGTTGCGCCCTCGGCGGCCGAAAATACAACCGTGGCGTGTCGGTTGCGCCGTAGGTTGCGCCCTCGGCGGCCGAGACTAAGACCGTCTCCGATCGGTTGCGCCATGGGTTGCGCCCTCGGCGGCCGAAAATACAACCGTGGCGTGTCTGTTGCGCCGTAGGTTGCGCCCTCGGCGGCCGCCGAGAATAAAACCGTTGCGTAACGGGTACGACCAGTCTGTTCAGTTCAGTTCAGTCAGTCAGCCTCACGAGAAACAGATTCGGGCTACGCCAGAAACACCACACAGGAGGTGGTAGGCCACTGCTGCAGGAGTGTCCGATGATTCGGAGCGGTGAGAGCTGGATGCTGCCCTGGCTCAGAGCTGTGCTCTTACCCTCGAGCCACTGGCGCTCCTGACTCAGACCGGCGCTCGCTCTTCAGCGTAGGCCGGCGCTTTGCTTCGGAACGCACCAGCTGCCCACCCAACAGAAGGCGACGAGCCGCGTGAAGGGCCTTCGCCTCCCTCGGCAGGCCCCTGGAGGACCACGGGGTCCTTGGGGAGGAGCTGGTGTCTCACCTGACGGAGGCGACGTGCGAAAACACAGTTTGGCACCAAGGACATCTTCTTCACCACATCAAGCCACAAGAGCAACTGCCACCTGCAGGATGAGATGCCGAAAATCGCTGGCCATTCAGAGCGACCACGCTAAACACCAAGGACTGCCAGGAACGAGGAGCCGCAACTGTGGCGCGCAGAGAACGGGGTCCTGAAGCAAGCGCGTCGTTTTAGAATCCTCGCGTCCAACAAACCCTGCATCCCTTGGAAGACCGGCCATTCCTTACACTGGCCTGCGCTGGCGGACCCGCTGCCGTTTTACTCCCGCCGGCCTTCCGCCGAGGGCGAGATGCCCTCTTCCCGACCCCGTCAAAGGCGAGGCCAGTTCTGGAACGCCCCTGCCTGGACCCCGCCGATGCCCCCCCGGGGCCAAGTCCTCCATGCGACGCGCGCCGAGGGCCCCGCCGATGATGAAGAGCCTGCCCAGGTGCCCCGATGCGCTCCTGTACGGGCGCTCAGCGGGCGCGGGCGCGGCGGGACCCTGTCCGCGACGGGCGAGGCGGGCTCCGGTCTCGACGCGCGCCCAGCGTTCCCCGGGCGGCGGCGCGTCAGCCTCCCTGGTGCTGAGAACCTGTCTGGCGTCGCAATTTTGCGAACACCGCGCGTCTTCCCCCAGATTCTGGGCTCAGGGCCCTGGGAGATCGACCTGGCTCGAGAACCGTCGCGGAAAGATGGGGTCCAGGGCTCCAGTCGTGACCTCCTGTGATGCTGCAATCTTCCCGCATCGTTTGATCTCAGGGTCCTCCTTGCCCCACGGCAGGCCTGGGAACAAAGCTCCCCACCCCACGCCTCGGCCCGGCACGACGTGTGTGCCAGGGCCCGATCGTTTGGCCCTCCTCGGCCCCTCGCTCGCTCGTGGGCCCATCTCCGCTGTCTGTCCGTCGCTTACGCGACCGGAGTCCTCGGACCCAGGCCGATCTGAAATCCGAAATCCCGCTCTTAACGCTCCGTGCTGATGTCGAAGCTTCTGCTCCAGCCGCCTCGCAAGACAAGGGGGCACTGAGGGGACGCAAAACTCCTCCGATGGCAACGTGATGAAGCCGCGAACCTCGAGACCCCCTTGCCCCTGGACCCCTTCTCGGGCGTTGCCAAAACGCCCTTTTCAGTGACGACCCCCTTCCGTGACGACGCACACGCCTCCAGGGTGAGGCCTCCAGGGTGAGCATAAGAAATCGGCTTGCTAGGAGACGGATATATTCAGAGAACGATGTCATTGTGCGGTTGGCTCAGGATACGTTGCGGGAATCCCACCAGCCCTTCTGGCGTACGTGGTTTAACGAATTTGCTCTTCTCTTTGCCAAAGCTGCCTCCTTTCCCTGCTCGGGGGAAGGGGTTTACCCCTCCTCCTACCCCTTTCCCTGGGCCTGAGGGGGGGTGGGGGGCGCGGACAGTAGAGCGCCCAAGATGGCCCAAGATGGCTCCAAGAGGGCCTCATAGACCCCGAGATGGCCTCCACGATGGCTCAAGATAACTCAAAATGGCTCAAGATAGCCTCCGAAGATAACTCAAAATGGCTCAAGATAGCCTCCGACATACCTCCAAGAGGTTCCAAGACAGCTTCAAAACGGTTCCACGGGCCCTCCGAGCCTTCCACGGACCCCCCCCCCAAGAGGCCAGAAATCCTTCAAACACCTTGGGGTAATCAATAAACACCTTGGGGTAATCAATGTGTTTGCCTTCTCTTTCGATTCCGAGCCCCAAGAGGGGCCCAAGAGGGCCCCAAGAGCGCCTAAGAGCGCTCCAAGAGCGCCCCAAGAGGGCCCCAAGACGCTCCTTTTTGAGCCTCCGAGGGGGGACCTAAATCGAGGACCCCCCTCCCGTTTGAGCCATGGGGCCCAAGATCGGCCCAAGAGGCCTCCAATATGTCCACTTTGCAGGCTCGTTGAGGGGTCTTTGCGGGGCCTTTGCAGGGCCCCCCCCCCTCCTGCAAAGACCCTACAGGGATCTTGCAAACAGGGGGCTCCTCTTTTTGCTGGTTGTGGAGCCTTGATCCCCATTGTTCGAAAAAGGGGGGCTGGGGGGCTTCGACAATTCCCTGATTCGGGCAGCTCGCCTGGCAATCGATCCTATCGGACCCAGGCCGATCTGAAATCCGAAATCCCGCTATTACGACTAGACGATGCTGATGCTAGAGCCGCCTCGCAAGAGAGGGGGGCACTGAGAGGACGCAAAACTTCTGTGGTGGGGCAGAAACCTTGAGACTTCCTTACCCCTGGACCCTGTCTCGGGCGTTGCCAAACACCCTTTTTCAGTGACGACCCCCTCACGTCGTATCATTGTGCGATTGGCTCAGGATGCGTTCCAAGAGTTCCAGAATATCTGGTTGCGCTCGTGTCGGGAGTCTGCGCGGAGCCCGGAACCCTGAAAATCTGAATGCAGATAGGTACTATCATCATGCCTTCTTGCTCCTCCGTTGCTGGGCCGCGGCGCATGTTGACCTCCTCCTCCCCCATCGGAGCCTGAGCTGCGTGCTCAGGCCGTTGACCGGCGAGGCGAAGCCGCCCTGGGTGGTGCTGTCCTGGCGTTGGCGAGCGATTTGCTGGACTTCGACATCAAAGAATCACGTTGGGCCTGGAGGGCCGTCAAAATTCCCAACGCTGGCTCGTAACAAGTGCCCTGAGCGAGAACTCCAAACACCCTAGGCCTGCCTTGCAGCAACTCCGAGCGAATGTACAACATAGGCTAGGGAGCTGGGAACTCGAACGCATGCTGCAAGCACTCAAACAAGCCAGTCAGCAATCATGTGTACTCAGCAGCTCCATGTGCATGACTCAGCGCGTCGCGAACTCATAGGTGGTACTGATAAACGAACGCTCATAAAGCTGGTCCTCTTGGGATGCCATGTGCCTTGATTGCGCGCGCCGCCATCTGAAGTGTACGAAGCTTCGTCCGGCGAACAGAGGTAGAAGGGCCCGATGTCTCAACTGACTGCGCTCCTGTCGATCGGCGTTGGCAAGGCTCCCTTTTGATCAATGGGTCAACGCACAGTCTTTTGGCAGGGAGGGCCACGTTCTCAAAGAGATGCAAACAATCGGCCACGTGCAGCACGCTTGGCAAGAAAGATGCAACGCATGTAAGAGCAAGGACGCATTGCAAACAGGGGCTTTACAGGTCATGCAAGGCGACGGAGGGTGGAGGAATGAGGTGAACAGGTGGGGAGCGAGGCGAGGATTAGGGGAGGCGAGGTAAGCAGGGGGAAGGTGCGGAGGGAGAAGAGAGGAAGAGGAGGAGGAGGAGGAGGAGGAGGAGGAGGAGGACGCGGGACCATTATCAACCCAAGACGCATTAATGATGTTGCAATAAATAAGTGTCCAAGTTCCCTCTTCACAGATCCCTACAAGAATTGTCCTTCATTGCGGGACGTGCCCCATCGGAAGACAATCGTCTGAGAATCCCCAATCGTGCCAAAACGTGCCTGTCGCGTCCAGGCAATCCTAATTCGTGCCACAACACCATTCCTGGGACGTCAACACCGAAAACCAACGTGACTGTTGCGTCCGGGCAATCCAAAATCGTGCCAGAACACCACTCCTGGGACCTCAACCGCACGAATCCTTACACTGCTGCACATTGTAAGACGATTGAGCGCCTCGCCAACGCGAGAGCCACATGTTGAAAAGGAGCCACCCTCCATCCTTGAAGCTGATGTTAATTCTGAAGACGAATTAAGTTTGGAGACGAGCGTGTACGGCGCTAAAACGAGAGCCACAGTGCGAACACGACCCGCCCTCCATCCTCGAAATGCTGCGATAGTTTGAAACAAATGCGCGCGGCGCTAAAGCGAGAACCACATTTTGAAAACAACCCGCTTTCCATTCGTAAAGCTGCTGCACACTTTGTCATACGAGTGCTCGCGGGACTAAGGCGAGAGCCACATTTTTTAACTGCCCGCCCTCTATCCTTGAAACGGTTGCAAACGTCAAGCTTCAGGATCGTGCATGGTGAGGAGGTCTTAGGCGAAATGCCGGGCCCTCACTACCGACGCGGCTTGGGGTACGTCAGGGAGGAATTACTCATAAGTGGATCGAGCAAGAGAAGCGCGGACGGACAAGAATGAGGAGAGAGCAGCGAGGTAGGAGGATTGAGGCCGAGGGGAGGGGGGGGTACTGGTCTCCTTTGTTTTTACACATCCACTCACACCCTCCTCCCACGCCACCACTTCCCTCTTAGCCTCACGCTGCTCGCTCTCTCCTCCCTCCTCCCCACTGCCCTCACCTCACTTTTTCCTCCCTCTTCCATCCTCCCTCTTCCATCCTCCCTCTTTCATCTTCCTTCTTTCCTCCTCCCTCTTCCTACCCGCTTGCCCCCTCCTCCTTCGTGCCCTCCCCCATCATCCCGTCCTCTCTCATTTATCCTCCGTCCTCCCTCGTCCCCTCCTCTCTCCGCGCCTGCGAAGTGGGATGGAGGGGGATGACGAGCGTAAGACACGAGGGAGGGGAGGAGGGAGGCGAGGAGGAGGAGGACGACGACACTGAGGGTGATGAGGGGACGGGACGTGCAGGAGGAGGAGGAAGAGCAGGAGGAGGAGGGAGAGAAGGAAGACGAGGAGGAGGAGCGGGAGGAGAAGGAGGACAAGGAGGAATATGGATGAGGAGGGAGGGGAGACAATGAGGAGGGAGGAGAAAGAGGAGGGAGGAAGGAGAGGAAGACTCAGGCCGGTGGGGGATTATCCGACACTCCGCCTTGTCCCTCCTCCCTCGCAGACTTGGACTAGGACAGAGCCCTGCCTTTGATGTGGTGGCCCAATCCAGCAATGAGGGCGCACATGGCACCACAGAGCGCGAAAGGCAATGCCACCGAAAGAGGGTTTGGCTGGTTGAGGTTGACCGGTGGATTCCAAGCCAGCATTCCAAGGCCGAGTTTCGAGACTAACACGTGACCTTCAAGTGCCACAGTCTGGCCGCCTAGGTGCGGCCACCGTTCAGGTTGCACCGCGGATGCTTCAACCAACCCTGCCTGCATGAAGGCAACGCTAAACGTGTCCCGTTCTCGGGGGGCAACTTCACCACATACTGGAGTGTGGCGCGCAGGAGCAAAGCATCAGGGGCTGGCAACATGGGCGGCAAATGCAGGAGAGAGAGAGAGAGAGACACATCTTTCGGGCCACCCAATGCGTCATTGAACCGCGTTGGCGTCATGGGCTGATTGATACTGGGATCCAGCCCTGCATCAACCTACCATGGCTGTACCTTGCCGTGGTGTCGGAGGGAGGACGGGTGAGGGGCTGAGGAGGGGGGAGCGGGAGGGAAGCAGGGAGGAGGAGGGAGGAGGAATAGGGCCCAGGGAGCGGGGAAAGGAGGAAGAGAGAGGAGGGCGGAGGGTGGAGGCCTCCCCCACCCTCTCCCTGCCAGGACGGCGACGCCCTCCGGCGCGCCTCGACCGCGCAGGCCTGGCTGGCCTTGGCGCCCTGCAGGCGCTGGAGCACCGCGCCCGGGCTCTGCAGGTGCTGGGCCGTCGCGCCCTGGGTCTCGGCCTCTCTCTGCACGGAGATGCCGAGCGCCTGCCAGCCGGGGGCGGGCAGGGGAGAGCTGGACATGGGATGCACAGAGACATACTAATACTATGTGTCCGCCTTGGAGGCGCGCGTCCGACCCGAACATATAGTATACCCATCTTGTAGTATATCGTTTCTCGAGCGGTGTGGCCAGAAAGCGCCCGCCACGACGCATATACTATAAGATTTCTCGGTTCGCGCGTCGCCTCTGGGGGGGCGACGAACACATAGTATAAGTATGTTGGGGGGACGCCGAGGACACAGTGATGACGGTGTTCGTGAGGAGGAGGAGCCCCACTCGTCCACACGATTATGCGGACCATGGCGCGGGCGCGACAGTGACGCGTGCGCTGCTGGCTGTGCTTGAACATCTCCAGCCTGGCAGCCGAGCGCAGCGGCGTGCAAGGAATTGCTTCCCGGATCGTGGCATGGCATCCACAAACAGTAGACAAATAGCAAAGACAGCAACACGTGACGGCAATGACGCCGCTGCGCTTGTCCGGAACCCTAAGTCGTGCCGAAGGAAATAAAACCAATTGAACCTTTCTTGGGACAAGCCGCCCACAGATGCAGCGGGTATTTCTCGCTGCAAGGGCGGCCTGGCCGCTGCCAGCGTACGAGACTGGCGAATAAATAAAGAAACGAAGCGCCGGAAAACACCGCTTCGCAACTCTCCTCGCCTATTCTCTAGCACCCGTGCGAAACGGCACGGCCAGCATTGTATACTACCTCCAAGAAAATTTGAATCCACCGAATGTACATCGCGAAAACGGCCAACCTACGACACGTCTTACTGAGGAGCTTCGATGAATTCGGTCATGTTCTTCGCGCACACGTAGATGGTCTTGAAGTATTTGAAGAACTCCTCCTTGTCAACCCAGAACACACCGTCGTCGGCCGCCACAGGATTCAGGGCCTCCTTGACTTGCGGGTACTGCGTCCAGCCAGGGCCATCGTCGTCCCACATGCCGGACTTGAACTCGCCGGAGCCCCACGGATTGCGCACCTTGATCAGATCGAACTCCGTGCCCCCCGCGTTGTTGACGCAGTCGATGATCGTGTAAGCGTGGCCGTCCACGATGCCGTCGGTGTCCTGCGTGTCCGAGCCGGACTTGGTGCCCGCGCCCATGATGAAGTTCTCGTCGTCGAACGCGCACATGCGCTCGAACATCTCGTCTCGGTCGACCTTGTGCTGCAAGCCACCGCCGCCGCCCACTGCAGGCCACGGGTTGGGCCACAGGCCGCGGAACCCGTCGTGGGGCGAATTGGCGAGCTCCTCCCACTCGTTCGTGTTGGGGTTCATGGCCCCGAAGCAGCCGTACATTCCGCTGGCGTCAGGCATGAAGGTGTATTGCTCCTTGCAGCCCGTGAGCATGCGCCAAGCGTGCGTGCACTGGCCGCCGTTGATCTTGTCCCACCCTCCGCAGTGAATGGCGCACGCCTTCTCGATGTACGGTGCCCACAGGTCCCCAGACGCGCTCGGGCTGCAGCCCAGCAGGCCGCTGCCGTTGGGGTTCCCAGGGAGCCGCTCGTCGATCTCGATGTCGACCGGCTTCCAGGTCTTCAGGTCATACAACGTTACCACGTACTTGTTCTCACCGGGGCCTGGTAAGGACTCGATTCCCGGAGTTTTGTTGAACACCTTCTTGACTGCACCCGAAAACTCGGCCAAGGCAGACATGGCGGAGAGCAGCCAACAATCGCCTACGCTGCCCTGCAACACGTCGTTTGGGTCCACGTCCTTGATGACGCTCAAGCCCGGCACATCTGCGCAGCCTTGCCCTCGGCCGGGTTGCTTGCCCTGTGTGCACGGAGCGCCCGCGTACGCCATGCTGTCCGTAAATTGGTCGGGCTGCACCTCGCAATCAGGCAGGGCGTGGTACTTGCTCTCGACGTAAGTGAACGGCCCTCCTTTCGTTTCCTTAACGACAATCCTTTGCTTCCTCCGCTCGCACAGCGAATACTGCTGCTGCTCCGTGGGCCACGACATCATGTCAGTCTGGTACCACAGCGAGAGGTACTTGTGAGGCTCCTGCTTGAGCAGGTCCAGACCCTCCTGGATCGGGCCCGTCTTCTCTTGAACGACGGGTGTCCCACCGATAATGCCGTAGGAGCCGTCGTACTCAGTGCTGGTTAACACCCACTTTCCAGCGTCGTGGTCGCCGAAATTGACCATACGCTTAGCCTGGGGCCGCCGCCCGGCCTTCTGCTGCGGTGGCTTGCGCCTGCCTCGCATGCTGCACTTCACCACCTCCTGCTCCACGGGCGTCACAGCGGGCTCCGCAGGGGCCGCCTCAGCGGGCTTCGGTTCCTCAGCCGCCGGCTCGGAGCCTCCCACCGCTTCGACGACGTTCTTCTCCTCGCTCTTCTCCGCGGCCGCCGGCGTCGAAGTGGCCGCCTCGCTCTTCTCCGCGGCCGCCGGCGTCGGAGGTGGAGTGGCCACCTCATCGGGTTTCTTCTGGTTCGGCTTCTCTTGGGCTGATGCGCCGCACCCCATTCTGTGGCCGGCGCGGTGAACCTAACTGCTCTCGCCGGGCGTGTGCTCGCCCCGGACGTTGGCGCCCGACGTCTGTGCTCGGTCTTGAGCCAAAATGGCTACGGTTCGTGAGGAGGAGGAGGAGGAGGAGGGCGGTGTTCCACACGTCACGGGCAAAGAAAAGCACTCGTCTCGGCGGGAGGACGGCGTGGGGATGGGCCAGGGGGAGCTTCGCGGGAGCGGTCTCTGGCCGGTGCTGTGGCACTCGCCCAAGCGGCTCGGAAGTCGTGGTTAGCGTCGCTGCAAAGGGGATATCAAAGCCCATGCCTCCAACCGCCACGCGGGAGTGTCTAGCCAGAATGCTTGCTTCGACCAGCTCGTCTGGTCAAGCAGGTGGGGGTGCTGTGCTTCGATGGGTACAATCTAAGAGCTAAGTCTCAGTGCTTCGCGGCGGCCCGAATGCCCCCTGGCATTTTATCACGAGCCGAGGTAGCTCTTGCGTTATCCTGAGCGCGTCGTCGGCCGAGCGCTGGTTCGAAACGTGCGTGGTGGATCCGCGGTCTAGCTGCAGTCCTTAACGCATGTCTCGCAATGTCCCAAACAATTACTTCATGATGTGTTCCAATAGCGCGTCAGAAGACCAGAAACTCAAGGGTCGCCCTGTCGGTGCCACGATGAAAACTGCATCAATGGTTCGTACATTTCTAGCCGGGCCGTGGCACAATCCTGTCACAACGTGCACAACATTTGAAACAAGCTCCTCTGAGTCATCCATGTCGCCCACATGCTGTCGGGCCCGACAAGCTCGGAAAACGCGTAAACCCAGGACTGCTAATCCAAACTGGTTGGTTCTACTCCCACGTCAGGGGATGATCGGAGGACCTTGTAAATCAGAATTCGGTTAAACGCAAAGCCTCATGGTCGGGCTCCTGCATGGCTGCAATGCTGCTGCTTCTTCTTCTTCTAGGCATCCATCAGCCGTGACCACGTCGCCCTACCAATAGATTTGTGCGCAAGGTGAGGGAGGCTTGCTTCAACTTATCAGACGTGTTCTCTGCCATTTAAAAATTGGATCATGTGTTGTAGAGTGTGATGTGTCACGTGATCTCCGAACATGTTTTCGTCAACTCCTCTATCGTGAGAGCATTTCGGTGAGGCGATCTGGAATCAATCTGGGATGGCGTTCTTGAGAGAGCTCAGCAACCGCGTTGGCATGATTAGACGGGGAGACTGTTTCCTCTCAAACGGGGTCCGCCATCCTTGTGTTCAAAGTTCGCTTGCGCCAATATTCAACATCGTTACGCTCTTTTGGGATCTCGATGGTACGCACTATCCCTGATTGCCCCATATGTTTCCGCATGTGCCGTCTGAGTTGCCCCCTGGTTACACGGTCGTTGTTCGATCTCTGCCGTCGCTGCTGTATGAGTGGGGCAAAGCTCTCAGGGTGATTATCCAGACGGCGTGGTGATCACCCCTCGCTTTCATGTGTTGGCACTGTGCCCGTTGGCGGTGGGTCATCGCTAGGACCCGTCGTTGAATACAACATCGAATCCTGCATGCGCTCTACAACCAATTGGCCATTCCAACAATATGCCATGCTGTGCACTAAATTGCCGGCTGGCGTCGTGATGTGTGGTATCGTCCCTCTTCGACGTTAAACGCGGAAAACGTCGTAATGGCCAATTCCTGTACACTCTCGCTCGGAATGGTTCTTGTTCGCAAGTGGCGCCTGTCAGACAGAGGTACCATGATAACAACAAGCTTGTAGTCGGAGCCGAGGTCTGATATTTGGTGGCTGAGACGAACAGACAGGAGAAAGAGGGTAATGATGATGAAGGCGAGCAGGGTAGGGACGAGGAGGACCAGCAGCAATGAGGATAGGATGCAGTAGCCGCTGCGAGGGACCGCAATATAGAAGCCATAAGAAGAACCGATGTGGCATGGACGGAGGACCAAGGTATACACAAAGCGGAAGTTCAAATCACGGAGGCACCTGAGCAAACAAGCAGACAAACATCGTGCGCTCGAGCACCACCATGTTCCACAACACGGGCACGGTTCAGTAGCGGATCGTAATAGGCGCGTCAAGCATGCACGTTTCCTGAATCGGATGGACGCTTGGCGCGGGAATATCCGCGCCTTGAGCCTGAAGCAGGCTGGAGAAGCCCAGAGCAGACATGGACATGCCGACAAAGCCATGCACCCCGCTCAGCTCCCAACATGGTCTGCGGCTTGCCGCGAGGACCAATGCGCGGCTAATGTCGTTCGCAACTGTGCTCGGGGTCGGACACCCGGCACCGGGCACCCTGAATAAATAATGCAACTAATGGATAGCAGGATAGCGCCGTGCCACGCAATACAAAATCCACAACATGCGCGTCTAAGTACGCGTAGAACTAACTGTCTTGTCACATCATGTGCACAACCACACCCGAGAATAAAGCCTGCTACTCTACACCTGTGCTCACGGTGACTCCCAGTTTAGGTGTGCGATAGATTGAACGAGCCGTGCATGATCTTAGACGTGCCTTACATAAGTGCTGCTTCAACGGCGAACAATCCACATGCTGCGCACTCCACCCACTCTCTGCACCGCTGTCTGAAACACCTTGATGCCAATCTGCTCCAGACCGTGATAGTGCTTATCATCTCCCCCTTCCCCTCATTCACATCCACTTCTACTTCCTCCTCTCCCTCCTCCTCCTCCTCCTCCTCCTGCTCCTGCTCCTCCTCCTCCTCATCGGCATCAGCATCAGCATCAGCATCAACATCAGCATCAGCATCAGCATCAGCATCAGCATCAGCATCAGCATCATCATCATTATTATTGTTATTATTATTATTATTATTATTATTATTATTATTATTATTATTTTGTCCTCCTCCTCCCACTATTCCTCCTCCTACCTCTGTCCTGCCTCCAGACGTCGCGAAACGAAATCACGCCCGTCGTGGACACCTTCCCGCCCCCTGAGGGCGAACGCTGCGCGAGGTCCTCCCAGGCACGTGTCCAGAAATCGGTTGAGATGGACAGATCTCTAGTGTGGACATTTCGGTTGCACGCAAGAGTGAGCCTAGACAAGAATGACTTCTGGTGCGCAGCATTCGGGGGGAGCGGGGAGGCCACACCTAAGCGCACAAGCCGCCTCCATCGCATCGCATTCAGCGACCGCCAGATCCCAGTGGGCCTGCACCATGGGTCACTCCGGCGACTGGTCACTCCTATGTGTAGTCGAGCACTTCGCTGCATGCCAGGCCCGCGTCCACCCAGGAACCTCGGAGGTCGTAGAACGCGTGCCACTGGGGATCCGCTCGTTTTCGGCCTTCGGCCAACTGCGAGCGCAGCGCGCTGGCCGCCCAGCTCCAAAATGCAATGCTCCTCCCGCCTCCTTCCTTCTCCTCGTCATCCTGTTCCTCTTTCCATTTCCCGGAACCTCTACCGCCTCCGCCTCGCCCCTCTGCTCCTCCTCCTCCTCCTCCTCCTCCTCCTCCTCCTGGTCCTCCTCCTCCTCCTTCCCCTCCTCCTCCTCCTCCTGCTCCTGCTCCTCCTCCGCCTCCTCCTCCTCCTCCTCCTCATTCTTCCATCGTCCTCTCCATCCACCTCCACCTCGTGCTGCTAATCCGACTTTCCCTCCGATGCTCCTCCGCCTCGGGCTCCGCCTCCTCCGCATCCTCCCAGTCATCCTCCTCAACATACCCCCCTGCTCTTCCTCCTTCTGCTAATATGGTTTACTCCTCTCTCTCGCTCCTCATCTTCCTCACCCCTTCCCAATTCTCCCTCCTCTCCCGTCCAACCTCCCCTGGAGAGACGCCCTTGATAATGGAGAGAGCGAAAGACACCGCCTTCCAGAAGCTGGGGCTCCACTCTCGCGTGCACAAAGGACCATGCAGACCACTCGCAGCCTCGTGAAGACAGCGGAAGTGAATAATGTGACTGTGAGCTTACCGCTCCTCCTCCACCTCCCTTCTCCAATAAAGCTCTGTGGTTTCACTGCCTCTGCCGGTTTTCCTGCACCACCCTTTTTTGCGGGCCCAGATGCGCCATCGCGCGTATTCTTGGCATCATGTTTCCACGCCGCTTAACAAGGAAGCGAACTTGTGCGCGCCCCATGACATGTCATCCGCGGTCTAGATTCAGCCGCGCGTCGGAGGAAACAGTGTGGCTGCCGCGTGCCAGGCGATGCAGACGCAGTTGGTAACGGTGATCTGGGGCGTTGCAGACGCAGTTGGCGCACGCCATCCTTCGCCAAACGGCGTTTGAAGGCGGCGGTCAAGTTCGGATGCTCGACGTTTGAAGGCGGCGGCCAAGTTCGGATGCCCGGCTCCAAACCATGCGTCGCAGCTCAGACACGGCAGGTCACGCGCGTTGTGCTGTCGCCCCTCCTAGTCCTGCCCTTCGTCACCGACGTCGCCAGGGACGTGCGCAAAATGGTTCGAGGGCGTGCCGCCTTCGTTCGGGCTGGGTTCGGCCACACCCCGCCCTCCGCATCGCGGCTGACGGACACGCCTAATGACGTCGTGAAACTGCCAACGGGCCGGCAGGGGTCGACGTGCTCGCCCATCGTGGCCTCGAGCTCGCCTGCGAAGGCGGTGTAGGGGAGGTGGGCGCCGCGACGGGGACGGGAGATCGCAGCTCCGCGCATATTTCCATAGCGACGCGTCGGGAACCGAATCGAGACGCCAGGAACCCGGAGGAAAGGGACGGTCGGCGGAAGCCAGTTGAAGCTGGCGGAAACACAGGCCGGCGGACGGTCGGCGGACGGTGGGAACTCGGCAGGTGGCAGACCTCGGGATGATTTGCAGAATGCCGGCGGAAGCCGGTGGACGTATCGGGGCGCATACTCCCGAGGGGAAATGGCGGTCGAGGCCCCAGGGGGGCCAGTCTCCGTCGAAGGCCGCGAATGGATTCCTTCGTTGCCATGTAGTTGATGGGCAAAAAATTCAAATGTGACCCTTGCTCCCCCCAAAGGCATGTCAGTTCTACTGCCACCATGCCTGGCCAGGGCTATCCTGGGCCCGTGGACGGCGCGTGGCCGTCCGAGCCATGAGGGTCCGCTCACCATCCAAAGGCGCTGGATGGCACTGGCCAGGCCTTGTGCTGGTGCACAGGTCCTTCGGCGAAATTCTCTTTTGGAAAACCGTGCAGATGGAGCGCCCATGGACATGCCCACAGGACCAGTCTCGGCGGATTCGACGAACAGCAAGCGGATAAGAACATGAGATTCTGGGCGGTGATCTGGAATCATTGCAAGCGCGTGCCCGCGACGCTGGGCCCTCAGCGAGGTAAGTGGGGCCAATCTCGCGACGAACAGTGGATATCTCGCGACGCACGTTGGAGCCAAACTTGCGACACAATTTAGATTCAAACGTGTGCGCAGCCTTCGTGGCGAGATTCTTGGGTGGGAAGCAGAAATTGGGGGATGGCGACGGCAGAAAGTGGACCAGGGAAAGGACTGGGTGAAGCAGGGTACCTGCCGCGCTTCTGCTCCAGAGGGTAGGGGTCGAACTGATCGCCAAGCACTGCCGCCGGCCTATGGGGCAGCGCAGTGCGCCACAGGCGCCCGACGAATATGTCGCACGAGGCGCACTTGCCGCACCTGGCACATCTAGCGCACCTGGCGCGCCAGGCACGTGGTGCACCTGGTGCACTTGGCGCTCTCGTCGCGCCTGGCGTCCCCGGCACGCGTGGCGCGCTCTTCACGCAGTCACGCCCGCCCCCGCGAAGCCTGGGCACGGCCTCGGACACGGGCGACGCGCCCATCTCAGCGCCCGCGAGCTACTGGCCCTCGTCCGCGAGAAAGCTTGGACCAGAAACTGCAGAACCAACTCCGCCGCCGCCGTTCCCCGCGTTTTCGCCTGGCCGCCAGGGGTGGGGGCGAGGGGGGGAGACGACGGCGGCGGGGGCGACGGTGGCGGAAGCGCGGGGAGGGGGGGAGGAAGAAACGTATAAAAGCAGCCACAGGAGCAAGGGGAGGGATGAGAGGGGGAGGGAGGTGGGCGATCCTGCGCACATGCAGCGACAAATGAATTGTCGTGCCTGCTGGAGGACGCCGCGGCGTCATCGGCTGAGGTCACAAACCGTTGTGAAAGCGGACCGCTGCCGCAAGCTACTATAATGCGCCGAGAACATGCGCTAAATGCCCTTTCCACCAAGGCCTACAGGGTGCGTCCCGCATCAAGCGCAACAACCGCTAAGACACGACGGTACGTTAACAAAAAACTTCCAGGATACGGTGGGTAGACGTGCGGGGGGCTGGCGCTCTCGTGGGTTAACCTCTCGCACAAGATGGTGACGCCTACGCAGATCCCTGAGGCCAAACCCCAGGACAAAGGCCGCTCCGTCGGGGCGGGTCCGACCCGGATACATCTAGTCCCGAAACCGCTCACAAACCTGTCGTGATCCGGAAGAGAAGTTTCCTGGTCGGCCGTAGAAAAGGACAGCGGAGCGTGTTGATCTCAAGGTCTGTCCCGTTCTCGTGTGCTACTGCTTTCCGCGCGTCAGCCAGCGGGGCGTCCTCCAAGGCGTCGGTGAGATGGGGCCCCAACTTCGCCCATTCCTGGACATCTGCGCCGGAGCCCAATCTCAGCGATACCACCGCGTTCGTGACTGAGCGCGGGTTCCTTCCTTCTGCTGCCACGTACGTCAGCTGCCCGATCGGCACTCTCCAGGGACCGCGTCCTTCCACTTTTCTTCCTTGCCAAAACTGCTTCCCAGCACTGCGGGCAGCGCGAGTGGTGGGTGTTTCGGCAGAGGGGGTGTTCGTCGTCTCGCCTGCCGCCCGCTCCCTTCCTTCCTGCGGCCGCGCCTCTGTGGGGCGGCGGGGGTGCCAACGGCATCGGCGGGCACTTGACTACCAGTGCGCCGCCCTCCACCCCCCTTCAGCTGGGGGTTTTGCTCGCTGGGTAGCTTTCGGCTCCAACCATATGGGTCGCTGGTGGACCGGGTGGCGGCTCCCTCGGCGGCGGCGGCGGAGCATCCTCGCCCAAGGCGGGGGCGGTTCCGATTCTCAAACTGGCCACGCCTGGCCGCATATGAACAGCTGCGGTGGCGGCGGGGTTTCTCCTTCAGGCCCGGAGGGCGGGCCCCAGCGCTCCGCGCACGCCGGCGCCCGAGCGTTCCCCCTCCCTGCTTCGGTGGGCCTGGCGAGGACGGCTGCCTGGCCCCAAGCCGGCACGCTCACAGACAAGTCGCTCGCGGCGCTGGAGAATCCTACGTCGATCGAAGGGCCCGCCCCCTTGCGGAACCGCGCGACGTCTCCCGCCCACCTCATGTGTTTTTTTGAGCGATGTCGAACTGCTCCCGACAGGCCCGCTTCACCGCCCCCAGCTTTTCCATCGCGAAGTACCGCGCGCCCAGTAAGACCGGGTCTCGATCTCGAGGGGCTAGGACCTTCACTGCGGCACCTTCCGTGTGGTAGTGGAACCACTGGGTCCTGAAACGAGCGTGGGAATCGAGCGTTGGCCTCCTGTCGGTTCTTTCCCAGTTGTCGGGGTTCCCGACAACGCGGTTGCTTGGCCAGTTGAAGCCGCGTTTCCGCCAAGAGCGCGCGGGCCGCGAAATCGACGAGGTCCTGGCCCGTGGCCGCCATTGCTCCCTTGGGGGATCCCAACGGCCGCCATGCCTCAAACAACAAGCAACAAAGACTCCCACTCCTGCGCCCTCGCGCGCATCACTCCTGCAGGGACTTCGCTCTCGGGGTTCCACAGGCCGTCCGCTTGTTTCTTCGGGGCACCCGTTGGGGTAAAACACCAGGCGGCCGCTGCGGCGCGCGGTTCCAAAAGGTGCTCAGGCCAGCGGGATTGGGGGTCCGGCTCGATGCGGGCGCAGTCACGTTGCTGGCGCTACTGGTCCCTTTCACTGGCGCCTTTCGATGGGGCGCGGGGGCCCTCGTCGTGGGGAGGGGCTGACCCGCCGATGCCCCAAAGGTGCAGGGCCGCTTCTTCTGCCCGACGACTCGTTGAGTTTTGGCCTGAGCGACGATGTAAAGTCACCTTGTGATTATTAAAAACACGGGGGGTGCGTGATTAACAAATTGTTCCCTAAGCTGGGTGTATCGCGAGGGGGACGCCCGCCGAATGGAAACACGCAGCAGCGGCGCCGGTGACTAGCGCCGACGCCCGGCCGCCAGCGAGAGGGCGACAGGCGCGACGCAAGCGGCGCCGCTTCAGCGGAGGGGGCAGCAGAGCCTCCGGTACAGCGGGGCCTTTTGGCCAAAATGTCGACATGCAGCTGAGGAAGTGGAGGCGGGGGGAAGAGGCGCCTCAGCTGCGAACGGTGCCGACATGGCTGCAAACAAGAACGGAAAGCGGGGGGGATGAGCGGCAGAGGCAAGCGGAAGAAGGGTTCCTCGTTTTCCTTCTCCACCCCGTCCCCCCGCCACTACAATATGTCCTACGACGACGACGACGGCGGCGGCGGCGAGTGCGACAGCGGACGACGACGCACTGCGGATGCTCCATGGGGGGCGGCCGGGTGTGCTGCGCATGCCCCGTGTAATTGTCGACAACGACGACGACGACGACGACGACGACGACGACGACGACGACGACGACGACGACGACGACGACGACGACTGTGGCACGTCGGTAATCAGCCTGAGAGGGGGGAAAACTTTGCCTCGGATATACGATTCCTATGACACTTGTTTTACCAAAAAGCAATCGTCTTGAGGCTGCCATGCAGTGTGGTTCACGATCCCCTCGGCGGCGCCCGCAACGACCTCCTGGCCCGCGTGATTTGAAACATGTTTCGCGCCCCACGGGGTATATTCATCAGACTCATCTGCCCCAGGGGGGAACATTTCATAATCACAAGCTGATGGCATTAACGTGCGTGTCCTTCGTCAATTACCGGGCAAATAACGGTTTCATATATTTTTTTCTTGCTGGGGGCGCTGCCCCTGGGCGGCTGGAAAATCTATACCTTAACGTGCCACCGTAAGGGTATAAACTTCCCAGCCGCTCTGGGACAGGCGCCCCCGACAGCGAAGCAGTTTATGTTTACAGCGTTCTTTGCCCGTTGAGTCAAGGTCGAGTCAGCCTGGTGGAAAGTCCAGCCGTTCGTGCCCGAGCCCGCAGAAGCAAGCCGCACGTACTTGCCAGTGCTACCCAAGTTTCTTCCGGGGGGGGGGGCGTCTGGCGGGCTCCCCAAGGGTGCGTTCGGCGGCTGCCCCGGGCCCCGGGGTGACCTCATGGCCCCTGGTCAGGCCGTGGTGCGTCGTCCGGAGCCCCAGGGGGCGGCCACGGGCGCGTGGCCCTGCTTCCGCTCCAATGGCCGCCGCAGGTGGCGGGCGGCCCAATTCCGATCCGGCGTCCAGCTCCCAAGCCGCAGGACGACCGTCGAGGATCTATGCCCCTTGGACGGCTTCGAGCGGCGCCCCGCGGCTGCGACGATCCAGCAGCATTCTGGTAAGCTGTCCGGCGCTCGTCCACGGAAGATGACTGTGGAAGCGAGTGACGAAGTACCCTAATCGCTCTGCCGACACCCCGGCCCGCTGCTCCATCTGGTCGTTTCCCCGGTCCCCCTCTTCCTCCAGGACTCCAGGAAGTCGCCCCCCTCCTCCTCGGCAAAGGGTGTCTCGGCCAAGGGGGGTCCCTCGGACGTCGTCTTCCGCGCCGTCATGCTCAGAGGTGACTCCTTCAACTTCCTCTGGTGCGCCTGCGTCGTACGCACAGGCGCACTCTGGTCGGTGGTGCAGAGATTCCTGGCAACTAACGCGGCCTGGCTCAACGGTTCCGTGCCTTCCCGAGTGGGGTATGACCCCCATCCTCCCCCTGGCCACGATTGGCCTGATCGGGGACGTTCCCGCAGGGCTTCCTGGCGGGGAGGGCGAGTGGAGAGCTGTGGTGGCCTCTAAAAGAGCCCCGACTGCAACCGCCGAGCCGAAGGCGAATGCGCCTTTCTTTGCTTCCCGGTTCCATCCTCCCGCGATGCCGAGGAGAACCAATACGATGGAGGGTTGCGTTTTTCCCGACATCGCGGAGAGGTCGGAAGCGGGGTGCGGGGGCTCCCCGAAGGGGGAGCTTCCCCCGCGACAGCAGCCGACTCTGAGACGGAAGGCTGCAGGGAGAGAAGGAACGAGGAAAAGGGGAGATGGCACGACGCTGCCCGCGGGCAACCCCCGCGTCCCAGTACATCACCAGCGCAAGTACATCAATGATCACATGCTCGTTCATGGCGTAGTTACAGCCGGATGTGCTTAACTACTACGTCATCTGACATCATACGCAAACTGTGATCGAGTTGGGAGCATGTTAGCCATTGCAAGTGCGACACTCATCGATAATACCAACATGTACAGTCTGACTGTGTTAAGGATATGACAAAAAATGAGCGCAAACGCCCAAGCGATGAAGACCAAATGATTCGTATCCTGCTCCCCCAGAGTCGTCTCCAAAGGACAAGGCTTGGAGAACGCATTCTTGGCCTCTGGATCCTGGTCCTGCCCAACAGATAAAAAAAAGAGGGCACGAGGAGAGAAGAGAGGTTCAACGAGGAGAGATGCACACAAGGAGGGCGACCGATCTGCCAACGTCATGATCTCTGATCCCCCATCGCCAGTCAACTTTTATGACCCGACAGACCTTACCCCAAATAAGCCGTTCTAGCATTTGCGAGAAGACGAGGACATCTGCAAGATCCCTCGCGTCCCTCTCCTCCTCCCCCCATCGCCGTACATGGGTAAGCGTGGTTGCAATCTTCGGTCAACCAAGGAACATATCACGCGATGGGCTATGCTCGGCCAGTGTGATCGCGCAATCTTTGTAGGCATTGGCATAGCAGCAAGACGCACGGATCACAACACATTCTTTGACGACGACAAGGGGGCAGGAACAACGAAAATGGACACGACGAGGAGAATCACAGAAGCTCGCTCAAAGCTCGGGGATGCAAAACAATGGCGCTGGTTCAGGGGGCAAAGCGGCTGCATGTTTAGGGCACCGCTGAAGCACTGACCGGCAACTGGGGCTGCAAATCAGCTGACAAGACAATAACGGGAAACGCCGCTGTTGTCTGCTGGGCTCGCGAAAGGTGCACTGTCGTAATGGTCTGCTGTAGTTCTGTCGTGGTGAACGTGTGCTTGCGCGCGCATGGGGTGCCAGGATCGTTGGGCTCAGACTCTGTCGCGCTGCAGACTCCGCCCTCTGGGTGGGTCGGGACCCCCCTCTCGTAGCAGCCATCCGTCGCCAATTGGGGTCAACTTGGAGTCACACTAGGTCCATAGGACAATATCGCGCTGCGGCCAGGCTGCTCGATGTTCGAGGGTGCGTAAGTTTGCGTGGTGGTTCACGGAGCCTCGAAGTGCGCCTCATCTGTGCCCCATGTGTGGGCCTAGTGTTTCCCTCCGTTTCTCCTTCTCTTCCTCCTTCTCCTCCACCGCCTCCTCCTCTCCTTCTCTTCCTCCTCTCGTCCTCAATGTCCCCGAACCTGGAGCCAGTGCACGGTATTTGTCAGCAATGCCCCAACCTCGGCTTTGCTCTCTAGCCGCACATTTCTGTATGCTGCATGCTCGCCGCCGTCCCCCTGCCACCTCCTCTTCCTCCTCCCCCTCCCCCTTCTCCTCCTCCTCCTCCTCCTCCTCCTCCTCCTCCTCCTCCTCCTCCTAATCCTCCTGATCCTCCTCCTCCTCCTGGTCGCTGCTCCCCGTCCTCATCCTCTTGTTCCTCCTCCTCCTCCTCCTCCTCCGTCCTCCTCCTCCTCCTGCTCCTCCTCCTCCTCCTCCTAATCCTCCTCCTCTCCCTGTACTTTGTGGCCGTGCACAACCGCCCGAAATTCCGCCCCACTGGTGACCATGTGCTGCCCGCTCCCAGATCACCCTCAACAAAAACGGGGGTGAGGGAGGGGCAACGGAAAGAGGACACAGGAGGGACGCCGAGGGGGAGGAGAAGGCGGAGGCAAGGAAGGAAGAGGAGCAATGACGAATACGAAGCGGAGACGGAAGACGACAAATAGTTGGAACGACGAAGATGGGGGAGAAGAATATGGGAACGTGGGGGGAACAACTACGGAATGAAGATACGGAGGGGGACGAGGAGACGGAACAGGATCAGGAGGGGGAGGAGCACGATGCAGGAGGGGGGGAAGGGGGAGGGAGGCAGGAAGAGTGACGGATGACGAAGGAGGGACTGAAGGAGGAGGGACCTCGTCGAGGACTTACGACAAATTCTGTCCTCCGTGGAGGAGAGACGGAATGGGAGGGAGGGAGGGAAAAGGAGGGAGTACTTACCCGTTACGAAAGTTATTCATCTTGAGCACTGACGACTAGGGCGTCTCCGAGTGGCCCCCCCTTCCCCCCGTAGACTCCTAGCACGGCAGTCTTCGGCCTGGCTTGGCGGGAGAGATTTCCGGGGTTCTCCCTGGTAACATTAATAGTATATAACCAATTCACGATAAAATCTCTCCCCCGTAAATTCACAGGGGAGAAATCACTCCCGGTCACCTCCAGGCAACTCTGAATCTTTCCCCGTGTGAAACCACAAGGAATAATCACTCCCATACCACTTCTCACCACAGCGCCCACACATGTCAATTTTAGCCAAGATGAATTAACTTTCGTAACGGGGATGAGGACCCGCGACTTTCTCACACGTCGATGTCAGCCAATGTCAGGAGGAACCCAAATTCGACATCCGAACGGGGCCCAGCATCACGCTCGATAGACACGTCGCCATCATCATTGCCGCCGCTGCTTCGCTGCGACGACTTACTGCGCATCAGAGCTGTCCCGATTTCGAGCCCCGCCTTGGGCGGGGCCGACCGTCTGTTGTTTGCGTTCGCGCCTGAGGCGGATACGGATTTCGCGCTCGCGTCGGGGCAGCGTCCTTTGCGGCGTCGCCATTGGGCTTCAGCGGTGCTGTGTGCACTCGGCGTGCCAACTCCTGCATGATTGCGTCTTTGCTCGCTGCGTGCTTGCGGTCTCGCATGACACCAGGTTGACGTCAGAATGGTGCTCTCGCCGTCGCGTTGACCACCGTTTTTTCCTTGTTTTTGTGATGTGTTTTCTGGCTACGTGTCTCACCCTTGTAGAAGTGCAATGTAAGATACCGCTTACCCGTTACGAAAGTTATTCATCTTGAGCACTGACGACTAGGGCGTCTCTGAGCGGCCCCCCCTTCCCCCCGTAGACTCCTAGCACGGCAGTCTTCGGCCTGGCTTGGCGGGAGAGATTTCCGGGGTTCTCCCCGGTAACATTAATAGTATATAACCAATTCACGATAAAATCTCTCCCCCGTAAATTCACAGGGGGGAAATCACTCCCGGTCACCTCCAGGCAACTCTGAATCTTTCCCCGTGTGAAACCACAAGGAATAATCACTCCCATACCACTTCTCACCACAGCGCCCACACATGTCAATTTTAGCCAAGATGAATTAACTTTCGTAACGGGGATGAGGACCCGCGACTTTCTCACACGTCGATGTCAGCCAATGTCAGGAGGAACCCAAATTCGACATCCGAACGGGGCCCAGCATCACGCTCGATAGACACGTCGCCATCATCATTGCCGCCGCTGCTTCGCTGCGACGACTTACTGCGCATCAGAGCTGTCCCGATTTCGAGCCCCGCCTTGGGCGGGGCCGACCGTCTGTTGTTTGCGTTCGCGCCTGAGGCGGATACGGATTTCGCGCTCGCGTCGGGGCAGCGTCCTTTGCGGCGTCGCCATTGGGCTTCAGCGGTGCTGTGTGCATTCGGCGTGCCAACTCCTGCATGATTGCGTCTTTGCTCGCTGCGTGCTTGCGGTCTCGCATGACACCAGGTTGACGTCAGAATGGTGCTCTCGCCGTCGCGTTGACCACCGTTTTTTTTCTTGTTTTTGTGATGTGTTTTCTGGCTACGTGTCTCACCCTTGTAGAAGTGCAATGTAAGATACCGCTTACCCGTTACGAAAGTTATTCATCTTGAGCACTGACGACTAGGGCGTCTCCGAGTGGCCCCCCCTTCCCCCCGTAGACTCCTAGCACGGCAGTCTTCGGCCTGGCTTGGCGGGAGAGATTTCCGGGGTTCTCCCTGGTAACATTAATAGTATATAACCAATTCAGGATAAAATCTCTCCCCCGTAAATTCACAAGGGAGAAATCACTCCCGGTCACTTCCAGGCAACTCTGAATCTCTCCCCGTGTGAAACCACAAGGAATAATCACTCCCATACCACTTCTCACCACAGCGCCCACACATGTCAATTTTAGCCAAGATGAATTAACTTTCGTAACGGGGATGAGGACCCACGACTTTTTCACACGTCGATGTCAGCCAATGTCAGAGGAACCCAAATTCGACATCCGAACGGGGCCCAGCATCACGCTCGATAGACACGTCGCCATCATCATTGCCGCCGCTGCTTCGCTGCGACGACTTACTGCGCATCAGAGCTGTCCCGATTTCGAGCCCCGCCTTGGGCGGGGCCGACCGTCTGTTGTTTGCGTTCGCGCCTGAGGCGGATACGGATTTCGCGCTCGCGTCGGGGCAGCGTCCTTTGCGGCGTCGCCATTGGGCTTCAGCGGTGCTGTGTGCACTCGGCGTGCCAACTCCTGCATGATTGCGTCTTTGCTCGCTGCGTGCTTGCGGTCTCGCATGACACCAGGTTGACGTCAGAATGGTGCTCTCGCCGTCGCGTTGACCACCGTTTTTTTGCTTGTTGTTTGTGATGTGTTTTCTGGCTACGTGTCTCACCCTTGTAGAAGTGCAATGTAAGATACCGCTTACCCGTTACGAAAGTTATTCATCTTGAGCACTGACGACTAGGGCGTCTCCGAGTGGCCCCCCCTTCCCCCCGTAGACTCCTAGCACGGCAGTCTTCGGCCTGGCTTGGCGGGAGAGATTTCCGGGGTTCTCCCTGGTAACATTAATAGTATATAACCAATTCAGGATAAAATCTCTCCCCCGTAAATTCACAAGGGAGAAATCACTCCCGGTCACTTCCAGGCAACTCTGAATCTCTCCCCGTGTGAAACCACAAGGAATAATCACTCCCATACCACTTCTCACCACAGCGCCCACACATGTCAATTTTAGCCAAGATGAATTAACTTTCGTAACGGGGATGAGGACCCGCGACTTTTTCACACGTCGATGTCAGCCAATGTCAGGAGGAACCCAAATTCGACATCCGAACGGGGCCCAGCATCACGCTCGATAGACACGTCGCCATCATCATTGCCGCCGCTGCTTCGCTGCGACGACTTACTGCGCATCAGAGCTGTCCCGATTTCGAGCCCCGCCTTGGGCGGGGCCGACCGTCTGTTGTTTGCGTTCGCGCCTGAGGCGGATACGGATTTCGCGCTCGCGTCGGGGCAGCGTCCTTTGCGGCGTCGCCATTGGGCTTCAGCGGTGCTGTGTGCACTCGGCGTGCCAACTCCTGCATGATTGCGTCTTTGCTCGCTGCGTGCTTGCGGTCTCGCATGACACCAGGTTGACGTCAGAATGGTGCTCTCGCCGTCGCGTTGACCACCGTTTTTTGCTTGTTTTTGTGATGTGTTTTCTGGCTACGTGTCTCACCCTTGTAAGTGCATACCGCTTACCCGTTACGAAAGTTATTCATTTGAGCACTGACGACTAGGGCGTCTCCGAGTGGCCCCCCTTTCCCCCCGTAGACTCCTAGCACGGCAGTCTTCGGCCTGGCTTGGCGGGAGAGATTTCCGGGGTTCTCCCTGGTAACATTAATAGTATATAACCAATTCAGGATAAAATCTCTCCCCCGTAAATTCACAAGGGAGAAATCACTCCCGGTCACTTCCAGGCAACTCTGAATCTCTCCCCGTGTGAAACCACAAGGAAGAATCACTCCCATACCACTTCTCACCACAGCGCCCACACATGTCAATTTTAGCCAAGATGAATTAACTTTCGTAACGGGGATGAGGACCCGCGACTTTTCACACGTCGATGTCAGCCAATGTCAGAAGGAACCCAAATTCGACATCCGAACGGGGCCCAGCATCACGCTCGATAGACACGTCGCCATCATCCATTGCCGCCGCTGCTTCGCTGCGACGACTTACTGCGCATCAGAGCTGTCCCGATTTCGAGCCCCGCCTTGGGCGGGGCCGACCGTCTGTTGTTTGCGTTCGCGCCTGAGGCGGGTACGGATTTCGCGCTCGCGTCGGGGCAGCGTCCTTTGCGGCGTCGCCATTGGGCTTCAGCGGTACTGTGTGCATTCGGCGTGCCAACTCCTGCATGATTGCGTCTTTGCTCGCTGCGTGCTTGCGGTCTCGCATGACGCCAGGTTGACGTCAGAATGGTGCTCTCGCCGTCGCGTTGACCACCGTTTTTTTCCTTGTTTTGGGGATGTGTTTTCTGGCTACGTGTCTCACCCTTGTAGAAGTGCAATGTAAGATACCGCTTACCCGTTACGAAAGTTATTCATCTTGAGCACTGACGACTAGGGCGTCTCCGAGTGGCCCCCCCTTCCCCCCGTAGACTCCTTAGCACGGCTGTCTTCGGCCTGCTTGGTTTCGATGCTTTCCGGGTTCTCACCTGGTCGAATTAATAGTTATATAACCACTTCAGGAATAAAATCTCTCCCCGTAATTCACAAGGGAGAAATCACTCCCGGTCACTTCCAGGCAACTCTGAATCTCTCCCCGAATGAAACCACAAGGAAGAATCACTCCCATACCACTTCTCACCACAGCGCCCACACATGTCAATTTTAGCCAAGATGAATTAACTTTCGTAACGGGGATGAGGACCCGCGACTTTTCACACGTCGATGTCAGCCAATGTCAGGAGGAACCCAAATTCGACATCCGAACGGGGCCCAGCATCACGCTCGATAGACACGTCGCCATCATCATTGCCGCCGCTGCTTCGCTGCGACGACTTACTGCGCATCAGAGTTGTCCCGATTTCGAGCCCCGCCTTGGGCGGGGCCGACCGTCTGTTGTTTGCGTTCGCGCCTGAGGCGGATACGGATTTCGCGCTCGCGTCGGGGCAGCGTCCTTTGCGGCGTCGCCATTGGGCTTCAGCGGTGCTGTGTGCACTCGGCGTGCCAACTCCTGCATGATTGCGTCTTTGCTCGCTGCGTGCTTGCGGTCCGCATGACACCAGGTTGACGTCAGAATGGTGCTCTCGCCGTCGCGTTGACCACCGTTTTTTTGTTTGTTGTTTGTGATGTGTTTTCCGGCTACGTGTCTCACCCTTGTAGAAGTGCAATGTAAGATACCGCTTACCCGTTACGAAAGTTATTCATCTTGAGCACCGACGACTAGGGCGTCTTCCGAGTGGCCCTCCCTTCCCCCCCGTAGAACTCCTAGCAACGGCAGTCTTCGGCCTGGCTTGGCGGGAGAGATTTCCGGGGTTCTCCCTGGTAACATTAATAATATATAACCAATTCAGGATAAAATCTCTCCCCCGTAAATTCACAGGGGAGAAATCACTCCCGGTCACCTCCAGGCAACTCTGAATCTCTCCCCGCGTGAAACCACAAGGAATAATCACTCCCATACCACTTCTCACCACAGCGCCCACACATGTCAATTTTAGCCAAGATGAATTATCTTTCGTAACGGGGATGTGTTGGTTGACGCCCACGTCGTCGGCGGCCGCCCCATCTCGCCAATTTTTGTAACACCCCACGGCGGAATCCTTCGTCCGTTCCACGTCGCTCTCCTCTGTCCTTCGCCCGTCGCCGTCACGTTGTCCGCCCATGTCGTCGGCTCACCGTCGCCCCCCCCCCCCCCCCTGTCTAATTTGCCCAGTGCCTGCTGAACTCGCTCCACCGCTCGCGCCCACCCCCTCGCTAGTCACTCGTCGCCTCGCTTATTTGCACCCCCCCGCCCCTTATGAGATGCACTCACTCCACTCATCGCTTCGCCCTGTCGTTCTGCCAATGTTCAAGACCATCGGAGGGTTGCCCCCTCAACTTGTCCGTCCGTCGACCCCAATCGTTAGGTCGATCTTCGGGTCGTTTCTCCCGCCGGCTTTGGTTGGTGAGCTGTGCTCGACCAATCGCCGTCGCGTCGACATCGCCGCGCCGACCTTGAACCAATTCCTCTGCATTCGTCGTCGCGCCCTGCCGGCGTCGCGCGCGAGCCTGCGCGGCGCCCCCTTCGTCGCGCCAGCGTCCTCGCGAATCTTCGCAGCGCCCAGGCGGTAGCACCCCGCCCCCCCACGCCCCGGAGCGGCGACAACATTTACGTTGCAATCGTCGCCGTCGTCGCGCCCGCGCCTCCCCATCGCGCCCCGCGCGCGCGATTGAACGGCGCGCCCGCGCAGCACCCCGATCTGGTGTTCACTCCTCTACCTGCAGTAGTTAGTCGTCGTCGTGACCCCCTCCTGGTCGACGTCGTCGCGCCCGCGCCCTCGCGTCACGGCGCCCGCGCAGTACGCGCCCCCCCGTGTGCTCAGCATGTCGTCGTAGCGGTGCCGCCGTCGCGCCCCTCGTGCCCACGCCACTGTTCCCCCCCCTCGCCAAAATCTCACCAGCCCTGTAGGGCGTGAATTGTTTAGGGGGGTCCTTCTTCCAACCCCCCTTTTCCGTTCTGACAGGAGTTACCTCCTCCCCATAGCTCCTCCTCCTGGACCTGGACGGGGACGATCGCGTGGCGTTAGGGCATCCAAGATGGCCTTGGCAAGAAAGCACATATCATTGATATTACTCAGATTTTGGCCACATTTTGTTTTGGAGCTGGGTGAAGTTAATTTTCGAACGAGCTCGTCAGCCTGCCGCCTTGTTACGTGGCGTTGAAGCCTTCCTGCCACTGTTGGGAAACATGCTCCCAGGGGTGTTCTTTTTGGCGGGGTACAGCCAAGGGCACCCTCTCAGCGTGTTCGTTCACATTGCAGCCGTTGGCCCGTTTTTCCACCTAGGAGCAGAAATCCGAGGAGTGAGCGCTGCCTACGGTTTCTGCGACGATTGGGCGGTATCGGTCACAGGACGCTGCGCAGTTGAGGAGCTCGTTAGTCTGATCCACGCCTTCGAATACGTGTCGGGACGGACAAGCAACAGAGCTACAACTGCATGGCTCCCGAACCGCCCTCCGACTGCCGACTCAGTGACGTGGCTGGGCCGCCTGTGGCCTTGGGCGCAAGTGGTGGGACAACGCAAATCGTTTGGTATTTGGTTTGGCCCAGAGGCCACAGCGGCCGACGTTCTAAGAGATCCCTTCGCTAAGCTCCAACGGCGTTTACGCACGTTGCGGGAGGCCCTGAAGGGTACCGGCCGCAATTTGTCCGCCGTGCG
This sequence comes from Prorocentrum cordatum, assembly GCA_963575745.1. NCBI lineage: Eukaryota > Dinophyceae > Prorocentrales > Prorocentraceae > Prorocentrum > Prorocentrum cordatum. The sequence goes on along the minus strand of CAUYUJ010019392.1, from coordinate 2,077,506 downwards.
CGAGTTGGCAAGGGATTGTTTCGAACGTGTCCGTTGGTGTCCTTCTCCAAGTATGCTGTCATGCCCAAACCTCTTCCGCACGCTGGTGGGGGCGAGGGGTCCGTTTCTTGCAATGTGGCCAGTGTGATATCGATGGCGAAGCGCTTGGACGCGCAATTATGGGGCGGATGGCAAGCTGATGTGCAGAACAATGCGCCGGCATCTGGCCCGCGCCCCTCGCAGCGACTCCGTGCAGCACAAAAGTGAATGCTCGGATCTGCGCGAGGTGCGGTGGTCGCTCTCCACAAGGAGCACGCTGTCTTGACAGCGGCGCACTTGTGGCTGCAGGAAGTGCCAACAGGCGGTGCCCAGCTTCAAGCGGTGTTGCACTACTGCAGCGTTATCGTGATATTGCGGCGGCCCCTGCTGTCTGAAATTGAATATTTTACCTGAGGATTTGAAAGCGCACGCGCGGCGATTTTGTCAAGACCCTTGGATTGCCGGCGGCCCTGCCAACCTCACGAAGCGGGAGCGCCGGGCCATCAGAGCGCGCGACTTTCCGAGAGGGTCGGACGGCGTATGCCTGCGACGGCGCCGCGTGCACTCAGAACTCTGGCGGGTCTCGCCAACTTCGAGCGGTAGCGTGCGATGCCGTGCAGGCGGCCGGGATGTCGTGGCTGCTTGTGGCGTATTCGTGGGAGGCGCCTGCAATAATCAATCGTGCCGAGTACGGCGGGCTGCTCGTGTCAATTGAGCACGCAGTCCGTTGCCCTTTGCCGCGAATGCTTTTCCGCGTTGGCTCCCTGTTCTCAGCCAAGCAGGTGAATCCCACCAGCTTTTCGGGCGCAGGTGGTTTAGGGCGTTTCTTTTTCCAACCTCCTTCCTTTCCCTGCTTGGGATGTTTACCTCCCCTCCCCCCTCCATGCGTTTGGACCGGGGGGGGGGGGGCGACCCATAGCAGCATCCAAAATGGCCCAAGATGGCTCCAACAGGGCCTCAAGGAGCGCAAGATGGCCTCCAAGATGGCCCAAGATAGCGGTAGATGGGAGTCAATCTAGCCCCCGACACACGTCCAAGAGGCCTCAAGACGGCCCCAAGACGATTTCAAGTGCTGTCCGAAGCCTTCGAAGACCCCCCCAAGAGGCCCAAATCCTTCAAACACCAAAAGAAAACCATGTGTTTTGCCCTCTCGCTGTTTCGCCTCCGATTTGCTCTTGAGGCCTCAAAATGGCCCCAAGACGGTCCAAGATAGCCCCAAGAGGGGCCCAAAAGGGCCCCAAGACGGCCCCGCCCACGAGCGCTCCAAGAGCGGGCCAAGAGGGCCCCAGGACGGCACTTTTGAGCCTCCAATGGGGGGATCCGAATTAAGGCCCCCCCTCTTTTTTTAGCGAAAAGGGTCCAAGACGGCCCCAAGAGGCCCTTCAGGCATCCCAGAAGAGCCCCAAGAAGGCCCCCTGACCCCCCAAAAGAACCCCAAGAGCGCCCCAAGAGAACCCCAGGAAAACCCCAAGAGAACCCCGAGACGCCCCAAAAGATCCCCAAGAGGGCTCCAAGAAGGCCCTAAGAGGACCTCAACAAAGCCCCAAGAAAGAGCTCCAGGAGGGCTCCAAGAGGGCCCAAAGAAAACCCCAAGAGGGCCCCAAGATGGCTCCAAGTTTCGAAACGCACGCGACCTCAAGATACAAATCAGTGCAACAGCCGTTATTACCAGCCTCGAACGTATCCCTATCCCTAAGATTAACACGCAACAAAGCTATGACAAGCTTAGGGACTCGTCCTCAAAAAATAAGGGAATCCCTAATATTGGCACCGTGATGAGGAGGTGCCCAGCATAGGGATAGGGATATGTTCCAGGCTGGTAACATTACGAGTCATCGAAACACCCCTCACCCCTCATCGAAGCACCATCGTAGCTTGCACCAGATTCCATCTTAAACTTCAGCGCGGGAAACTATTAGTGTGTTTTTTTCCCGAAGACGGCTGCACGACTGCATGCGTCCTGCCGCCCCTGATTCACCAACTCCCCTGCTGATCGTTTCTGGATGGGCTGGTGGGATACTTTTTGCTTGCGAGCGCAAGCGGAAGAGCCGCGCACCGTCAGGGGATTGCCGAGTAGCACAGACCTAAGGTACTACGGCCTAAAACGGGACCAAACGCGCGCAGCTAACAAGCGGCAGACACATGCAAACGAAGCGGCGGGGCAGGCTCAACCGCCGCTCAGACGGAACAGGCGAAGACAATCACCGGGCCGAACTGGCGGTGGGTACGATGGCGCCCACATTGCAGTAGCGCCACTCCCGACATACCTCTCCTCGGCGTTGGGGCATGTGCCGAATGCAGAACCAGCGCCCCGCCGTTGTCGTCAGGCACGATGCCGCGCGACCACTGCCACATGGGCGAGCGGGCCGTCGAGGAAGGCGTGGACCAGCGCTGGGGGCGAGAGCCTGCATCCAGAAAACGCCCGGTCGGCGAGGCGTCCTGGCCGAACAAGCGGCGCACCGCGGGCGAGTCATGGCCCCCGAGGAGATCCAGCGGAGGCGGAGAGCGACGGGGGCCGAGGCCCCGGTCGCACTGTGGGTGGGCCTGGGCACCTCCCGCGGGGGGACAGCCGCAAGGGGAGGGACGGCCTGGACCAGAGTACCTGCCGGCGCCGGCCCCAGCGCCCCAGGGGGGGCGCCGAATGGGGCCACGAAACGCTGCACTGGGCGCAGGAACCGCATGCGAGTTCCGCCACTGGGACCGATCCCTATGGGGCCACGAAGCGCTCCAGTGGACGCTGGAATCGCATGCGAGTTCCGCCCCTGGGACCTTCGGTGGAGCTCCCTCTGGGGCCACGAAACATCGCTTTGGGCGCAGGGGCCGCATGCGGTTTCCGCCACTGGGACCCTCGGCGGAGCTCACCATAGGGCCACGAGGCGCTGCACTGGGCGCAGGAACCGCATGCGAGTCCTGCCACCGGGACCTTCGGTGGAGCTCCCTATGGGGCCACGAAGCGCTGCACTGGGCGCAAACACCGCATGCGAGTTCCGCCACTGGGACCTTCGGTGGAGTTCCTCATGGGGCCACGAAACACAGTATTGGGTGCAGGAGCCGCATGCGAGTTCCGCCACTGGGACCTTCGGTGGAGCTCACTATGGGGCCACCAGACGTTGTACTGGGCGCAGGACCCGCATGCGAGTTCCGCCACTGGGACCTTCGGTGGAGCTCCCTATGGTTGCCACGCATCGGTCTACTGGGCGGGCGAGACGCATGCAAACTGCGGAGGAGGGAGGAGGAGGGGGGAGGAGGGAGGAGGGGGAGGAGGAAGGAGGAGTGAGTAAGCACGCGAGGCGCTGTCCTTTCAGAACGAGGACCCAACACCACAGGATGGTTGGAAACAAAAAGAAAAAGAGAGCAGATTTCTCAATTGAGGTTCGCGCTGGTTTCAGTTTCGCTGTGCATGTCGACGCGCATAGTGTCGCAAGCTCCGCATCCCAACTGATGCGTGGGTCTGCTCACTTGTCTTGACGTGTCTCGCGATTCGTGCGGCCGGCATCCCAACTGATGTCCGTGTCGCGCTCCTTACTGGGCACCGAGCCCATTCTTTGCGCAAACGGTCCACTCCCGTGCATCCCAACTGGTGCTGGGGGGTCGAGTCGGGCTCGGGGTGTCACGTCCCCGCGCTGCTGATATGCTCGGCCCACACCAAACAGTGCTTGCTGTTCATTGTTCCTCCCTCCCGCCCAACTGCGGGCGGGGCACGTACCACATTGTGCTCGTTTTTCATTCATCCGCCCTCCCGCCCAACTGCGGCTGGGCCACGCACTCGTTCGGTCACCAACTCCCGAGGCACGTCGCCAGCACGGAGTGCAGGGGGTTCCCTGGCCGCGATGCCTGGGGACTTCCCTGCCAGGAAGGCCGGACAGAGATCTCCCCCTGATGCTGGGGCAAAGCATCTAGGCATATGTTGCTTTCTAGACGCTGGAACCGCAGGACTGCCAACAGACGGTGTTGGAAGGCACGTTTCCATTGACTGGGAGCCCTTCAGGTAGACAGCTTCGATCCCCGATCACGTCTTCTGTCGGGGTGTTCCCTCCCCCTCCCCCTCTGGTTTCGTTTCCTTTGCCCTCCTCGGCTGGCAGGGCTTCGACTCCTGATGCTACTGCCTCGCCTCACATGCTGGCGCTTGCCAACACCGCTGCACTGCACCCGCGCCGCCATTGCGTCACTTCTCTTTGCCAAACATGTTCCTGTATGACTCGACTTTGATGCTGCGCGGGCTGGCTCTGTTGAGCTACTGCATCGTGTAATCCGTTAGCGCGCAAACCGCCAGATAGCCTCCTGTCTGGAACACGCGTCTGCCAACAACATTTGAATGGTATTTCCAAACCTATCCCAGTCGACGCTGCCGCTCCAAAGGGGGCCTTGCAAGAGGCATTCCGTGACACAGTCATTCTGGATCAAATCAGGCATTCAATTTTCAGATGACTTGGTAACCTTGCTTTGCCGAGAACTGCTGAGGACGAACATTGACCTGGACAGGGGGGTCGCGAGGCGTTAGAGCGTCCAAGATGGCCTCGGCGAGAAGGCCAAACTCATTGTTTTACTCAGATGTTGGCCACATTTGGACCTTTTTGAGGGCTAATTAAGGAGCGCCCCTCACTCGGTCGATCTTCTCCCAGATGGTCTCAAGATGGCCCCCGAGGCTCTCAAGGGTGCCTCAAGACGGCCCCAAGAGGCGCCCAGGAGGCCCCAAGAGTTCCACAAGAGGCCCCCAAGATGCCTCCAAGAGGCTCCCAGGAGACCCCGACGACGCCCCCAGAGGCCCCCAGAGGCAGCCAAGACGCCCCAAAAGCCCTCGGCGAGAAGGCCAGAACCATTGTTTTTACTAAGATGCTGGCCACACTTAGGCCTTTTTTTTGAGGGGGGGCCTAATTCAGGAGCCCCCCTCCTTTAATCGATCTCCTCCCAGATGGCCTCAAGATGGCCCCCGAGACGACGAAGGGTGCCCGAAGACGGGCCCAAGATGTGCCCAGTGCCCAGGAGACCCCAAGGGGCCCCAAGAGGCCCTCAAGAGATCCTCAAGATGCTCCACGAGACCCCCCGATAGGCACCCCAAGACGCTCCAAGAGGCCTCGGCGAGGAGACGGCCAACATCATTGATATCAGTAGGGCTTTGGCCACAGTTTGGCCTACTCGGGGAAAGCCTGATTTAGCACGGCCCGTCATTTGATCGATCTCATCCAAGACAGCGGCACGATGGTCCCCGGGGCTCCAAAGAGTGCCCCAAGAGGCCCCCAAGACGCCCCAAGAGGCCCCCCAGAGGCACCCAAGACGCCCCAAGCGGCCCCTGGGATTGCCAAGAGACCTCCGACACGCTCCAAGAGGAATCCAAGAAGCTCTCTGAAGACATCCGAAGAGACCCAGAGAGGCATCATGAAGCCTCTGGCCTTTCTGCTCGCTCGCCCTCCCCCCCTGCTCCTCCTCCTCCTTTTCCGCGTCCTCCTCCTCCTCCTCCTCCTCGTCCTCCTCGTCCTCCTCCTCGTCCTCCTCCTCCTCCTCATCCCCCTCCTCTTTCTCGTGCGCCTCTGCCCCCTCCTTCCTCCTCCCTCCTCCCCCTCCCTCTCTCCCTACTCCTCCTTCTCCTGCTCCTCTGATTCCTCCTCCATCCTTCCCCTCTTGGGGCATGGTGTCATACCCAGCCCTTTATTCCACTGCATGCTCCTCCACATCCCTGATCAGGGCAACTCGTCTGGGCATCGTTTGCGGATGGGCTGGTGGAGTTACGCTAAGCGTCTAGAATTTGATCAGCACTCGTTTGCCGTCCGTCGTCACGACCCACGCCGCCACGTCGCGTGCGCAGCCCCTCCCGTTGCGTTGCCGATAGTTACTCAGCCCTCGCTGCTGGATGGTATTCGTCGTCGTGCCCCGCGCGTCCGTCGCCATCGCCTGCGCAGCCACCCCTCTCCCGCCACTCGATGACGTTCTGTAACCGATCGTTGTCGTTCGTCATGCCCCGCGCCCGTCGCCGGCCCCCGCGCAGCCCCGCCCCACCCTCCCTTGCCCCCCCCTTAAACCCACGTTTACTCTGCAATTCTCGTTCGCCGTTCAAGGTCGTACCCACATCCGTCGCCGGTGCCCGCGCACCCCCACCCCCTTCCCCCCCTTCCCCGTGCCGACATTTACTCTGCACTCGTTCGTCGTCGTTCTTCGTGCCCCGCGTTCATCGCCGGCTTCCGCGCAGCCCCCTCCCATCCCTCACCCTCCCCTTGCCAACATCGTCGTTCCTCGTTGGTGCCCCGCGTCCATCGCCGGCGCTCGCGCAGCACCCCTCCTGGCCAAATATACTCTGCACTCGTTCGTCGTTCGTCGTCGTGCCCCGCATCCGTCGCCAGCGCCCGCGCAGCACCCCCCTCCCCTTGCAGACATTTGCTTTCCACTCCTCGTTCGTCGGCCGGCGTTCGTCGTTCGTCGTGCCCTCCTCTGCTGCCCCGCGTCCGTCGCCAGGGCCCGCGCAGCCCCCACCCCCGGCCAACATTTACTCTGCACTCGTTCGTCGGTCGTCGTTCGTCGTGCCCCGTGTCCATCGTCGTCGACGCCCGCGCAGCCCCCCGGTCCCCCCCCCCCCCTTACTCGCACAAGATGGCGAGGGGGATAGACCCCAGGGTGGCCCTCGAGGCTCCGAAGGGTGTCCAAAACGGCCCTGAGAGGTGCCTATGAAGCCCCGGGAGGCTCCCAAGACCCCCCCCAGATGCCTCCAAGAGGCTCCCAAGAGACCCCCAAGAGGCCCCAAGATGTTAAACGGATCTGCTCATCTCGTCGTGCACTGGCTTCTCTCTGTTCCTATTTCTAGACTAGAAGTACAATACATGTCATATGTTTCAGTTCTCTTTTTAGTTCGCCCTCCAGGGAGGGCACGCTTCATACAGACACTTCTGTTAGTTTGCACTTGTTTACGCAACAACAGCCGACACTTGTTGCGGCAAATAACAGCCGCGACCTTCCAGGAGAGAAGAAGCATCGGAATCATTTGTTGGAAGGCCACTGCGCTGACTTCACTAACGTGGCAGCGGAGCCACCGTGCAGACCCACAGGTGGACAAATGATAATATCCACATCAGGTTGCCGGGCGGCCCAGAAAGGTACTCCAAAATAGCGAGGAGATCGCCCGGTTTTCGATTCTTACGCTACAGCAGTGACATGGTACCACGCGGGCCTCAAGACCAACGACGAGAAACAAGTGGAGGCTCTGCGTCACCAATCAGCCTGCATGTGCCGTGGTAACACGTGAGAACCGCAGTATACCTGTGAACAACACAACATGCCTTCGGACACCTGCATGTCGGTGGGGGGGCCCAGGCACCCCCCCCAGGTCAAATCATTACTGGCACCCTGTTAGAAGGGGGGGGAGGGGAGGGGAGGGGCCCTGGTAACGAGCGCTACCCGCCAGAGGGTAACAAAAACAATCTCCTCGAGAGGAGGCCCCGCCCCAGACTGACCGGGGGATATGAAGACACCGTCTGCACTTCTCCTTCGAGGATGAACAAAATAGTCGGCATCAACGAGAACCCAGACCTCCGGCGGATTGGTTGTTCAATCCCAGAAAGGCTTTAATAATTGCGGCATGTGGGGGCCGAGATCTCTGAGGCCCACCGATTGGAAACACCATTCCGACAAAGGGCTGGGACTGCAAATGCAGGGGATGGGGCACAGAAAAATAGCACACGGAAAAGATTTGCGCCCGTCGTTTCCCCCGTCCTGCTTTCTGTGCCCATTCCCTTCCCCCCTCTCCTTCACTCTCTTCGGGCGGCGTGCGAGGACGCAGAGAGAATGGCGAAAGAGAAGAGGTGCTCTGCAGAAGCACACGCCAAGGTCTCCGTAGCCTTGCATTGAAAGGACACGCGCATCGACACGTGACAAGCAAAGCCATGTTTACGACCCACCCGTCCATGACTTGGAAAACGATGTCATTGCTCTCGGCATTGGCGTTCGCTGGGTTCGCCGACCTCTTGTAATCAATCTTGAGCGGCTTCAAGTCCAAAAACTGACATTTTATATCCGCTTCCCCCTCGACTGACACCGTGGGCCACGGTGTGGATAGGTGGCTGAGTAATACTGGAGTAGCTAGACAATAAAGAACACTCACGCCAATACTGGGATGACAAAAGACGGCCCATGTAAGCGTGCTGGCAGAGCACCGGTACATGGCATGTCACGTCGCAAGACAGTGTGACGCGCGTGCGCAGACAATGTAAGACTAAGATGAACGAAAACGGGGCAAGGGCTGATGATCCAAGCCTTACGGGCAGCATGTCGACAAGAAGTAGTGCAACTGGGTGTGCAAGCTTCGAGGTGCAACTCGTGATATGCAACGTATGGAATGCCATGTGCCATACGGGAAATCTTACGAGAGACCATGTGGCAAAGTACAAAAGAGAACCGACGGCAGGCCACACGGGAGACCACAGCGAGGACAATAACGGAGACCACACAAGAGACCATGAAGGAGACCAATAAGGATGCTCGACAACAAAACATGAGCGATACCATGAAGAGAACCATACGGGAGACCAATTGATACCGCAAAAGTCATACGGGATGACGTACGGAGAATCACAACGTCACCTATTCCAGAGGCTGGCAACAGCGCCCTAGGACCTCCGTACAACATGTGCTTATAGATGACAGGCACAGACTAATTGCTTCAGGACAATGAAGACAAGAAAAGGGTCGCAAGGACAGGCGATTATGAAAAAGGAGCGAAGACACATACACAAGTGGAGGAGCATTACAATAATGTGAACGACGTTAGCGACAACGGGATGGACGATATAGTATGTTTTTCAAGTTGTAAGCATTGCAAACATGCAAAACAAGTATGTGATAGCTTCTATGTCTGTTTCTCCTGTCTCTCTCTCTCTCTCTCTCCCTCCCGCTTACAGGCCACGCTGCGCCTGGCATGAAACACACATGAACCACACCATTTCCGCAGAGACTGGGGAAAATCGCCCGTGCGGCGCGCGCAGATGAAATCTGAAGAGTGTCTGCCGTGAAGACAGGCCCGCCCAGCAACAACAATTCGCACGATAAGCACAGTATGCGGCACATCTTCCTGGCAACATTGCCATGTAGGCGCACCCTCCCAGAGGCCGCCTTTCTGGGAGGGCTGTCTGCTGGCTCGTGCTCGACAATGCCGAGATCTGACGAGAAGAACTTTTTGACACGAGGGGCGCTCCTGCGAATCCTGGACAGGACCGCACAAGCAAAATCGCAAACACCGCTGGATGCTCTACGTGATACTGAAGACGGTCTCCGTCCAGCGGGCCTACCTGATGGACGCTCCTCCTAGTCCTCCTCCTTCTCCTCCTCACGAGCCTCCTCTTGCTCATACACTTCTTCTACATCCTCCGCATTCCCTCCCTCTCATCCTCCCCTTCCCCTCCTACATCTACCACCTCGCATCGCTCCTCCACATTATCTTGATATCCCCTCCAAGCCTCTGGCTCGCCATCTAGCTCCCCAACTTCCCATCCATTCCTCCCTTCCTCCTCGGGTTTTCGGCGCTGCCGCGGTCGCTGTAGGCGTCGATGCCGGTTTGGCCGTCGATGCAGAAACAGATGCTGTCGTCGAGTCGGAAGCGGATGTCGATGCCTACATCCCTGTAGGCGTGGATGCGGGCGGCGACACTGGCGACGACCTTGATGCAAGCTTCGCGGGACCGTCGGGAACGTGTGCCTGTGAGAGTTGCGGTATGAGCTCTTCGTCGGCGTCGGGCTGGTCGCTGGGCTGGTCGCCGACGTGCTTATGACATCCATGCACGATGAGCCCGTGGCTTTGCTGAGCGTCGTCGAACTGGTCGCCTGCGTGGTGGCGGTGTGCGTGCTTACTGACGGCTTACTGCTGGCAGGCTGGCTCGAGGACACGAGGGGTCTGCTTGGCGTCGTCGTGCTGGTCGCCGACGTGTTGGTTGTAAAATTTCGAGACGGTGTGGGATAGGGCGTCGGGAAAGGCGTCGGGAGGGGCGTGGGGCTGGACGTGGGGCTGGGCGTGGGGCTGGGCGCGGGGCTGGGAGTCTAGATTGGCGCGCGGTTGTACGACGGGCACGGCCCGGAGAGCAGCGTGGGGCAGGAAGTCGGACTGAGTGTCGGATTGGGGTTAGAGCTGGGCGCATGGATGGACGCAAAGCTGGGCGTGGCGCTGGGCGCCGGTCTGGGCGTGGGATTTCTTGGGGTCCTTCCTGAGGTGGTCTTTCTGCTCTTCCCCATTGCACTGTGCGTAACTTTGGCAGGTTTTCACCACGACTGGCCTGCGGTCAATCTTGTACATTCAAGTCCCTGTGCGGTCTGAGATGGAGTGATGGGGTGTTGGGGGGATGGGAAGATCGGTGTTTCCAAGGGCGCGTACTTGCAATCCCCAACTCGCATGCGAAAGCTTTGTTTCTTGATGTCGATATACTTACGCGAGATGCTGAACTAACAACATCGGCCCTCGATCTTCTGGCCCAATTATACAACGCTGAAGCTCTGAGGAGGACAGGGATGGCAAGGAAGGCCGTGAGGAGGTACAACGAGCTCTTCCACAAAATGGCCCATCAAGACGCGAGCCCTTCAAGATTGGGTACCCCGCCCAATCACGCAGTTTCTGGGGCGCTCCCGCGATTACCATCGAAAACTCGGCCCTCCATCAAAACTGATCACACGATTGTTGACTCCCTAGTTCCGCGTCGGCTGCGGCGACAGGTTCATAAGCCAACGAAGGAAACGAATGTTTCCCTCGGTGGCTTGAAAGCCCGTCACCACCTGTTCCGAACCGTTCTAGTAGCGCAGCTGGCAGTGGCAGCGGCGGCCACGACCTCACGCTGAGATCTTCTTCTTCTTTTTGAAGCCACATTGTTTCTCACTGCTCGCCGCTGGCACAATTTTCTTAAATGCATCCGCGCCGCCAGGAGCGCCCTCGATCGGAAGAGACTCGAGCGGGACCTCCAGAAACTTCGCCCTGTAGCCGACCGCGTGCGCCATGGGATCCTTGGCGCCCTTGGTCTCCATTGCCCCAGTTGCTGGATCGAGGCTCATCTTAGCGACGGAACCGGCGATGACGCTGATGGCTGCCAGCTCGAGCGCGTCCTTCATGCCGGATTGGGTCGTGGTTATCACGTCCAGAAGCTGCTTTGTCGCGCTCACCTCCTCAGCCGGGGCAAAGCCCAAGAGGGGAAGCATGCTCTCCAACGTGCTCCTCCAAGACGGCGCGCGCGCAACCAGTCGGTCGTTTTTTCTTCATGGGACCAGCCGCCTCAAGCGACTCAGAAGCGATCCAAGGCGCTTCGGTGAAGTCCCACGACTTCACCACGTCCTTGACGGTGGCGCAGGTCTTTTTGAAATCATCCAGTACATCGAACGACTTGGACTTGACGGTGGAATTGGCGTGCAGCTTCTCCCACTCGTCGCGCACCTTCTTCAGCTGGTTGTTGAGCTCCGCGCGCTGGGTGAACGTCCGCGCGCCGTGGGCGTCGCGAAGCATCTCGGACACCTCCAGGAGACCACCTGCGGGCTTCCCAACTCCAAATTTCTCGCACGCCTCTTGCACCAGCTGCATAATTACAACCCCCTTCGCCAACTCCAGAGAACCAGGGGGAGCAACTTGCCATCGCCTTTGAGCGCCATGACATCTCTTACCCATCTCAGATTCCTGCCGATAATCTTGGTCATGAAACACATCGTGGCCTCGCTGGCGTTCACCTTCTCGGGCAACTGAACTGCGATATTTGCAAAGCTCTGCCCGTGGTCCAGGTCAGAGGTGAGTGCGCCCGCAGTCTTCTCCGATCCTTCATGAGATGCTCATTCTTCAAGAACTTGGATATGGCCCCGAGCGCGTCCTGAAGGCTGGCTGCGTTGTCACCCGTCGCGCTCACGATGGCCTTGTAGATGTTCAAGAAGATCGGAAGCCAGCCGCTGAAGTAGCTGAGCGCATCAGGGGGCTTTACCATGAGGCACCCCGCCAGCTGGAGTCGCCCAGTAGACAACGCACATCGTCGCCAAGACTGTCATCTTATGAACCTGGCGGCGCCGCACCACCCTGCTTGGCACCATGATTGATGTCGCTCGATTTGCCCATGCAAACCCCGACGATATTGGAGCTCCCAGCGAAGACGTAGATGCACCTGAGCAGCTGTGTGAAGATCTCCCCGACAAGGTGGTCCATCTCCATGTCCGGGCTCACGTCATCGTCGGCGGTGCCATCCTCGTCGGCGGTGGCCAGTTTCCCCCGCGGCTCAGCACGTGCATGTCCACAGATGGGCAGGAATGCGCGCGTAGGTGGTTGCCACCTGTAAGTGCGAGCCGCTCGGTAAACGACTCGGACGATCGAACATCAGACCAAAGTGACAACGCATTTGCATGACCTGCTGACCTAAATCTCCAATAGTTTCGCGCATGGGCCCCACTCTCCAGAAGTTGCCTGGGGGTCCCATACGTGCAGTAGACATACGTAATGCCCGAGCTTTGGCCATGATTTTTTGGATACGTTGGCAATGTGGCCCCGCCCGCTTTCCGGGCAGTCGCGCATGCCAGTCAGCCAGCGTTGCCACCCACGCCAGTTCGTAATCCCCCGAGAGTGAGCCACCCAATTACTGTGTGCAAGTGGAGGTCATAACCTCTGCGTCTAATACGGTCGCACATGCATCCTCGAGCTCGGAGTTCAGCGCAAGCTGTTCTGACAAGGGCACGAGAGTGATATTGATGGAATGAACGATCCTTTTCTGCGGCAGCCGCACAGCCGCGTCCGCCGCTGCCCCTGGCGCGCACAGCCGGCGCCCGGGAATGCCACGCAGGTGCCCCCGCGCCTGAAGACACCACCTCAATAGTCAGCCTGTCTGGGCAAGCGCGAATGGCCGTGACGCGCGCCCGCCCCCGTCGCGCATTCTCAAGCCACGAGGGCGCCCGAATGCCCGTGCCATGAGCCCCTGAGCCACTGCTCGAGGTATAGATGTCGTTATTCTCGGCAGCGTTGCTCGGGGTTGCCCCGCAGTAGCAGGCTGCCCCGCGTAGCTGTTGGGTGGCGCCCACGTGCTGTCCTCCTCTTGGATGGCCTGATAAACCTTCGCCTGCAGGTCCCTCGCACCGAAGTCCTGATCGGCGGGCGTGGGTTTGTCACTGTACAGCGTGTTCCTGCGCCACCGTCTTGAGGGTGTTGTCCACCATCGATTGGATCGCGTGTGAAAGCGTTTCCTCATTGATGGAGTAGCTGATGCCTTTGGTGTCCTGGGACATTATGTACTTAGGGGCAGCAACAAGAGCAGGTGACCCCGCGCTGCTACAAGCAGGTTGCCCCGCAATCGGCTACGCGTCCGTGGTCTCCTTGATGGGCACGGGCATCTCCTGGCACAGAAGGTTGGTCGTGATGGTAACGGCCGTCGAACCATCGGCCTCCGTTGCTACCCCGCACTCGTCAACCTTCATCGCAAGGTGTTCTGATGGTGTCTTCATCAAATCCAGCACCCTGGCGCCCCTATCAAGGAGGAGCCTGTGCATGTCTGTACTTGAGATGAACATATGTTCATGTCCCTGTTCAAGGGAAAACGATGGCCCGCGTCTTCGCCACGCTCCTCAGCCCCAGGATTGCGGGCAGATTCTCGCCAGACCTCTCTGCCACATTAGCTGAGTATGTGTCTAGCCTGGCAATGGCGGGTGCCCCCGCGGAGTCGCCCTTGCATGCGATTGTGCAGCGCACTGGCGCCTTGCAAGCGACGGCTCCGTTGCCCACCCCGGTCACGCATAATATCTTCTTCAGGTCCACCTTTTTGACGTCGCGACCATGCGAGCGTGAAAATCGCTCGAATGTCTGCGCAGTTCTCAAACCACTGATATGTATGTTACTGCTGGTGTATAGCCGCATAGACAGCATTCCATCAGTCATGGTTCCACTGCTCGCTGCTAAGGCTGACTCATGTCATTTACCGGGAATGCCCGGCACAGCAGTCAGCGTTGTGCCGTGCATGCCCTTACGGCGTCTTTGATCCAGCACCCCCTGATCCCTCGTCATAGAGGTAAAGACGTTCATGCACCCCCTGGCACCCTCCTCTGTAATAGGATACTGTTTAGGAATCAACTCAGAAGGGTACTCATCATATCGGAAAGGGTGCTGCTGCATGAGTGGCATGTACTCAAAAGTGTCCCCATCGGCACGCACGGCGTTCTGGCCATCCGCGTTGATCATCAGCACCGCGTGCAACATGTCGCGCTCAGATACGGCGCTGGTGCCGCTGCGCGCAGTCACTGGGCTCTCGTTTCTGCGAAATTGTAACAGGTTTCCCCGCGTTCTGCCATATGTCGCGGTGGATGTCTCCATGCGTCTCAGCCACGCATCATGAGCAGGTAACCCGCAGGCGTCGTTGCAGCAGGTGTCCCTGCAATGGCCGCTGACTCGGCTACCAGCGGCGTCTGCGCGTCCGCAGTTGGCGCCGCTGTCGCTGGGTTTGGCCGCGCGTCTGGAAGTGCAGCAGGTTGCCCCGCAGAAGCAGCAGGTGCCCCCGCAGCGGCCGTAGAGCCTGTCATCATGGCTGTGATACGGTTCGGTTCTTCACGAAGGTATCTGAGTTCATTCGCCCCGCGAAAAGATTCTTCATGTCGATCCGGTGCATGCTGCCCCCCGGCAAGGGCGTAATGAAACTCCGCTGCGATGAGGCCTGCACCTCTGCAGATGGCACATGGTGCCTCGCTTGGGGCACCTTCCAGCTGTCGTTCCACGTGTGCGTGTGCTACACGGTCTCAACGCTGCGCGTGGAAGATATGGCCCCATTGGAGCCTCCACACCTTGTCGTGGCATGCAAACTCTTCGAGGCATATGGCACAATTCGAAATCACCGTCATTGATGATCGGTGGCGTTACCGACGGCCTGATGCGCGCCTGCCGCTCAAGCGTGGTTTCTCCCATCTCGTAGCGGCTAAGCGGAACTGCAGGTGCCGCATGTGGCCCCGCATGTATTGGTCCCATAGCAAGCATTGCTAAAATACCCATAGCAGGTTGCCCCGCAGCTGGGGGGGCAGCGGGCGTTCCCGCGCGATTCGTCATGCGGCGCGCCTGCCGCGCCTGATTACGCTGCTGGCGAGCAAGTTGCATGAAGAGATTGGCCTGCTGCGCCTCATGGATGGCCAATATTTCGGGACACAGCTCTCCCATTGATGCAGGTCCGGCCAGCTCTGGACCATGTGGATTCACGTCTTGGTCCACGGGGGCTGTCAGGTACCCTGAATGGGGCACCTGGCCAGGGATACCGGCCTCGTATCCCGCACCCAGTGTGAGCTGGGACCTATAGAAATCGTCTGCTGTCGCCCTGACGTACGCCTTTCGGGTTGGCTACCGACCCGATGGACCCCTGTCGTCTGCGCATAGTAGCCAGGGAACATAGCCGAATCCATCCGTGGTGCCACTGTCCTCTCTGCACCAGTCGGATCATACATCGGATGGCTGAAGATCGCCGGTATGTATCCGCATTGTTTGGATGGTCCAGCGATGGATCAGCATCAGGCACGCACTCAAGGAATATGTCCAGTTGACGCTTGGAAGGTCTATTCCTTCCCGCCCCATGCTCTCCATGGCCTCCTGCATCTGCCTATGCATCCACTTCTGCTGTCCCCGCAGGCTGCCGGCCCTCTGGGCAGCCTCTGCTGTTGTGGGCCTCATGTTGCCGCACTGGTCCATGATGCCAGGCTGCCACGTCGGCGCAGTCTGTGATGCAGCAGCACGTGGAGATGCAAACGGCGATGTGGCCTGAAGGCACGATAGCTCTGTGGTTCAAACCTTATGATTTGGAGTATGGCCTGCGAGCTGTTTGCGATCCCAGCACTGTGTGGAGTGCCAAAATGAAGTTGTGGCCCTGCCCATGGGCGCGAACGCAGCGGGTTGCCCCGCAGGTATAGGCAGCTGTTGCGCCTCTTTGCGCCGCGGGTCGTTCACATAGAGCCCATCGTTTGGCGTGACTCCATGGGATGCGATGCCAGACGCATCGGCACTCTGGGACTGAATCCCGGATCCATCCGAGCCGTCTGCAGGTGTCCCCGTTTGATGAACTTCTTGTATCATGAATGTCGAGGCATGCTGTGCCTCTGCTGTAGGTGTCAGCGTGGGGGCGCGCAAGTTGAAAGGAGCGTCTGGCACAATGCGCCCCTTCAATGTGGTAGGGTCGAATGGGCGCTCGTGCCGTTCCATCGGTGCCAACTTGAACTGTGGCCGATCACCACGCTGAGTATCAAGATGCAGTTCGTTGATCCATGCCTGCCCAACTCGGTCGTACATGCACGCGTCCCCGTCGCGCTTGATGCCGATGCGTTGGGGCGAAAGAACGCACGGGGGCACGGCCAGTGACACCTGAAGTCATAGTGGCATCGTTGGCGGGTCGCCAGACCGGGATGTCGTCGCGAACCAAATGCTTGAAACTGACAAAAAATCATTCGGAGTACATCCGCAGGCCTGACTGGATCCGCCCACCTCCTGGCGAGTAAAGGCATCCATGAATCATCTGCCTGCCCGAATTTGTTCTTACTATTGTCTTTGCTCCGGCATGACAGACCGACGTCCAATGTAATTGGGAGGTTCGCCCATTTGGTCTCGTGCATGAAATGGCGGGGTGCTCCCGCTTCATTCGCGTATGTCACTCGAGTGCACAGTGATCCTGGACATTTGATGCCTGGGCTGCCGTGTCCATTGCTGGGCCGCATGATGTAAGTCGCCGCTGATTTCGTTTCTTTTGCATACCAGAGCTATCGACCATCTCGCACATTTTAAGCACAGCCAGTGCTTGGCATGCCCAATGCCTGCCTCAGAAGCATTTCTCGGTGGCCCCCAGCTGGTGCTCGTGGTCGGATTCGTGGTTCTTCGGCGGCCAATCCTCACCGAGTCGCTGAGGTCCGCCCAACCGTAGAACACGTCGAACGGGTAAAGCATTCCGTAAACCGATGCGAAATGTCATCTTTGTGAAATGGCTTGTGCCGAGTGGCTGCAGTGGGCCGCTCCGAGCATTGGCGCGGGTCTTTCTCCTCTGGTTGCTTCGCACTCACGTTCGCATGGCGATGCGTCCTCGACAAGTATTCAGCCTCAGTGCTATAGCGAAGGACAGGCTGCGTCCGCAGATGGCTGCGGACGCGCTGGCGTTCGAGAGCATTTTCAGCAGCGCGCGTTGCATTGCATACTGTTAAGCAAAGTGCTACACTGTAGCGGCTCGAACCGTCGTCAGCACTGGGCCGACGCGCTGGGTTGACCGTCATCTGTCGAGGGGCGCCCAAGGCCCCCCAGTAGCGCCTGCCCCCCTCATGTAATTCAAGGGTAATGGCAGGTTGCCCCGCAGATGCAGACGCCGATTCAGCGGGCGCCCCCGCGGTGGCCGAAGCAGCAGCTGGCGCTGCAGATGAGCTTGCACCCCCCAGATGATTTCTTATGCTTTTACGAATATCAAAGAACTGGTATCCGGTAATCTTCGGAGCCGCCCCTGATGCCTTAGATGCAATCCGGGCCGCCGTCTCGCCCGCGCATGGCTGCGAGGCGCGCGCCCTGGAGGCGCCGCCCAACGATGGCGCCCGGACAGCTCCCCAATGGGTCCTGCCAGGCGTGGCGCCGCGCAGCGTGACGGGCTCGTTCGGCTTAGCTGCGCTGCTGCCCGGGCGCGCCGATGCGGCGGCGGCCGCGGCTGGCCCCCTGGGGCGCGGTCTGCGAGCAGGCTTCCCCGCAGATCCTCGTGATTTAAAACTTCCAGGGTCGGCCTCTGCTGAGCCGGCTCTTTCCTTCGACCTGGGCGACTCTGGAGCGGGCGACCATGGCCATGATGTGCTTGCTGACGGAGGTAGATCAACGTCCTTCTCAGTTACCCTCGTCTCCTCGGATCGCTTCGGGGGCTCGTCCGCTCTCTCAGCGGGCGCCCCCGCACTCGCGGATGCAGCAGCTCCCCCCGCGCCCCTGGGCGGGGATATGTCTGGCGCGGGTTCCTTTCTTGGCGCGTAAAGTGCCATGTTCTTAATCGTAGCCTTGCTCTTACAATCCAGCTGATATCTTCCACCGAGCAGTGTTGGCTTGTGCCTTGCAGGTTATCCATCCAATCCCTCTGCAGTTATAACCCGCTATCGAAACTGGTGCCAGGCCCATGTCCTCCGTTACCCTGGCAGAGACGTCTATTTCTGCATTGGTTGTCTCGCTGCTGCAGGACTCGCAAGCGTATTCCGAGTCAGGGGCAGGTTCAGTAGGATCAGCAGCTCGTGCGAGGACAGGATGATCACCCTTTGTCATCCTTGGACATGTCAGTACCTTCGTGAAAGGAAGAAGCGGGCTGCCCCGCAGATGAGGCTGCGGGCATAATCGCATTGTGTCCTCGATAGAACCGCTTAAGCCGGTGATCCTCATCAAGTTACTTCCACTATTTGTTCCGCGCGTTTTACTTCACGAACGCTTGGCGGATGATCGTCATCCTGAGTCAAACGTGCTCCACTGAGATCGCAGGTCGGATCAACCCTGCGTCCTGGGCCACCCCCGCGGGGCCAGGCCCAGGAAGTCACCTCGAAGTTGGGGCTCCTGAGCGGGCGCCCCATCGGACAATTTGGTCTGCGGTCCGCAACATGTTCGCAGCCGCAGACGTGTTCTCGATGCTCTTTCCGATCCCTGAGGATGGCCCTTTCTGCGTCCTTCCTCTCCCACGCAGCGGGCGCCCCGGCGCAGCCCCTTCTGTTGGCGCGGGCGATTTTGCCACGATCGTCCCGCGTCACCTGGCGTAGTGAATGCCAGTGGCGGATGTCGTGCTCGGCGCGCCCTCAGCCCAGCCAGTGCTCAATGTCCTCAGCTGGTATATGTTGGCGGGCAAGCCCGTCGCTGCTTTGACTGGCGAGTCTGCGTTGGCGAGGGCCTTCGGGCTAACCTGGGCTTTCGCTGTCCTGAGGCAGGTATCCCCGCGCGCGATCCCGACTGGGCGGAATTCTCGGAAACCTCTGATCAGGCGTTCGTGGGCGCTGCGTGCCGTGCGCCGCTGGGGCGCGCGCGAATGCCAGCGCGAGGCCCATGGGGTTGTGGCGGATGGCTCTCAGCTTGCCATTCTCCGTCGCCATCATCAACTAGAAAGACTCGCCTCCAAACCGGGCAGCTCAAAGACCGGTCGTGCAGTACGAACGTGAAGTGAGAGACTTCATTGTGTCCGAGCTCGCGTTGGACACGCTCAGAAAGGTCGCCCGCGTCGCCCGGGTTGTCCCGCAGAGGATCGTTGTCGCAGGTTCCTCTGCAGAGAGAATTCCCAATCTCCTGCGTTTGGAGCATCTGTTGGAGCTCCTCCTCCGTAGCTGGGAAAGTAACCTCGGGGTCTGCAGGTGCCCCCGCCATCTCGCGATCCGAGTCGGCAGGCGCGCGGTAATCCTGGATGAACTCTATAGATGTGCAGGTTGTCCCGCGATGATGAGTGCCCAGCCCGTCTGCGTGGTCAATCTCATCGCGGCCAACGCGAATCTCTTCGAAGAGCTCGTCGGCGCACCTCTCGAGGGACGCGCTGGCGTTCAGGCACCTCGCAGCCATGAAATGGACAGCGGCTGCGGGGTCGTCTTCGGATGCGACGAGAAGCGTCTCCCAACCGACAGACTGAATGTCGGAATCGGTTCGAACCACATGTATCGAAAGTCCCTTGCCCCCCCCATCGCCTCGGGGCCACTCACGACGAAAATGTTAAGTACAATTGCAGATATCACGTTCCATGGTTTTCCCGTTGGCATCAGTCGGGATGCCCCAAGGTCCCTTACCTTTTCCTGAGGCGTGCCTACGGCCTCTACCAGACCCCAGGAATGTGTCTTCATATTGTGGTCCCGTAAGGGATGCCAAGAATGCCATCATACCCCTGCCATATAATCTCCGTCGCTTACCCTTACCTTCACCCTTGCCCTCTAACCGAAATGCCCGTCGGACC
Organism: Prorocentrum cordatum; assembly: GCA_963575745.1. Classification (NCBI taxonomy): domain Eukaryota; class Dinophyceae; order Prorocentrales; family Prorocentraceae; genus Prorocentrum; species Prorocentrum cordatum. Next base: position 2,057,627 of record CAUYUJ010019392.1, on the reverse strand, counting down.
GCACGTCGTACCTTACGAGCTAGTTTTATCATACAGCGTTTTCATCGGCGCTTGTTTCTGGCATCCTAGGGATTGCCACTGCGCCTGCTGCTCTTCAGTGGGATACGCAGGCATGTCGGAATAGTCCAGGCAACCATTCCCCTCATCCGATGAAGTGTCGGTGTCGGTGCCGGACTTAAATTTGGATTCAGCGGGCTGCCACGCCGAACTTCCCTTGGGTAGGGGCCGCCGTCGCCGACGGTCCCTGATAACGGGCCCAGGAGTCTTGCGACCCCGTCGGCTGGCCACCCTGTTGGCTCGGTAAAGTGGTGGCCTCACTTGGTTGTGGGTCGTCACTCCAGACGTTGTTAGCAGGTTGCCCTGCATGCGTGCCGGCATGAAAGACATCGGTACGGTGACCGTGGCTAAATATGCTACCAATGTTGCCAGGGGATCGCTCGGCAACATGGTCATAAGACCTCATGCGTTCTGATCGAAAGTCAAACTGCTGCTGGGTCCTTGGCATTTGGTGGTTTAGTGGTTGTCGTAATTGCTGTGCACGCGATGTTCCAACACCTAGAGCTCTGAACCGTCTAACTGCTAGGATTTGGGACTTGGGGATGTTGAAGCCTGCGGTCTCGGCCCCAAGGCGTGCTATCTCAAAGCGGGCGAACGCCTGGTCGATCCACTCTCCCGCATGGACGCGAAAGTCGATGAGAGCAGTTGCCGAGTTGAGTTGGCGTTCCTCCTCCAGTTTTTTTTTTAACTTCGTGCTGAGGAGGAACATGATATACGTGACGCCATCGGTATGGCGACCACCACTATTAACACCGAGGTTAATAACAGCTGGTGAAATATCATGGCCATGGTCCTTGCGAGTCCTCCCAGACCACGCTGTAGTGCCGCAGCCTGTTGGGAGGGGGTCGTGGTGCCTGTGGTCACGTTGATCCAGGCGTGAACCTCGCGAACAAACTCGCGGAAAAGGTGCGTTACGGGCAGGGCCCCAGTGGGGGCCGGTATCCACCACGCTGCATGTGTCCAACAGCACATCCGACAACGACCCCAAAAAAAGGCCAAATATGGTAATGCCGATCCGATGGCCTCGTGGTCGGTTGTTTGTGGTTGTGACTTCTGATGTGACGTCGCCGTTGGCCTGCGTGGATTTGGCGGCGGCACAGTATCGTATCGCATGTTGCCATGCATCGTGTCTTCGAAATAACTTCTCATTGGGGTAGGACGGTGGACTTCACGAGTGTAGTAGCGCAGAGAGGTAGGACCAATGTAGGATACCTCCGCGTGAGCAGAGGTAACACTGCAAGTGTCCTTGCGATTGTGCGTATCTATCTACATTCCTCCACGCAGAGCCACTGTACCCTGATGTTCTACCATGTCAGTCGTTCAAGGCGAAGCCCATATCCAACTCGGTTCTTCCGTAGTAGCGATGCGATAGTCCCAAGAACACGAGTGAGTCGCGGGAGCGACGAGCAATGTCAAGCGAAGTTGCTTTCGGTCTCGATGGCGAATGGTGTGCCCCGCGATGAGGCACAGTCATACTTTGGCGGCCGGCCGCTTTAGAACAAACGGCTGCCAACAAACGCTCGCTACCTCTCGCCGTTGCCCAACATCCTTTAGAATCCAAGAGCGCCCCAAGAAGACTCCAAGAGGCACCCGAGAGGCACCCAAGAGGCCCCCGAGCGGCCTCAGAGAGGCCAAGATGACCTCCAACATGGCTCAGATAGCCCAAGCTGGCTCAAGATGGCTCCCAAGATGCTCCAAGCGGCCCCAAGACCGCTCCAAGACGGCTCGAGATGGCCACGGATCCTCCCAAGCCTCCCTCGCTGTTTGACTCCACGTGTCTCATCCTCTCTCCCCCCGTCAACTCTCATGGGCTTCGCTTCTGGATGGGCTGGTGGGGATACGCGAAGCGCCAATACTTGCTGTCATTATGACACCGTCCATCCTCATCCATTTTCTTCCTCCGTATAATTCCGCCCTACCCCTCGCCATCCGTCGTCATCCATCCTTCTCCGCCTGCCTCCTCCTCCCTTCTCTCCATCCGACTTTCGGCGGTGCCTGAGCCCAGCACTCACCGCTGGCGTGCGGAGGGGGCGGTGCGCCGCTCCCCGCTTCTCCCTTTCGGTGTTCCTTCTTTCACGCTCTTCCAAACCTTGCTGCGGCTGTGTGGTCGATTTGCAATTCCAGCGAAGCTCCCTTTAACTCCATCCTGCTGATCCTCCTCGCGTGAGCCAGGACAGTTCGAACCGAGTGTCAGCGCGGTTGCAGCTAAAAATCGAATTCGTGCCCGCGCTCTCTCAGGGCTTCGAACACCTCCTCAAGCCCCTTGTCGGCGTGCACCTCGTTGCCAACCTCTGGGGGATAATGGGGGGAACGGGTAGAAGAACAACGGGATGGAGGAGAAGAGTAAGAGAGAAAGGAAGAGAAACAGGAGGACAAGGATGAGGTAGCGGAAGTGGAAGCTGAGGAAGAGGAGGAATATGTTCAGACGCTGACGCGGAGAAACCGAAAGATAATCACTCAGACTGTGGAGGGGTGGAGGGAAAGGTAGGTGAGAAGCATGAGCAAGATGACGAGGGAAAGGGATAAGGGCAGGAGGCGGACCGAACTGATAGTTAGAACAACGTGAAGGAAATTCCGAGCCTCAACCATGTGAGTTCTGCGCGTGTTTCCTGTTGCACGGATGTGAGCACACTTGAATGAGTCTTGCATGGCTGTGCTGTTCAGGGGCGCATCAACACGACGAGCAAGAGTAATCGTAGCTCGTAGCATACAAGACGACGGGCAGGAAGTATACGATAACCGATGACCCGAATCAGATCAAGATAGGAATGACAACACTTACCCGAGGACGTCCACACACAAAAGACGCTCGGCAACATTCAACCTGGCTAAGTTCCATGCGGATGTCTGTAACGCGCTGGGGGCCAGAGGACCTAGGAAGTGCCCCCCGCGTTCTCAATTCGGAGCTGTCGAGGGACGATGGACGAGCATAGTCCAGTCTGTACGCCCATATCGCGCCGCACCGCTGGACTTCCCAGAGGCTCAAGAATCGGAGAAGGTTGTGTGCTCACGGCCCGGCAGACGGCGAGGTCCAGAATCCAGTGTCCAGTTCCAGGTACCCGTCTCGCACTGCTCCGCCGGATTTCTGACACCAGCGGGAGTTCGCTGGAACCTCCCTGGGACCCCCCCCCGAATTCACACACACACACAAAAAAAAACGATGGGAGGTTTTTCGAAAGGGTTTTTCCCCCCTGGATCCTGGGGGGGATAAGGGGGGGGGCCACACTTACAAGCAATACTACTACTGAAAACAAAATCCACCAAAGAACTCACACATCCATCGCAAAACGCTTCGACAAATATAAGAAGAAAATGATAAAACGCATTGGGGGGGTTCTTTGTTCTTTCTGGTGATTCCCGGGGGCGACTGGGCAAAACCCTCCAAATCTTAATCCAGGATAACCGCCTCGGGATCCCCCCATGGGGTTTTCTGTTGTCGTTGTTTGAATGGGTTTTTTCATGTTTTTGGTTTCTGGTGTTTTTCTTTAGTTTTTCTGTGGCGGGACCCCCCCGAAAGAACCCTCCAGGGTTTCTGGTCAATGGTTTTTCGGCGGACGGCCCGCGGGCGGATCGGGATTTCAATCAAACTTCTAAGAACGTTGGGGGCGGAGGCTGTTGAGTACCAAATGTTGTGTTGGAGAACGATGCTGTTGAGTTCTGGGTATCGTAATGAACATGGGGCGGGCGGGCGGGCGGCGGCGGGCGGGCGGATCTGGTTCAGAATGCAACTTCTAGGGTTTTTTCTTGCAGCGGGATGGTTGTGTTGAGTTGGAGACGCACGCTGTTGTGTTGAAGACGGACGCTATTCAGTACTGGGTGTTGTGTTGAGCGCGGAAGCACGGCAGACGGGCGGCGGGGGGCAGGCGGCAGGCGGGCGGCGGGCGGGCAGGCGGCGGACGGAGGCCGGCGGATCGGGATCTTATAGAAATCCTGGGGATTCTCTCTTGCGGCGAGATGCTGTTGAACACTGGGTGTTTCGTTGGAGACGGAAGCTGTTGAATACCAAATGTTGTGCTGGAGACGGACGCTGTTGAGTAACGGGTGTCGTGTTGAATACAAAAGCAAAGCGGGCGGGCGGCGGGCGGCGGGCTGGCGGCGGGCGGGCGGATCGGAATTAGAAGAGAATTCCCAAGGAACTTCTCTTGCAGCTGAAAGTTGTTGAGTACTGGGTGTTGTGTTGAAGACGGAGGCTGTTGAGTACTGGGAGTTGTGTTGGAGACGGACACTGTTGAGTACTGGGTGTTGTCTTGAACGGGGACGCACGGCTGGCGGGCGGCGGGGGCCGGGCGGCGGGCGGGCGGGTGGCGAGCGGCGGGCGGGCGGATCGGAACTTCAATCGAATGCCTTAGGATTCTCTCTTGCAGCGGGATGTTGTTGAATACTAGTTATTGTGTTGGCGGCGAACGCTGTTGAACACCGGGTGCTGTGTTCGGAGACGGGTTTAGTTGAAGGCTGGGTGTTGTACTCAGCACCCAAGCATGGTGGCCGGGCGGCGGGCGGCGGGCGGCGGCCGGATCGGGATTTTAGAAAACCGAAAGATCCTGACTTGCGGCAGATGCCATTGAAAAGTGATTTAGTGTTGCATTGCCAGAGGGAGACTATTGAGTACTGGGTGATGTGTTCGAGACGGAAGCTGATGAGTACTGGGTATTGTGTTGAACGCGGAAGCACGAAGAACGGGCGGCGGGTGGTGGGCGGCGGGCGGGCGGCGGGCGGGCGGGCGGGCGGCGGGCGGCAGGATCGGGCTTGCAATGCACTCCGAAGGAATTTCTCTCGCAGCTAGACGCTGTTGAATACTGGGTGTTGTGTTGAAGACGGATGCTGTTGAGTACTGCGTGTTGCGTTGGAGACGAACGCTGTTGAGTAGTGGGTGTTGTGTTGAATGCGGAAGCACGGCGAGCAGGCGGCGACGGGCGGGCGGCGGGCGGGCGGCGGGGGGCGGGCGGCGGACGGGGGGCGGGCGGATCAGTATTTCAAGAGAACTCCTCAGGGTTCTCGCTTTCAACAGGATGCTGTTGAATACTAGGTGTTGTGTTGGAGACGGAGGCTGTTGCGTACCAGCCGTTGCGGTGGAGATGGATGTTGTTGAGTAGCGGGTGTTGTCTTTGAACACAAGCACGGCGGGCGGACGGCGAACGGCAAACCGGCGGCGGGCGGGCGGATCGGGATTTGAATAGAACTCGTAAGAATTCTCTCTTGCAGCGGGATGCGTGTTGCGTTGGAGACGGCGGCTGTTGAGTACTGGGTGTTGTGCTGAAGACGGACGCTATTGAGTCCTGGGTGTTCTGTTGACCGCGGAGGCACGGCGGGCGGGCGGCGGGGGGCGGTCGGCGGGAAGGCGGCGTGCGAGCGGGCGGCGGGCGGCGGGCGACGGGCGGGCGGACCAGTGTTCCCTCTTGCAAGACTCTCTCTTGCAGCGGGATGCTGTTGAATACTAGGCGTTGTGTTGGAGACGGAGGCTGTTGAATACTGGGTGTTGTGTTGAAGACGGTTGCTGTGAAGCGCAAGGTGTTGTGTTGAGCATGGGAGCACTGCGGGCGGGCGTCGGGCGGCCGACGGCGGGCCGGCGGCAGGCGGGCGGATCGGGATTTTAGAACACCTCGAAAATATGGTCTTGCAGCAGATGCCGTTGAGTAGTGAGTGTGGTGCTGGAGAAGGAGACTGACTGGGCTGTGTGTTGGAGACGGACGCTGTTGAGTGCTGGGCTTTGTGTTGAAACGCGGAAGCACGGCGAACGGGCGGCGGGCAGCGGGCGAGCGGCGGGCAGGCGGACGCCGGGCGGCGGGCGGGCGGATCGGGACTTCAATCGAATGCCTTAGGACGCTCTTGCGGCGGGATGCTGTTGAGTACTGGGTGTTGTGTTGGAGACGGAGGCTGTTGAGTACCAAATGTTGTGTTGAACATGGAAGCGCGGCGGGCGGGCGCCGGGCGGCGAGCCGGCGGCGGGTGGGCGGATTTGGATCTGAATAGACTTAGAAGTCCTAGGGATTCTCTCTTGCAGCGGGAGGCTGTTGAATACTGGGTGTTGCGTTGGAGACGGAGGCTCTTGAGTATTGGGAGCAGTGTTAGAGACGGATGCTGTTCAATAGTGCGTGTTGCGTTGAACGCGGAAGCACGGCGGGCGGGCGGGCGGCGTGCGGGCGGAGCGGGATGTTAGAAGTCCTTTTAAAGTTTCTGTCGCGCAGCAGATGCCATTGAGTAGCGATTGAGTGTTGTATTGGAGAAAGAGACTGTTGAGTTCTGGATGGTGGATGTGTTGGAGACGGGAACTGTTGAACACTGGGACGCGGAAACACCGCGAACGGGCGGCGGGGGGCGGGCGGCGAGCGGCCGGTGGGCGGGCGGGCGGCGGGCAGCGGGCAGCGGATCGGGATTCCAATGGAACTCCTAAGAATTCTCTCCTGCAGCGGGATGCTGTTGAAAACTTGGTGTTGTGTTGAAGACGCGGGCTGTTGAGTACTGGGTGTTGTGTTGTAGACGGACGCAGTTGAGTACTGAGTGTTGTGTTGGAGACGGAAGCACGGCGGACAGGCGGCGGGGGGCGGGCGGCGGGCGAACGGCGGGCGGGCGGTGGGCTGGGGGGCGGGCGGATCGGGATTTCAATATAGTTTCTAAGGGTTCTCTCTTGCAGAGGGATGCTGTTGAATACTGGGTGTTGTGTTGGAGACAGAGACTGTCGAGTGCTGGGTTTTGTGTTGGAGACGGACGCTGTTGAAAACTGGATGTTGTGTTGAATGCGGAGGCACGGCGGGCGGGGTGGCAGCGGGCGGGCGGGCGGATGGGGATGTTACAACTCTCTTGCAATGGGATCCTGGTGAATACTGGGTGTTGTGTTCGAGACGGAGGCTGTTGAATAATGGGTATTGTGTTGAAGCCGGGCGCCGTTGATTACAGGGCGTCCGTGTTCAACACAACACCCAATGCTTACCAACATCCGTCTCCAACACAACACCCGGTTCTCAAAAACCTCCGTCGCCAACGCAACACCCAATATTCAACAGCATCCTGCTGCAAGAGAGTATCCTTAGGACTTCTATGAACATCGCGATCTGCCCGCCCGCTGCCAGCCAGCCGTCCGCCGTGCACCCGTTTTCAACACAACACCCAGTACTCAACACAACCGATCTCTCGATACTCAACAGCACCCCCCTCCAACACACCACCCAATATTCAACAGCATCCCGCTGCAAGAGAGAATCCCTAGAGGCTAATTCAAAATCCAGATTTGCCCGCCCGCCGCCCAGGAAGATGCGGCGTAAGGCTACACATCACTCCTCCGTTTCTCACGAAGGAAAAATCAATGCAGATACAAATGTGAGCGATTTTCTCCCCAAGATAACGCTCGTTAGCCGGGCTAGCCCCCTCCCCACCCCTGGGTAACGCTACCGATTGCACTGGTGGGGGTGGCCTGGACGCCCCCCTCACATGCTGTGGCGCACGCAAGCGATTGATGCGCTGGCGGCACGGACGCACCCTGGCGGGTGCACGCCGCGGCCCGGGCCGCCGTTACCTTTACCATCCCTCCCGACCACCCCCCCAGGCAATGTATACTGCCATCACACATGACATGCCAGATACGATGGTGAACCCTCAATCAACTCCTCGCACTTGCGGATAAGAGTGGGAGCGCGTCGGAGCAGACAGTTTGCGCCCAGGGCCCCCCGCCCCAGACCCTCCGTCGAACAGAAACGAGCCCACCACGGCCACGCCCGCCCAGGGATGAAGGAAGACCCTTCGGACACCCTCACTCTGATTTGTGCCTCCCAGGGCCCCTCTATTGTCGCACCACCAGCCGTGACATCGCGTCGTGATGGCCACCCGGTCCACTCGCATGCGTCTCCCCCGCAGAGTACAGCTTTTCGTGGTTCCACAGGGAGCTTCACCGAAGGCTCCAGCTCCACCGAAGGCCCCAGTCGCTGCACTCGCACGCGTCTCCTACGCCCAGTACAGCGCTTCATGGCCCCAGAGGGAGCTCCACCGAAGGCCCCAGTGGCTGCACTCGCACGCGGCTCCCCCAGTACAGCGCTTCGTGGCCCCATAGGGACCTCCACCGAAGGCCCCAGTGGCTGCACTCGCAGGCGCCTCCCTCGCCCAGTACAACGCTTCGTGGCCCCATAAAACCTCCACCGAAGGCCCCAATGGCTGCACTCGCATGCGTCTCCCCCGCCCAGTACAGCGCTTCGTGGTCCCATAGGGAGCTCCACCGAAGGCCCCACTGGAACCGTTCAAATGCGCCTCCCCCACCCAGTACAGCGTTCCGTGGCCCCATAAGGAGCTTCTCTAAAGGCCTCAATGGCACCGTCCACATGCCTCCCCCGCCCAGTGCAGCTCTTTGTGGCTCCACGGGGACCTCCACCGAAGGCCCCAGTGGCAAAGTCCACATGCGTCTCCCCCACCCAGTAAAGCGTTTCGTGGCCCCATAAGAAGCTCCACTGAAGGCCCCAGTGGCTGCACATGCATGCGTCTCCCTCGCCCAGCACAGCGCTTGGTGGCCCCATAGAGAGATCCACCGAAGGCCCCAATGGAACCGTTCACATTTGGGCGCGCTGGGAGCACACAGTGGGATGAACAACCAGGGAGGTGGAGCCCCGCGGGAAAGCGGTCCTGGTCCAGCCGCCGACCTTGCTTCTGCCTTTTACCTCGGCTGGTTTACGGAGTGGGGGCGCGCTCCCCCTCGCTGCGCACGCTGCGCTCAACAAGACAATTCCCCAGACTGAATGTCATGGATACCATGAGCGCACATGCAAAAGACGCGCGCGAGCATACAAGCAGCACTGGCAGAACCCCGGTTGCGACAAATCGAAGGAGGAGGGGGAGGAACCCACGCCTCGCGGGAGTTCCCCAAGTGTCGCGGAAATTCCCCAGAAAAGAAATGCTCGGGATGCCCCTCTGGCGGCGGGGGGGCGATGCTCGCACGCACACGACCAGCCCGCCCGGAGCGCCGCCGCCACCACTGCACGCCCGTGTCTCTCGGCCCCAGGCTCCGCCTCTAGCAGGGTGCTGTTGAGGTCTTCGGCCGACTCCAATCTCCTCTCGAGCACTGCTTACCCCCTATGTACCGATCCTCCCTCAGCACCGTCCTCAAGCTTCTCCTCATCATTATCCTCCTCCTCATCATCATCAGCACCATCATCGTCATCATCATCATCATCATCATCATCATCATCATCATCATCAGCAGCAGCAGCAGCAGCATCAGCATCAGCATCATCACCATTGTTATCCTTCCTGCCCTTCTGCCTAGCGCCCTCTGCTGCGTTCCTTCGAGTTCAGTGGTCGGTTGAAACCTCTGGTGCAAATCCATACATTTCCCCAGCAAGTAAGCTCCTCTTGCTCCTCCTACACCTCTCTCGTCCTCGACCTCCACTCCCCTGCCCCGTTCACCTAGTTAGCCACCCTCTCATTTCCCCTGCTCCCCCGCTCCGCTCCCCCCCTCACCTCGCCTCCTCCCTTCCTTCTCCCATCCCCCCCTCCCTCCTCCGCCCTCTACTTCCTTTCTCACCTCCGCCCCTCCCCCAAAGCCCGCCTCCCCCCCTTCGTCCTCCCCTTCCCTCGTCCGTTTCCCCCTCCTCGTCGTCCTCCTCCTCATCCTCAGCCTCCTCTTCCTCACCTCCTTGGCTTTCTTTTTGTTGGCCCAGGCTTTGCGATGTTGAGAGTGACGCACGCGCTCTCTGTGCTGCCTCTGTGTCGTACCTCAGTTCGCATGCCTCACAATGGACTCGCCTTGCACTTGATTGAATTGGTGTTGCTATCTGTGCTGGCTGACGATGAACCGTTATCGGGCTCCGAGTTCTGAGTTCCCTCTCCTCCTCGCCATTCATTTCCTTTTCCTACTCCATCCCTTTCTCCCCCCATTGCTCCCACTTGCCCTCATTGCCCCTGCAGCAGCTCCATGTCCTCGTCATATGCCTCAGCAGCCCCCCCTTCCTGCTTGTCCTCCTCTTCCTCCTCCTCCACCAGCTCTCCCTCCGCCTCCATTTCCTCGTCATCCAACCTCTCTTGACCCCAAACTTGCCACTCACCTCGTCCCCAAGCACTTCCCATTAGTCATCCTCGCCATCTTCCTCTTGTATCGGCCACCGCGCTTGCAGCAGCTAATGTGTGAAGGGCCTGTGCTAGCTTGTCAGTTTTACTTCGCCCGAAGCAATGTCCAGGAGTCCCGAGGCACCGAGCCCAACGTACCTTCGTTTGTTGGAGCAACTCCCTTGGCTTCTTGCTGCATCCAAACAGAAGGATGGTGGCACGGTCGGAATTTCAAGTGGGAGTTCCCATGGCATGTGCCCCCTGCACGCCGCGCGCCCCCCGCTCACCCCCCCTCGCCGCCCCCCCCCCCTTCCTCCCCAGCTCATCCCCCCATCGCCCTTGTGCTCGCCCGCGAGCTCCTGATGCTCCTCCTCCTCGTCCTTTCCTCCTCCTCCTCCTCCTCTTCTTGTCCATGTTCATTGCATTTGCCATATTCGGTTTCCCTGCAGGGAAAGATTACTGCATCGTCTTCATACTTCGCCATGGTCCTCTTGCCACCCCACTGCTACTCTGCAACGCATTCAAATTCTCGTGCTGCCACCGAATGCTCCGCAACCCTCAACTATCAACAGCGATCGATGGAAACCGATGGTTGCAAACAGCCGAAACCTTGCTGCAAGGACTGCAGAATAGGGGGCGAAGGGGCTTCTGCCAACAGGGAACAAAGTTCACACACACACACACACGCACACACACACACACACACACGCACAAACACTGATTTCCCACCATGTGCACCCAATCTGCAGCCAGTGAAAATTTTGAGCCCATCCCTGGCATTGCGTGTGTGGGTTCGACTTGCTCCTCTATTTCCAATTCACCGCCTGAACTCGTTCACTCTTCAACGCGATTCGCACGGGCTTCCTGCGCCAGCACTGCGCCGAGGCGGCGCGAATCTGCCGTACAGCGGATTCCTACATTGACAACGTGGGCCTTGGCTTCTGACACCGCGTGACCGGCTCGAGATCGAGCAATGTCCAATTCTGGCGGCCTGCCGATGCTATCAACCCATCTTTCGTGAAGATCTCGCCCCATGGCCAGAATCGGCCTCCCAGAAGACGTTCAGGCCTAATCCGTTCAGGATCGGTCCCGGGACCCTCCCAGTCCGCATCCTGACCAACTTTTCGAGACGCGTCCTGCCGCTGGTCACGAGGGGGTCGCCCGACATTCCCGGAGCCGAGGCCCAACGCTTGGCCTCGAGGCGTCGCCGCCGCGTCCAGGCGGTGGTCCCCGGAGGCCAGCACGGGCCACATACCTGGATCCCCGCTCCTCGCCGTGCACTCGATCCTCGATCGAGGAAGACGCCACCTGTACACCACCCCGGTCCTCGCCAGGCCCATGCTGGTCCAGAATCTGTGAGAAACCGCCCGTGCCTGGCTACGAAGACACACACGTACGCAGACCCTCGGCCCTGGATGCGAAAAGCTCGAAATTCATCCCTGGACACGGAGTCCTGACCCGACTTTGGAAGCGGATCCAGCAGTGGCGACGAGATGCCTCCAGGAGGCTCAAGAAGGACGAGAAACGCCTGGAAGGGCCGCCACTGTGTTGACTCTGGCCCTCCTCCGAAGGATGGGCCGGCTGGCACCTTCGTGGTGCGCAGCTGGCGTCCCGCTGGCGCCCCGCCCGTCCTGATGAGACGCATCGCTCTGGTGGCGCACGGGTGCTCCGCGAGCCGCAGGTCGGCGCGGAGCTCGTTCATGAGCTCCAGGCTGCTCGCCCAGAAACCAGCCTGGGCCCCCCCTTCGCTCCCCTCGGGGATTTTTTCAGCGCCACGTGGGAGGAAGGCGGGCCCGCTTCCCTTTGTATGTTTCAGCTCCGCGCCTGCGGTCTCGTCCTACTCGGGAGGAGAAGGGCGAGGACGGTCCTACAGCAAGGTTGCCTGCTGACTCCCCGCTTCAAGGCAGGCAACCGCCAGTCGTTTGCGAACTTTCTTCGAAGATTTATGATCGATGCCAGGGGATCGAGGGATCGAGGATCTGGGGCGTTGTTTCTCCTGCTGGAGCGCCCTCGTGGCAAGGGCTGGATTCCCCTCGAAACTCGGACCTGAGGCCCCTGATCCCAAGCACGAAGAGACCATGAGACGTCCGGGCGGTCGATCTGAACCCCCTGAGCCCAGGCATCCAACGTCTCGACACATCAAGGCGGAGGTATTCTGTTATCTTCGGCCTCCAGGGCCGCTCTCGGGCCCTGCAGGACCGCCCTCGTCCTTGTCGTCGTCGTCCTCCCCCCTGCTCTTCGAAGGAGGTGGGGCTGCTCGCACAGAAGCCAGACTAGCCGTCAAGCCTAGCCCACTCTTCATTCCCCTTTGCATCGTCGTCATCATCTCCTTCCTCCTTGTCCTGTTCTTCCTGTTCTCCCCCTCCCCTCGATGGAAACTGCTAGCCCAGAAACCATCCGGGCCTCCAGACCAGACTGCGTATGCTGGTTTCCTCTTGGCTGGCGGCCTGCGGTGCCATAGGGTAGCACAGGTGGAGGTAGAACTTGAGACTTGGGAGAGGAGGCCGCTGCCACCGTCCCAATGGCACGTTGAGGCGTTCGTCTGGGAGGGTTTCTGTGGCTCTCCAGTGGCCACGGGGTTCCCCAGCACCCGTCCAGAAACTCGCCAACCCACGCTGTGTGCTCGGCGCTCTGCACGGCCCCAGGGCGGCTCGAGACCGCCCCAAAGCGGCTGCAAGATGCTCAAGCCGAAGATGCTGCAAGACTGCCCAGGACGCGCTCAACGGTTCCAAGAAGCCCCGAAAAGGCCCCCAATGGCCCAGAGGGTCATCGAAAGCCGGACACACTGAAACACATGTTTACCACTGTTGGCTGGTTCCCGCGCGGTTCTGCCCATTCTGCCCATTCTGGCGAGCGGACTCAAGACTCAAGACAGCCCCAGAAAGAAGGCCCAACGACAACCCGAAATTATCGAGAACCCGAAGTGAACCCAAACGGCCCACGACAAGCCGAGATGATCCCAGCTTAGGATTCCCAAGCCAGCCGAAGAGAGCCAAACGCCGTAAAGACGGCACAGTACCGCCCCAAATAAGCGCCGAAGGTACAGCAAACCAGCCTCGAGATTGCTCTCCTGAGTCTCTTCGGAGAGATCGGTAGAACCGCCTCGCCCAAGACGGCCCCAAGACATTCAGCAGGCCCACAGAGCCCTCCCAGAAGCCTCAAAGAGGCCTTCTGTTTCGCCGCTACCAGTGTCCGGCCCAAACTCAACCCTCCCCCTTCGGCGGCGGGGCCCCAACACGATGTTGTCAGCGGGGGACGTTGCAAAAGTGGCTCGTCAGGCGACGGGGCCCCAGCACAACGATTCCCAGGGTGCGTCTCGTTGCCTCGCGCAGCGAAGACGTTTCCACGCAGTCTGGATGTCATCCCAGGGAAGTTCGACTTCGGTGGAACCCTTTCCTTTGAGGAGGCATTGGCCGGCATCGCCATCTCGACTTCCAACCCGAAAGTTTCGACTTCGGTCGACACTGCTTTTTCCAGGAAGGTCCAAGCGAAAATCACACTTTCGACTTTACGGGTTACCCACTTCAAAATCTTACATGCAGAACGGGTTGTCCGAATCGAAAAGCCAATTCCGCTTGAGACGTCCTAGAAAAACAGGTTCGGCCGAAGTCGAAAATTTCGGGATTGAAATCGAAATGGGGATTCAATCGCATACTTCCTCCAAACCAGGAGTCGACACCCATTCGGTTCGAAGTCGAAATGGCGATGTCCCAAAATACTTCCTCCAAAACAGAAATGGAAGCCCAATCGCTTCAAAGTCGAAATGGCGATTTGCCCTTCATTCCTTTGACTTGTGTCGTCGTTCAGGGTGGCACGGAAGTCCTGGAGCGCGACGGGACTATAAACTTGGCAGCAAACCACATACGCCAGACTAAACTCACAGCCCAAAGCAGAGACACTCTCACCAGCCTGGCAGCCACTGTCATGATCATGGGCGTCGCGGTGTTCATGCGTCTTGCTGCTCGCAAGCTGTGGCGCTCAATAGCCGCGCGAACCCTGCCTACCATTGGAGCGTTCGTTCGGCATTGTGCTTGGTAGAGCCACTAAACGAATAACGAACTTCGTAGCGGCGATGTAGACGACCCCACGAGGCCCCAGAGAGGCTCAAGAACCCCACCGCAATACAGAACCATCGTGATACAACCCTCTTGGGGAGAGCTCAGTATAACCACACAGCGTACATCTCCGTGCTTAGCTGGCAGGCAGGCGGGGTTTGCCGCAAGCACCTGGATGTCTGGAACAACAGGAACAGGGTGATGGCGTCAAAGGGTGCATTTCGCTGACAACTCGCTCTTCGGAGTCAGCACCTGACCGCCCGCGCAGCCCTAGTAAGGTCTGGGCACTTCCCGTAGCCACGCGACCAACGGCCGAGGAGCGGTGGCACTTGGCGCGGCACGGCGGCCTCCCTAGCGCGTGCCCTCTGAAATCGCACGCGCGCCGTGGCCGCTAGGCGAAACGAGCAGCCCTGGGGCAGACAGAGCAGGACTTCCACGTGAGCCTTTATACCCAGAGGCAGAGGTCTCGGCACAATGCGAACCGTGCAAAAATTGAGAAACAACTTTGCACGCCCTCCAGGGATCACAAAACGGGCCACGAGCCGCCCTCCTCACCGGCGCTTCACCCTCTGCGCCCTCATCTTGAAGTCGGGGCGGTCGCCCGACACCTTCCGGAAATCAAGCAGCTCGCGGCGTGTGAACCGCGGCCCGGGCGCTGCCACCGGCTCGGCACCACTGTCCACCACCGCGGGCGCGTGCTCCTCGGCCTGGGGAGTCTTCGGCGCCAGGGCACCCCAGGCCCCTGACAGGGTCAGGATGACGGAGCGAGGGCTGTCGCGCTCCAGTCCGCTGGGCGGCGGCTGCAAGCCCCCGAAAGGCAGCACGGGCACTGCAGCGGCTGCCAGCGGCGCGCCGCCCGCCCCGACGGGCGTTGTGGGCAGCACCCCCGCGGCACAGGGGCCACTGGGGAAGGGCCAGCCGGGCTGCAGTGTGCCGTAGGGCGAGGCGGGCCAGCCCCAGGGCCCCGCCAGCGGGGCGGCCGAGCCGCCGCAGGCGGACGAGGGCGTGGGGGTCCAGAAGGGCAGCTCCTCCGCGCTCGCCGGCGCCGCCTTGGGCTCGGAGGCCCCAAGCAGCGCTTCCAGCGTCACTGGCTTTCCGCCTGCGCCAGTGGGCGTCGCCAGGATGGGCTTCGGCACGTCTGGCTTGCCCGCGCCCTCCTCATCATCCACACTGCCAAGCGTCCCAGCGGCCAAGGCGGGTGGGCGCTTGGCAGGGGTCGCCGGAGCTGCCGCGTCCCCCGCACCTGTGGATGCTACTGCTGATGCTTATCATTTGACCCCTTAGCACAGCATGCTGCCACCGACCACGAACCCCAAACTCACACCATATGCTAACTAGAACCACGTGCGCGTTTCGCAAGCGCGTAGGTTCTAGTCGATCCAATGCTGACCGCAGTGAAGGCAAAAAGGCGGTCATGAATAATGTGGTCCACATTCCCTGTTTCCTCCTGCCTCTGCCTCATCCCTCCTCCTCCACTCTTTTCGACCGGTCGACCGGTGATCGGTCGCCAAGCTATGGGCCAGGAACAATGCAGCGCTACGGCGCCATGTTGCACTATGCTATGGAATGCCATGATACTTCATGCTACGCTGTAGAGCGCTACGTCACTATGCAGTATGCAATGCAGTAGCACGATCTACTCTACAGTGCGCATTGCATGCTATGTCATGCTGTGCCGTGACATGCTATGATAATATACGCGATGGTACGCTGAACCATAGCATGCGATGCTTCCTATGAAGAGGGAGGCGCCCACGTTACATGGTATGTACAGACATAGCATGCCAGGCCATGCAATGCAATGCAATGCTATGCCATGTTCTGAGCTGCTAGACCAAAACAAGCAGGACGACTATATGAGCTACCGCGGTGTTATCATCTTTGCATGATAGCTGCTTACACTTGCGCAGATCAGTACGGTGTTGTTCGATTCATTTATATGCATTGTAATGCCGTTGGTACGCCACGATGCGTCATGATCTGCAATACAATGCTAGGCAATGTTACGTCCTGACGTGCAGTGCTAGGATCAGCTATGCACAATACTATGACGTTCAATGTTATGGCATGCGGGACAATATGGTGGTTTGCACTGGCATGCTTAGATCTGTCGTGTTGTGCCGTGACATGTCATGTCATGCAACGCTGCAATGCCACGATAGGCTAGGCAGTCCTGTGTTATGCACCGCTGTGCTTCGAGGTACATTATTAAGATTGTGTTCGCATTGCAGTGCGTCTCGCGGAAACACAGACCCATGCCTGCAGCAATGTGCTACCAATGACTGGGTTCGCGCAGGGAGAAGTTAGTTATCCCTTCACCCTCGAGGATTACAGCGGTGAAGCCACGCCGTCAGAACATGCTGGCGACAACGCACCACCACCATGAGAGCCGTCGAAACCACATGCTGGATTCATAAGTGCTGTCGCCACCGCATAGCTGCGGCTTTACCACGACCATCACAATGTGTCAATCGCGTGGCTGAGGCAATTTCTCTACGACGCAAACGCGCATGCAAAATGATAAACACTCGACAATAGATATCTCAGGAAGAGCTCATCATCCTGGATGATTGTTGACGGACTCGGGGCCCTGGGAGGCCCCTGGAAGCCGGCAGCGGCGAACAAACTCAAGACTCGTTTCCCTCATGACCCGCTTGCTCCATGGCGAGAGACGCTCGTCCTTAACATCGAGCCCTGGACCTCTCCCGGATTGCACTCCGATCGGGTCGGACTAAAGGTGGGGGTAGTAAAGGGGAGTTAGCGAATCAGCTCACGGAGCTAGTTTTCAAGGCGCCTCCCAGCTTGGGGGGTGCGTCAGCTTATTGAGGAAAGCACCCGGCGGCGTGGCCGAAACCAGCTGCACGCAGTCCCCATCCCTAAGAGGACGCCAGGACAGGGACAACTTCGGATCGGGATAAATCGGAGATATCTGAAATCGATCGGGTCTAGAGAATGGATGTATCGGGCGGCGCGGTCGCTCCGAAGCGCTCCAGGACGCTTTGAGAACTTCTAGAACGCTCTGGAACAATGTATCACGCTGTTCCAGAGCCACGTGAGCCGTCTTGGAGCGTCGGAAGCCCGCGAAGGCGAGAACGCCACAACAATCATGCCAAAACCATGGGAACATCAGTGTTCTCACAGCTTGGGTCTTTCTTGGGAGGCTCTTGGAGCCCTCGTGGGGCCTCTTGGGAGCCTCCTGGAGGTTCAGGGCGGCTCTTGGGAGCCTGCTGGCGGTCTCGGGGGTAATCTTGGGGCGGAAGGCTCGAAATGTCACTCAAACTGTCTGGGGAGCCTCGTGGGCCGTATTTGGACCCTCTTGGGTCGCCTGGGCGCCCTCTTGGGGGCTTCTTCGGCCGTCTTGAAGAATACATGGTGGCCTTTTGGGGCGTCTTGGTGCGTCGGAAGCCCGACAAGGCGAGACCACCCAACTCATTCGAACATATAATGATTATAACTCACTAGGTCTGTCTTGGCGGGGCTCTTGGAGCCCTCGTGGGGCTTCTTGGGAACAAAAACAAATGAACAAATACAGCTTTCCTCCCCTAGAGTCGCCTCAGGGTCACCTCGGGAGGCTTCTTGGGCCCTTTCTTGGACCTCTCTTGGGACTCTTGAGGCGCTCTGGGAGCACCTTGGGGCGGAACCCTCCAAGGTGATCGTTCGTGCTTCCTCTCTTTGGCTCTTCTTGGGGCCGTCAGGGGGCCCTCTTGAGCCGTCTTGGTCTCCTCTCGGGCCACCTCGAGGCCCTCCAGGGCCTTCTTTGGGACGTGCTGTGGTGGTTTACGGCGCTTCTTGGGCCGTCTCTGGCCCGTCGAGAGATCATGGGAAAGCCGATGCAACGAAAACCTACAAACAAACAATGGAAAATTAACAAATTTCGCCTCCTGAGCTCGTGTCGCGGTGACCTGGTGAGGCCTCTTGCACCGTCTCCTGGGCCTCTTGGGACCATCTGGGAGCATCTTGGGACAATATGTTCGCATTTGGCTCTTCTTGGGGCCCTCTTGGAGCCCTCTTGGGGCCCTCTTGGGCCCTGGGGCCCCACATTTGTGGTCGGGGACCCAGCCCCGGGCCCCCCGGGCCTGGTGCGATCGACGAATTCCGATTCGACGATGTCGATCTGGACGGCCTGGCATAATCGGCTCTTGGGTCCGCCCAAGACGGCCTGGGGGGGAGAGGGAGTAGGAAGGAGAGGGACCGGGGCAGAAGCAGGACCTGTGATGGGCCCCCAGATAGAACGTTGGGAGCGTATACCGATACAGCCTGAAACAATGCACCGCAAACTAGCTAGTCACTCGCAGAGCTGCAACCAGACTTGCCACCCCCCCCAGCTGCGGAAACGCCTTCTGCACGCCCCGCGGCTGCTGCGGGCGCCGTGGGGCCCTGGCCTGCCAGGTCTATCGCGGCCTCCGGTGCGCTCTCGGCTGGGCGCTCCGCGGCTGGCGAGGGGGGCGCCGCGCCAGGAGCCGGTGCTCCCCCCGCCCGTTCCACGGCGGCCTGCACGGAGGGAGCCTCCGGGGGCGGCGGCGGGGGCTCCGTGGAGCGCAGGCCGCACAGCTGCGGAGGCCCTGCGGGCGGCGCGCTTGGAGACATGGGCGTCATGGGCGGCGCGCTTGGCGACATGGGCGTCATGGCCGCCGAAGGCGGTCCGAGCACCAAGGGGGTCGTGGGCATCAGCTCGCCCATCACTGGCGAGTGGGGCAGCGTGGCCCCAGCAAGCATCATGCCAGGGGATAACAGGCCGCCCGCAGGCGTTAGCAAGCTGCCTGCTGCGCTGCTGGGGGTGGGCGCCTCGGAGCCGGTGCCGCGCTTCTTCTTCTTCTTCAGGCGCTTCCGCTTCTCGTGGTCGAAATGGCAAAACTGACAGTCGTGGCCGTTCGTGCAGCGCCCCTTCGGGAAGAAGCAGCAGCGCTTGCACTCACCCTTGTCGTGGTCGACCGAGCCCACTGACGGCAGGCCATCGGGACCCAGCTCCGCCACGGGGAAGATCTCGTCGCCCTCCTCGCTGGAGCTCTCGTCCAGCTGCTGCAGCTCCGGCGGCGGCGCCTTCTGCTTCGGCGACCTTGCCGCAGGCGGCGCTGCCGCAGGCGGCGCAGCCGCAAGCGCCGCCGCGGCGAGCGCACCAGCACCCTCGCGGGCAGCCTCCAGATCTTCTGGAGCCGCGGTAGGCGCCACCGCGGCGGGCGCGCCCAAACCCTCGCGGGCCCCCTCCCGAACGTCCGGAGCCGCCGCAGTCTCCTCTGGCACGGCCCCAGGCGACGCAGGGCCCTCCACGGAGCCGCTGCTCGCAGGCTCGTGCGTCGCCGCCTCGGCGCTCGTCGCTGGCGGTCGCGTGCTCTTCTGCTCTGCCCTCGGCGGCGGTCGCGCGCCGAGCGCGCCAGCCATGCAGGGGCATGACTGGCCCATGGCACCGCGCGTGGGGTACGCTCGCAGCCCCTCAGGGCACACGCACGGAGGGTCCCTGTCGAGCCGCTCGCGTCCGGATGCCCAGACCTCCGGTGACTCGGGAAAACTGATCATCTCTGTGTGACCCCTAGCAGTGAGTCTTTGCACGGTGCATGCGAAAACTACGTGGTGCAACATATGCCTTGCTATGTGGTGCAAGTTAAGTAGCACCCCGCAGTTACGGGGTCGTCGGCAGTCTGTGCGTTAAAACATCCTAGATGGGGTCCGGGCACATGGGGTCGGAAGATCGCGCCGCATCGCCGATACATCGGCGATGCATGGTCGATGCATCGGCGATGCAACGGCGATGCGTCGTCGATCGGCGACAACGACGTGAAGCAAATCGGGCTCCGCATCGAGCCGCATCGCCGAAGTATCGGCGATGCGGCGCGATCCTCCGGCCCCATCTCCGACCCCATCTAGGAGGCTCCGAGCGAGGCTCTGAAGAAGCCCGCCACAGGGACCACTATTTTACTAATTGCACAACGAGCCCGCCGCAGGCGTCGACTTCTCGTCAAAGCAATGTGGGTGGGTCGAGGGGTTGGTCGCGGGGTTGGTCGCTGGGCGGGTCGCGGGGTGGGTCGCGGGCGGGCCGAGGGCGAGGACGACAACAACAACAACAACAATAATCACAGTGACACCGTTATGCCCGCGTGTCACTGAACACGTATATCCCGAACCCTCGATGCCCGTCCCTTTCGTCTTCGATCCTACCCCCCTTGGGGGTACATCTTCTTTACCTGCCACGTGTAGTTGGCGCAGCCCCTAACATAGGGAAGGGAGGAAGGAGGGAATGGACGAGGTGTGGGACAGCATGGAGCACGAGAGAGATTTAGCAGGACGGCATTGGGAACAGGAGTACGAGCGGCAGAACCAAACGGGCGGGTCGGGCGGGCGGCTCCTAATGAGCGTGCCGGGCGGGCGGGCCCAGACGGCCGGGTCGACCGGGCGGGTCGTTGAAGCGTCGATCGAACATGAATCGCGACGACGTTTCGAGCGATAGCGCGATTCCCAAGTAAATCGCGTATTCCTGAGTGTCGAAAGCAAGGAGTCTCAATACATTGCAAGGAAATGCCGCGCGAGAGCGCGATTCCCTGCTAAATCCCACCAAACTTCTGGGCGTAGGTCGTTTTCCCTGCCATCTTCCTTCGTCCCTTTCTGGGAAGTGTTTATCACTGCCACTTATTTAATTAGCCTGGCGAAGGACCCAACCATATGCAGTTGTGAATACCGCAATTGTGATTACCATCTTCGCCCGCGCTCCCTATGTGGCCACGGCTTCCCGCCGGAGCCCGACATGCTCAGGGACATGTTCGTGGCCGTCTTCGCGGGCGCCGACGACGACAAGGACGGCGTCCCTCTCATCGAGGAGCAGAAGCAGGAGAGGGCCTTGAGAGCCATGATGGAGGAGGTGGCGTTGCACGTCGACCAGGCGGAGTACGACGCCCAGGCGCGGTTGTTGAAGCAGCACAACTGTGGGGCCACGATCCTCGTGAGGGATGTGCCACAGTGGCCTGGGGCCGCCGTGCGAACGCTGCCAGTGGGGCCTTTGGTGGAGCTCCCTGTGGGGCCCCGATCCTCGTGAGGGGAGTGCCGAAATGGCCCGAGGCCGCCATGCGAACGCTGCCACTGGGGCCTTCGGTGGAGCTCCCTGTGGGGCCACGATTCTCGTGAGGGGTGTGCCGAAATGGCCCGAGGCCGCCATGCGAACGCTGCCACTGGGGCCTTCGGTGGAGCTCCCTATGGGGCCACGATCCTCGTGAGGGGTGTGCCGAAATGGCCCGAGGCCGCCATGCGAACGCTGCCACTGGGGCCCTCGGTGGAGCTCGCTATGGGGCCACGATCCTCGTGAGAGGTGCGCCAAAATGGGGCGGGGCCACCATGCGAACGCTGCCACTGGGGCCTTCGGTGGAGCTCCGTATGGGGCCACGATCCTCGTGAGGGGTGCGCCAAAATGGGGCGGGGCCACCATGCGAACGCTGCCACTGGGGCCTTCGGTGGAGCTCCCTATGGGGCCACGATCCTCGTGAGGGGTGCGCCGAAATGAGGCGGGGCCGCCATGCGAACGCTGCCACTGGGGCCTTCGGTGGAGCTCGCTATGGGGCCACGATCCTCGTGAGGGGTGCGCCAAAATGGGTCGGGGCCGGCATGCGAACGCTGCCACTAGGGCCTTCGGTGGAGCTCCCTATGGGGCCACGATCCTTGCGAGGGGTGCGCCAAAATGGAGCGGGGCCACCATGCGAACGCTGCCACTGGGGCCTTCGGTGGAGCTCCCTATGGGGCCACGATTCTCGTGAGGGGTGCGCCAAAATGGGGCGGGGCCACCATGCGAACGCTGCCACTGGGGCCTTCGGTGGAGCTCCCTATGGGGCCACGATCCTCGTGAGGGGTGTGCCGAAATGGCCCGAGGCCGCCATGCGAACGCTGCCACTAGGGCCCTCGGTGGAGCTCCCTTTGGGGCCACGATCCTCGTGAGGGGTGTGCTCAAATGGGGCGGGGCCGCCATGCGAACGCAGCCACTGGAGCCTTCGGTGGAGCTCCCTATGGGGCCACGAAACGCTGTATTGGGTGGGTGAAATGCAGGGAGGAGGGGGAGGAGGGGGAGGAGAGGAGGAGGGGAGGAGAAGGAACGCGGGGCGACGTCTCTTCAAAACAAGGACCCAGCACCACAAGATGGTTGGGAAAAACAACCCTCCCCCACCCGACTGTGGGCCAACCCGGGACATGCCCCCCGCCGTTATCCCTGTCAAAAAACGATACAGAAAGCACTCTGCCTCCCAATTTCGAGTATGCGCGGGCGCCCCGCGACCACTCTGCATTGGTTTTTGGCAGGGACGGCGGGGGTGTCAGCATGCTGCTTGTTGCGAACAAGTTGCGCGCAAGCCGACCGTCCCTGACAAATTAGCCTGGCGGAGGACCCAAACATATGCAGTTGTGAGTGCCGCACTGGGGCCTTCGGTGGAGCTCCCTAAGGGGCCACGAACCCTGTGAGGGGTGCGCCGAAATAAAAGTGGAACTGCATGCGAACATATGCGAACGCTGCCACTGGGGCCTTCGGTGGATCTCCCTATGGGACCACGAACGTTTTGAGGGGTGCGCCGAAATAAGGGTGGAACTGCATGCGAACGCTGCCACTGGGGCCTTCGGTGGAGCTCCCTGTGGGGCCACGAACCCTGCGCCGGGTGCGCCGAAATGACAGCGGAACTGCATGCGAACGCTGCCACTGGAGCCTTCGGTGGAGCTCCCTATGGGGCCACGAACCCTGTGAGGGGTGCGCCGAAATGAAGGTGGAACTGCATGTGAACGCTGCCGCTGGGGCCTTCGGTGGAGCTCCTATTGGGCCACGAACGCTGTGAGGGGTGCACCGATAGAGGGTGGAACTGCATGCGAACTCTGCCACTGGGGACTTCGGTGGAGCTCCCCATGGGGCCACGAACCATGTGAGGGGTGCGCCGAAATGAGGGTGGAATTGCATGCGAACGCTGCCACTGGGGCCTTCGGTGGAGCTCCCCATGGGGCCACAAACCTTGTGCGGGGTGCGCTGAAATGAGGACAGAACTGCATGCGAACTCTGGCACTGGGGCCTTCGGTGGAGCTCCCTATGGGGCCACAGCCCCTGTGAGGGGTGCGCCGAAATGAGGGTGGAACTGCATGCGAACGCTGCCACTGGGGCCTTCAGTGGAGCTCCCTATGGGGCCACGAACCCTGTGCGGGGTGCGCCGAAATGAGGACGGAACTGCATGCGAACGCCTGCCACTGGGGCCTTCGTTGGAGCTCCTTTATGGGGCCACGAACCCTGTGAGGGGTGCGCCGTAATGAGGGCGGGGCCGCCCGCCATGCGAACGCTGCCACTGGGGCCTTCGGTGGAGCTCGCTATGAGGCCACGAACCCTGTGAGGGGTGCGCCGAACTGAGGGCGGAACTGCATGCGAACGCTGCCCCTGGGGCCTTCGGTGGAGCTCCCCATGGGGCCACGAACCCTGTGAGCGGTGCGCCGACATGAGGGTAGAATTGCATGCGACTGCTGCCACTGGGGCTTTCGGTGGAGCTCCCTATGGGGCCACGAACCCTGTGAGGGGTGCGCCGAAATGAGGATGGAACTGTATGCGAACGCTGCCACTGGGGCCCTCGGCGGAGCTCACTATGGGACCACGGACCCTGTGAGGGGTGCGCCAAAATGGGGCGGGGCCACCATGCGAACGCTGCCACTGGAGCCTTCGGTGGAGCTCCCTATGGGGCCACAAACCCTGTGAGGGGTGCGCCGAAATGACGGCGGAACTGCATGCGAACGCTGCCACTGGGGCCAACGGTGGTGCTACCTATTGGGCCACGAATCCTTTGAGGGGTGCGCCGAAATAAGGGTGAAACTGCATGCGAATGCTGCAACTGGGGCATTCGGAGGAGCTCCCTATTGGGCCACGAACCCTGTGCGGGGTGCGCCGAAATGAGGGTGGAACTGCATGCGAACGCTGCCACTGGGGCCTTCGGTGGAGCTCCCTTTGGGGCCACGAACCATGTGCGGGGTGCGTCGAAATGAGGACAGAACTGCATGCGAACTCTGGCACTGGGGCCTTCGGTGGAGCTCACTATGGGGCCACGAATCCTTTGAGGGGTGCGCCGAAATGAGGGTGGAACTGCATGCGAACGCTGCCACTGGGGCCTTCGGTGGCCACGAACCCTGTGCGGGGTGCGCCGAAATGAGGGTGGAACTGCATGCGAACGCTGCCACTGGGGCCTTCGGTGGAGCTCCCTATGGGGCCACGGACCATGTGCGGGGTGCGCCGAAATGAGGGTGGAACTGCATGCGAACGCTGCCACTGGAGCCTTCGGTGGAGCTCCCTATGGGGCCACGAAACGCTGTATTGGGTGGGTGAAATGCAGGGAGGAGGGGGAGGAGGGGGAGGAGAGGAGGAGGGGAGGAGAAGGAACGCGGGGCGACAACTTTTCAAAACGAGGACCCAACACCACAAGATGGTTAGGAAAAAAAACCCTCCCCCACCCGACTGTGGGCCAACCCGGGACATGCCCCCCCGCCGTTATCCCTGTCAAAAAACGATACAGAAAGCACTCTGCCTCCCAATTTCGAGTATGCGCGGGCGCCCCGCGACCACTCTGCATTGGTTTTTGGCAGGGACGGTGGGGGTGTCAGCATGCTGCTTGTTGCGAACAAGTTGCGCGCAAGCCGACCGTCCCTGACAAAAGAGCCTGGCGGAGGACCCAACCATATGCAGTTGTGAGTGCCGCACTGGGGCCTTCGGTGGAGCTCCCTAAAGGGCCACGAACCCTGTGAGGGGTGCGCCAAAATGAAAGTGGAACTGCATGCGAACATATGCGAACGCTGCCACTGGGGCCTTCGGTGGATCTCCCTATGGGGCCACGAACCCTGTGAGGGGTGCGCCGAAATGAGGGTGGAACTGCATGCGAACGCTGCCACTGGGGCCCTCGGCGGAGCTCACTATGGGACCACGAACGTTTTGAGGGGTGCGCCGAAATGAGGGTGGAACTGCATGCGAACGCTGCTGCTCGGGCCTTCGGTGGAGCTCCCTGTGGGGCCAGGAACCCTGCGCCGGGTGCGCCGAAATGACAGCGGAACTGCATGCGAACGCTGCCACTGGGGCCTTCGGTGGAGCTCCCTATGGGGCCACGAACCCTGTGAGGGGTGCGCCGAAATGAAGGTGGAACTGCATGTGAACGCTGCCGCTGGGGCCTGCGGTGGAGCTCCCTATTGGGCCACGAACCCTGTGCGGGGTGCCCCGAAATGAGGGTGGAACTGCATGCGAACTCTGCCACTGGGGACTTCGGTGGAGCTCCCCATGGGGCCACGAACCCTGTGAGGGGTGCGCCGAAATGAGGGTGGAACTGCATGCGAATGCTGCCACTGGGGCCTTCGGTGGAGCTCCCTATGGGGCCACAGCCCCTGTGAGGGGTGCGCCGAAATGAAGGTGGAACTGCATGCGAACGCTGCCACTGGGGCCTTCAGTGGAGCTCCCTTTGGGGCCACGAACCCTGTGCGGGGTGCGCCGAAATGAGTCCCTTATGGGGCCACGAACCCTGTGAGGGGTGCGCCGTAATGAGGGCGGAACTGCATGTGAACGCTGCCGCTGGAGCCTTCGGTGGAGCTCCCTATGGGGCCACGAACCCTGTGCGGGGTGCACCGAACTGAGGGCGGAACTGCATGCGAACGCTGCCCCTGGGGCCTTCGGTGGAGCTCCCCATGGGGCCACGAACCCTGTGAGCGGTGCGCCGAAATGAAGGCGGAATTGCACGCGACTGCTGCCACTGGCGCCTTCGGTGGAGCTCCCTATGGGGCCACGAACCCTGTGAGGGGTGCGCCGAAATGAGGGTGGAACTGTATGCGAACGCTGCCACTGGGGCCCTCGGCGGAGCTCACTATGGGACCACGGACCCTGTGAGGGGTGCGCCCAAATGGGGCGGGGCCACCATGCGAACGCTGCCACTTGAGCCTTCGGTGGAGCTCCCTATGGGGCCACAAACCCTGTGAGGGGTGCGCCGAAATGACGGCGGAACTGCATGCGAACGCTGCCACTGGGGCCTTCGGTGGAGCTACCTATGGGGCCACGAACCCTGTGAGGGGTGCGCCGAAATGAAAGTGGAACTGCATGTGAACGCTGCCGTTGGGGCCTGCGGTGGAGCTCCCTATTGGGCCACGAACCCTGTGCGGGGTGCGCCGAAATGAAGGTGGAACTGCATGCGAACGCTGCCACTGGGGCCTTCGGTGGAGCTCCCTATGGGGCCACGAACCATTTGCGGGGTGCGCCGAAATGAGGGTGGAACTGCATGCGAACGCTGCTACTGGGGCCATCGGTGGAGCTCCCCATGGGGCCACGGACCCTGTGAGGGGTACGCCGAAATGAAGGTGGAACTGCATGCGAATGCTGCTACTGGGGCCTTCGGTGGAGCTCCCTTTGGGGCCACTAACCATGTGAGGGATGCGCCGACATGAAGGTGGAGCTGCATGCGAACGCTGCCACTGGGGCCTTCGTTGGAGCTCCCTATGGGGCCACGGAGCTGTGCGGGGTGCGCCGAAATGAAGGCGGAACTGCATGTGAACGCTGCCACTGGGGCCTTCGATGGAGCTCCCTATGGGGCCACGAACCCTGAGAGGGGTTCGCCGAACTGGGATGGGCTTTCGGAAAGCAGAGGCAAGGATGGGAAGCAGGAGGGAGGAGGAGGAGGAGGAGGAGGAGGAGGAGGAGGAGGAGGAGGAGGAAGAGGAGGAGGAGGAGGAGGCGGGAGGGAGGGACGCGGGGCGCTGTCTCTTCAAAACGAGGACCCAACACCACAGGATGGTTGGGAAAAACAATACAGAATGCACTTTGTCTCCAAATCCGGAGCATGCGCGGGCGCCCCGCGACAACTCGGCGGGCGAGGCCGAGAGCACTTTGTATGGTTTTTGGCAGGGACGGCGGGGGTGTCAACACATTGCCTGCTGCGCGCATGGCCACCATCCGTGAATTAGCCTGGCGAAGGACCCAACCATATGCAATTGTGAATACCGCAATTGTGAATACCATCTTCGCCCGCGCTCCCTATGTGGCCACGGCTTCCCGCCGGAGCCCGACATGCTCAGGGACATGTTCGTGGCCGTCTTCGCGGGCGCCGACGACGACAAGGACGGCGTCCCTCTCACCGAGGAGCAGAAGCAGGAGAGGGCCTTGAGAGCCATGAGGGAGGAGGTGGCGTTGCACGTCGACAAGGCGGAGTACGACGCCCAGGCGCGGTTGTTGAAGCAGCACAACTATGGGGCCACGATCTTCGTGAGGGATGTGCCGCAGTGGCCCGGGGCTGCCTTCGGTGGAGCTCCCTCTGGGGCCACGATCCTCGTGAGGGGTGTGCCGAAATGGCCCGAGGCCGCCATGCGAACGCTGCCACTGGGGCCTTCGGTGGAGCTCCCTATGGGGCCACGATCCTCGTGAGGGGTGTGCCGAAATGGCCCGAGGCCGCCATGCGAACGCTGCCACTGGGGCCTTCGGTGGAGCTCCCTATGGGGCCACGATCCTCGTGAGGGGTGCGCCAAAATGGGGCGGGGCCACCATGCGAACGCTGCCACTGGGGCCTTCGGTGGAGCTCCCTATGGGGCCACGATCCTCGTGAGGGGTGCGCCGAAATGGGGCGGGGCCGCCATGCGAACGCTGCCACTGGGGCCTTCGGTGGAGCTCCCTATGGGGCCACGATCCTCGTGAGGGGTGCGCCAAAATGGAGCGGGGCCGCCATGCGAACGCTGCCACTAGGGCCTTCGGTGGAGCTCTTTATGGGGCCACGATCCCCGTGAGGGGTGTGCCGAAATGGGGCGGGGCCGCCATGCGAACGCTGCCACTGGGGCCTTCGGTGGAGCTCCCTATGGGGCCACGATCCTCGTGAGGGGTGTGCCAAATGGGGCCGCCATGCGAACGCTGCCACTGGGGCCTTCGGTGGAGCTCCCTATGGGGCCACGATCCTCGTGAGGGGTGTGCCGAAATGGCCCGAGGCCGCCATGCGAACGCTGCCACTGGGGCCTTCGGTGGAGCTCCCTATGGGGCCACGATCCTCGTGAGGGGTGTGCCGAAATGGGGCGGGGCCGCCATGCGAACGCAGCCACTGGAGCCTTCGGTGGAGCTCCATATGGGGCCACGAAACGTTGTACTGGGTGGGTGAATCGCAGGGAGGAGGGGGGAGGAGGGGGAGGAGAGGAGGAGGGGAGGAGAAGGAACGCGGGGCGACGTCTCTTCAAAACGAGGACCCAACACCACAGGATGGTCAAATTCACCTCGCGACGAATTCTGCATCATGCGCGGCCACCACGCGCTCACTGCCAATTAGTTTTTGGCAGGGACGGCGGGGGTGGCGGCGTATGGCCTGCTGTGCGCAGGCCCACCAGACATGATGGGCATTGGTTTTCGACAAGGATGGTGGATGCCGACATGTTTCCCGATGTGTGCTGTCACGTGCGCAGGCGCACCTGACACACTCTGCACGTGCCTCCAACGTGGCGCACCTGGCGCGGCTTGTGTATGCGGCACGCCTGGCGCACGTGGAGCACGTGGCGAATCTGGCGCACCAGGCGTGCCTGGCACGCTCGGCCCCAGGTGTGCCTGGCGTGCGTGGCGCGCCTGGTACGCGTGGCGCACTTCGCCCCAGCGTCGCGCACATCGTGTCGGTTTTGGTTCACAGTAGCTGTCCATCCAACGACGACCGCTGAACATGCTGAGTCCTGGGTGTCACTTATGTGGCGGGAGGGCGGGTGGGAATAAGCTAGACGGCGTGTGATCTAGAAGGGTTTCTTGACCCCTCCCCCTACCCCCTACCCCTGGACCTCGACGGGGCGTCCCGCGACCCATTGGAGCCCCCAAGATAGCCCAAGATGGCTCCAAGAGGGCCTCAGAGAGCCCAAGATGGCCTCCAAGAAGGCTCCAGATAGCTCAAGATAGCCTCCAATGTGATCCAAGAGGCTCCAAGACCGCCCCAAGACGGCTCCACGTGGCCTCAGGGAGCACCCACGAGGCCCAAATCCTTCACAAACCCATGGAACATCAATGTGTGTCGCATTCTCGCCTTTTCGCTTCTGGTGGCTCTCCGTGGCGTCAAGGTGGACCCAAGCTGGCCCAAGAGGGCCCCAAGAGAGGCCCAAGAGGGCCCAAAGACGACAAGCCCTGAGAGCGCCCCAAGAGAGCTCCACGAGGCGACGTATGGGTCCCCAGAGGGGCGACGCAAATTAAAGCTCCTACCTTCTTTGAGCGACCTCCTCCAAGATGGCCTCAAGAGGGCCTCCTCCAGCGCTCCCAAGAGAGCCCCAAGAGAGCCCCATGAGGCTCCCAGGAGGCCTCCCAAAGGCCCCTTAAGCGGCCCCCAAGACACCTCAAGAGGCCTCTCAGGAAGCCCCCACCAAGAGGCGTCCAAGAGGCCTATGGCCTTCTAATCGCCCTCCTCCTCCTCCTTCTCCTCCTCCTGGTCGCTGAAAGAAAACAGCTGCCCCCTGTTGCTCCTGCGCCTCCCTGATCGCCTCAACTCTCCTGGGCATCGTTTCTGGATGGGCTGGTGGGGATACTTTTTGGTCGCAACCGCAAGCGAAGGCGCAGGCGGCGTCAAAGGTCGACCAGGGCTACGGGCGGAGCCTAATTATCCAGCGAGCGCACTCACGGCTGCCAAAGCTGCAGGCTGGTGGGGATTCGCAAAGCGTCAGCAATTGTGAGGCAGTCCCGCGCGAGAACGCAATGTTGAAATAAAGTGTGACTAAGTATCGGGCGGCAGCCGTTGTTGGTGTTGTTGCTGTTGACTCCCAAGTCGGGAGCCAAAGCCGCAGTCTGACGCCCAAGACTTCCCCTTGTATACGAAAGGGTGCGAGCCCTGGGAGGAACACTTCTTTTGAAAAACACTATGGGCACCGGACAGGGATGATCAATAATAGTAATTCGATATACTTAGGAACTCAATGTAGCAGCACAACATCAACAGCACAAGCACCAGAACCAGTAACAACAGCAATCAGTTTAAGACTGTTCGCCCTTATCAGCTCGAGTGTCCAATAACGCGCATTTCCCAAACCCTCGATACCCGCCCTCTTCGTCTTCGATCGGACCCCTTTTGGGGGGTATACCTTTCTTCCCTGCAAGCCGGGCCCCGGCAAGCGGCGGGGCGGCCGCGGACCGTCGGCCTGGCCAGCGGCAGCGCTGATCGGCGGGGCGGCCGCGGACCGTCGACCCGACCCGAAGAGGGACGGACAGGGGACCGACCACGACGACGACGACGTCGATGACGACGGCGACGACGACGACGACGGCGACGACGACGACGAGCGAAAGCGAGAGCGAGAGAGCACGACAGCAGGGCCACGAAGGACACGAAGTAGGCCACGAAGGGCGACAGCGGGGACACAAAGGGAGCGCGCATGGGGCCACGAAGAGCGCGAACGAGCGGGGGCCACGAAGGGCAGATAATGCGGGGCCACAGAAGGCAACGATGGGGCCACTGAGGGTAGCAACTGGGCCACGTAGGACAGTGAGGGGGCCACAAACGGCGACAGCGGGGCCACGAAGGGCATGCACATGAGGCCACAACGGGCGTGAACGAGCGGGGGCCACGAAGGGCATACGTATGTTGGGCCGCGGATGGCAAGGACGGGGCCACTGAGGGCAGCAACGGGGCCACGAAGGGCAGCGAGGGGGCTACGAAGGGCGACAGCGGGGCCACGAAGGGCATACATATGGGGCCACCACGGGCGTGAACGAGCGGGGGCCACGAAGGGCACACACATATGGGGCCACGAAGGGCAGCGAGGGGGCCACGAAGGGCTGCAACGGGGCCACGAAGGGCAGCGAGGGGGCCACGAAGGGCTGAAACGGGGCCACGAAGGGCAGCGAGGGGGCCACGAAGGGCTGCAACGGGGCCACGAAACAAAGCGAGGGGGCCACTGAGGGCAGCAACGGGGCCACGAAGGGCAGCGAGGGGGCCACGAAGGGCTGCAACGGGGCCACGAAGGGCAGCGAGGGCCACGAAGGCTGAAACGGGCCACGAAGGCAGCGATGGGGGCCACGAAGGGCTGCAACGGGGCCACGAAACAAAGCGAGGGGGCCACTGAGGGCAGCAACGGGGCCACGAAGGCAGCGAGGAGGCACGAGGGCTGCAACGGGCCACGAAGGGCAGCGAGGGGGCCACGAAGGGCTGCAACGGGGCCACGAAACAAAGCGAGGGGGCCACTGAGGGCAGCAACGGGGCCACGAAGGGCAGCGAGGGGGCCACGAAGGGCTGAAACGGGGCCACGAAGGGCAGCGAGGGGGCCACGAAGGGCTGAAACGGGGCCACGAAGGGCAGCGATGGGGGCCACGAAGGGCTGCAACGGGGCCACGAAACAAAGCGAGGGGGCCACTGAGGGCAGCAACGGGGCCACGAAGGGCAGCGAGGAGGCCACGAGGGGCTGCAACGGGGCCACGAATGGCAGCGAGGGGGCCACGAAGGGCTGCAACGGGGCCACGAAGCAAACCGAGGGGGCCGCGAAGGGCTGCAACGGGGCCACGAAGGGCAGCGAGATCCCGATTCCTAGGTAATCTGCGAGGGAGTCCTAAGCGTGAGCGCGAATCCTGGGTGCCTGGGTGTCGGGAGCGCGGCGCTTGAGCAAATTCCACAAAATTCCAACGCAAGGGCGCTATTCTCCAGTAAATTGCAAGCAAGTCTCCAGCGAGAGCGCGACTCCAGAGCGCCGGGAGAGCGATTCCTCCATTGATTGTCAGGAAGTCCCAAGCGAGAGCGCGATTCCAGAATAAAATGCGAGGAAGTCTCGGGCGGGAGCGGGGGTCCTGGCTAAGTTGTGAGGAAGTCTAAAGCGGAAGCCGTTGTTGTAACCCAAGGGCCAGGGGCGCAGTTTGAGCATCAAGAATTTCCCTGTCAAAAAACAGGGTGCGAGCGTCGAGGGGCGCACTTTGATTGAGAAGAAACATTACGCACCGGTGAGGGGGGATCAACAACAATTATTCTTCAGGAGTGAGAATTCAACAACACAAAGTATGCTTATAATGTTCTCTCTTACCTGCTCGCGTGCCAAGCTACACGTATACTCCAGACCCTTGGTGTCCGCCCTCTTCGTCTCCGATCGTGCACACCTGAGGGTATATCTTCCTTACCTGCCGCGTGAAAGCGGTGCAGCCCAAACAGGGGAGGACGAGGACAGATTGAAGGGGGAGGGAGAAGGATGGAGCACGGGATTGGCAGAAGGGGGGCTAGGAGCAGAAAGCACGTGGCAGAACCAGACGGGCAGGTCGAGAAGGCGTGTTGCTGAAGCGTGAGTACCGCATGGATCGCGAGGAGAGCTCGAGCGATAGCGTGACTCCCAAGTAAATCGTGAGAGAATCCACGGCGAAAGCGTGATTCCTGAGTGTCGAGGGCGCGGCGTCGGAATACATTGTGAGGAAGTCCCGCGCGAGAGCCCGAATCCTGCATCATGTGTGAGGAAGTCCTGCGCGAGAGCGCGATTCTGGAATCCATTGCGAGAAAATATCTGGAGCGAACCGTTGATCCCCACATGTCTCGTGGGGTGTCGGTTTTGTTCTCAGCCGCGCCCACCCCCCGCGACGAACCAACGCACACACACACACACACACACGCGCACACACAAACCAACGCGCACACACAGACACACACGAACACACACACACACACTTCACCTTCACCTCACCTCCTCATGCTCCTGTTATACAACGAACGCAGGGGCGTGATGATTCATCCTTAAACACGTCATACACGAGACACGCAACACACATATCACAGCGAACCTTGCGCACCCTGACACCTCACCTCCCCCCTTCACCCCTTCTTCATACAGCACACAAACTGGATCAAGTACTGGCAACTAACTACTCCTCAACCCCGCCGCCGTCGTCGTCATTCTCGTCCTCATCACCTCCTGCCCGGGGAGAAGCCACCAACCTGCCTCACCACACTCCCTGTGATCCCCCACTATGCCTGACGCATGCAACATATACGCGGCACCCACAACAGACACATCCACTAAACACAAAGACGAGAAACCGAGTCACCCACATGACACGTACACCACACAATACACACGCGTAGTTTGCACAGGACGTGGCATGCGTGGCAGTGTTTCGACACCAGAGGGGGTGCGCAAGGGGTGCGGTCGATATCCGTCTCGGGCTCGCACAGAGAGTTAGGCGTGCCGGTTTAGAATCACGAGGGGATGAGTTGGGTGCGCGGCCGCTATCCGTTTCGGGATCGCAAAGCGTGGCAGGCGTGACACTTCCTTGACACCACAGAGATGCGCAAGGGGTGCGGTCGCCATCTGCTTCGGGCTCGCAAAGCGTGGCAAACGTGGCAATTTCTGGACGTTACAAGGGGGGACATGGGGGTGCGGTCGATATCCGTTTCGGGATCGCACAGCGTGGCATGTGTGGCACTTTTTCGACGCAACAAAAAGGTGCCTTGGGGGTGCGGTCAATATCCATTTCGGGCTCGCAAAGCGTGGCAAATATGCCGTGTCCGCGCTCTCGCTGAGCGCCAATGGATCTTTCCGGCGGCTTGGGGTTCGCTGGAGTGCACGTAATGGAGTCCTGGACGCTTTCTGGCGAAAGCAGCAATGTCGTGTCTTTTTGCTAGCTGTGGCCCAAATGTTTTCCATCGAAGGGCATTCGAAGACAATGTAGACGGAGCATGGTCGCGGGATGATTGACTTGCGCGCTAGCTCTGTGAATTGGGCGTTGTCGGAAGCGTTTCGCCGAAGATCGCGTCCCGTGTCTTGCGTTGCATGATTGCTTGTTGCCGCCCCGGTAAAACGGCCCTCGTTGACCGCTCCACGGACGCGGGGCGTGGCATTCGTGGCACTTTCTCCACGCCGCAGGGGTGCGTGAGCCCGCTACTCCATGAAAGCAGGACATGGCAAGCGCGACACTTGGTCGACACCAGAAACACTGCGCAAACGAGTGTGTTCGACATTCGCGATGGGGCGGGCCCTTTGGCGTAGCAGACGTTTGCCGACAATGTGGGGTTCCTCGGTAACGTAATTGTTGTGAGCTGGGGCCCAGGGGCACCGTTTGATGACACCACAACTCCTCTTTTGTAGAAAAAATCGGATGCGATCCCCGAGGGGGGCACTTCAATTGAAAAAAAGTAGTTACCTGGGGGGAAAACAATACGAATGTTTCCAGACATGAGGGTTCAATTATTTGAAGGCTGTTCGCTCTCACCTCCTCGCGTGCCACTCGACACGAATATTCAGAACCCTCGATACCCGCCCTCTTCGTCTTCGATCGTACCCCATTCGAGGGATATCCGTCTGACCTGCAACGTGAATTTCGTGCAGTACCTAAGACAGGGCGAGAGGACGGATGAAAAGGACAATGGGGGAGGAGGAAGATGGAGCACGAGAGAAAATAACATGAAGGGGGGCTGAGAGCAGAAACGCGTGACATAACAAGGCGGGCACATCGGGCGGTCAGACCCTCACGGGAAGGTCAGGAAGGCCGGCCCAAGCGGGCAGGTCGAGCAAGCGTGCTGCTGAAGCGTGAATACTGCATGGATCGCGAGTGGAGCTCGAGCGATAGCGCGACTCCCAAGTGAACCGTGAGAAAGCCCAAAGCGAAAGCGAGATTCCTGTGCGTCAGGGGCGCAGCGTCGGAACAAATTCAAAACGAATTCCCACGCGAAAACGCGATACCTGTACCAATTGTGAAGAAATCCCGCGCGAGAGCGCGGCTTGGGAGTAACTTGTAAGCAAACACCAGACGGGAACCGTTGAACTCTCACTTCTTGGGAGTAGCTATGGTTGATCCCCACCGCCCGGCGCACATTTTTGAATTGAAGTGCACCCCCACCGGGGCTCGCATCCTTTTTGAAGGGAAATCTGGAAGCTCAAAATGCGACGTTGGCCCCCGGTTCGCAAAAACAGCAACAATCGTTTTAAGACCGTTCGCTCTTATCTGTTCGCGTGTCATTCAATATGCATATCCCAAACCGCGGATGCCCGCCCTCTTCGTCTTCGATCGAACCCCCTTTTAGGGGCATATTGATTCCCTGCCACGCGTGGTTGGTGAAGCCCTTGAAAACGAAGGGCAACATATAACAAATGATAATGAGGACGAAGGGGTCGGAGGAAGGGAGGGGAGGGGCAAAAAGGAGGGAGGACGATGATTTGCGCTGCGAGTGGCGATTCAGCTTGCGCCATGGCTAGCGCCAGCCACTCCAACACAGGTTAACAATAAGTTTCGCTATGGGTCGCGCCATAAACAGCGCCACGTACCGACCCCTTGAAAGAACATATCGTGGATACCCCCGGGGGGGGACGTACAGCTGCGAACTGGTGTCAGAAGCAAATTTCGTGGAACCCTGAAAAGAAGCGGGATGTTGGGAGAGTGGGGCGGAAGGACAATGAGAACTGCAACCGTGCCGAGAGGAGCGCGGAAACCCCAAGTGAGAGCGCGATTCTTCGATACATTGCGAGGAAGTGCCGAGGGGGAACCGCGATCCGCTGGTAAATTGCAAGGAAGTCCCAAGCGAGAGCGCGATTCTTCAATACATTGTGAGGAAGTATCAGGCGGGAGCCGCTGTTGTTGCAAACTGGGGGCCAACAGCGTAGTTTGACCCTCAAGACTTTCCCCATTAAAAAAAAACAGGGAGCGAGCCCCGGGAAAGGCACTTCAATCGAAAAAAGACAATGTGCACCGAACGGGGGGATCAACAATAATTATTCTTCTGAAGTGAGAATTCAACGGCTCCCGCCTGAAACTTCCTCACAATGTATTGAAGAATCGCGCTCTCGCTCTGGATGTTCTGGCAATGTACAGCCGAATCGCGACTCTCGCTTGACATGTTTTCGACAATTTATTCCAGAATCGCGGTCTCGCTTGGAACTTCCTCACAATTTACCACCGAACCGCTTCGCTAGATATTTTCTTACAGAGTATACAAATGCCGGTCGTCGACACACAGGACTCGCGCCCCCGCTACATATTGCTTGGCGGCTCAAGCAGGACTCACGCTTCAACGACCCGCCCGCTCGACCCGCCCGTCGGGGCCTGCCCGCCTGACCAGCCCGTTAATATCTGCAGTCGTCGCACGCTGCCCTTGGCCCGCCTTCGATGCCACTCGCTGCCCTTACTGGTTCCGCGGTCGCCTTCGTTCGCTGCCCTTCGTGGCCCCGTTGCTGCCCTCAGTGGCTCCGTCGCTGCCCCTTGTGGCCTCGCATTATATGCCTTTTCGTGGCCCCCGCTCGCACGCGCCCGTCGTGGCCCCATACGCATGCCTTTCGTAGACCCGCTGTCGCCCTTCGTGGCCCCCTCGCTGCCCTTCGTGGCCCCGTTGCTGCCCTCAGTGGCCCCGCTGTCGCCCTTCGTGGCCCCGTATACGGATGCCCTTCGTGGCGCCCGCTCGCTCGCGCCCGTCGTGGCCCCATATGCATGCCCTTCGTAGCCCCGCTGTCGCCCTTTGTGGCCCCCTCGCTGCCCTTCGTGGCCCTGGTGCTGCCCTCAGCGGCCCCGTCGCCACCCACAGTGGCCTCGGATGTTATGCCCTTCGTGGCCTACGCTGGCTTTTCTCACGATGTACTTGGGAATCGCGCTATCGCTCGAGATTTCCTCGCGATCCATGCAGGACCCACGCTTCAGCAACCCGCCTGCTCGACCTCGTCGCCTGGGCCCGCCTTCCCGACCTGCCCGTTATGGGTCTGCCCACCCGATCTGCCCGTCTGGTTCTACCACTTGTGTTCAGCTCCTTGCCCCCATCCTGCTAAGATCTCTCGTGCTCCATTATTCTCCCTCCCCTTCCACGCGTCCTCTCTTCCCTTGCTTTAAATTTAAGGGATTCACTACATACGCGTGGCAGGTATGTTAAAAAATGCTCCCAAAGGGGGTACGATCGAAGACGACGAGGGCGGGTACCGAGGGCTTCGTATATACGTATTGTTTAACACGTGACCATATAGGAGCGAACAATCTTAAAATGATTGTTGTTGTAGGCCGGGGGCCAACAACACAGTTTGGTGACCCTTTTACCATCCCTCGTAAAAAACAGGTGCGCGCCCTGGAGCAAAAACCACCTTTAATTGAAGAGTGCAAATGGTTACCGGATGGGGGACCAACAATAATTATTATTCAGAAGTGAGAGTTGAACAACAACAACAACAATCATGTTAAGACTGTTCGCCCTTATCTGATCGACTGTCCAATAACGCCTATTTCCCAAACCCTCGACACCCGCCCTCTTCGTTTTCGATCGAACCCATTTTGGGGGGTATTTTTTTCTTCCCTGCAGGCCGGGCCCCGGCAAGCGGCGGGGCGGCCGCGGACCGTCGGCCTGGCCAGCGGCAGCGCTGATCGGCGGGGCGGCGACGACGACGTCGACGACGACGGCGACAACGCGTCGACGATGACGGCGACGAGCGAAAGCAAGAGCGAGAGAGAACGACAGCAGGGCCACGAAGGACACGAAGTAGGCCACGAACGGCGACAGCGGGGACACGAAGGGAATGCGTATGGGGCCACGAAGAGCGCGAACGACCGGGGCCACGCGAGGGGGCCACGAAGGACTGCAACGGGGGAGCGAAGGGCAGCGAGGAGGCCACGAGGGGCTGCAACGGGGCCACGAATGGCAGCGAGTGGGCCACGAAGGGCTGCAACGGGGCCACGGAGCAAACCGAGGGGGCCACGAAGGGCTGCAACGGGGCCACGAAGGGCAGCGAGATCACGATTCCTATGTTAGTAATCTGCAAGGGAGTCCTAAGCGGAAGCGCGACTCCTGGGTGCCTGGGTGTCCGGAGCGCGGCGCTCGAGTAAATTGAAAGAAATTCAGACGCAAGGGCGCTATCCTTCAACAACTTGCAATCAAGTCTCCAGCGAGAGCGCGACTCCAGAGCGCCGGGAAAATACATTCTAAGGAAGTCCCAAGCGAAAGCGCGATTCCTAAATAAAACGCAAGGATTCTCGGGCGGAAGCGGGGGTCCTGGCTAAATCGTGAGGAAGTCTCAGGCGGGAGCCGTTGAATTCTCACTTCTGAAGAATAATTATTGTTGATCCTCAATCAAAGTGTGCCTTTCGACGCTCGCACCGTGTTTTTGACATGGAAAGTCTTCCTGCTCAAACTGGCCCCCTGGCACCCGGGTTACAACAACAACGGCTCCCGCCTGAGACTTCCTTACAATTTAGCCAGGACCCCCGCTCCCGCCCGAGACTTCCTCGCATTATATTATTAAGGAATCGCGCTCTCGCTTGGGAGTCCCTTACAATTTATTCCGGAATCGCTCTCCCGGCGCTCTGGAGCCGCGCTTTCGCTGGAGACTTGCTTGCAACTTGCTGAAAAATGGCCTTGCGTCGGAATTACTTGCAATTCGCCCAAGCGCCGCGCTCCCGACACCCAGGCACCCAGGAGTCGCGCCCGTTGTGGCCCCATGTGCATGCCCTTCGTGGCCCCGCTGTCGCCATTTGTGTCCCCCTCACTGTCCTACGTAGCCCAGTTGCTACCCTCAGTGGCCCCATAATTGCCTTCTGTGGCCCCGCATTATCTGCACTTCGTGGCCCCCGCTCGTTCGCGCTCTTCGTGGCCCCGTACGCATTCCCTTCGTGTCCCCGCTGTCGCCGTTCGTGGCTTACTTCGTGCCCTTCGTGGCCCTGCTGTCGTTCTCTCTCTCGCTCTCGCTTTCGCTCATCGTCGCCGTCCTCGTCGTCGTCGTCGCCGTCGTCTTCGACGTCGTCGTCGTCGTCGTCGTCGTTGTCGTCGTCGTCGTGGTCGGTCCCCTGTCCGTCCCTCATGGGGTCGGGTCGACGGTCCGCGGCCGCCCCGCCGATCAGCGCTGCCGCTGGCCAGGCCGACGGTCCGCAGCCGCCCCGCCGCTTGCCGGGGCCCGACCTGCAGGGATGAAAGGTATACCCCCAAAAAGGGGTTCGATCGAAGACGAAGAGGGCGGGTATCGAGAGTTTGGGAAATACGCGTTATTGGACACTCGAGCATATAAAGGGCGAGCAGTCTTAAAATTAGTATTATTATTATTACTATTATTATTAGTAGTATTATTAGTATTACTATGATTATTATTATTAGTGTTATTATTATTATTATTATTAGTATGATTATCATCATCATTGTTGTTGTAAACTGGGGGGCCAACGACACAGTTTGACCCTCAAGACTTTCCCTGATAAAAAACGGGGTGCGAGCCCCGGGGAGGGCACTTCAATCGAAAAATGAGCACCGGACGGGGGGATCAACAACAAATATTAGTCATAAGTGAGAATCCAACAATAACAATCATTTTAAGACTGCTCGCCCTGATTTCCTCGAGTGACCAATAACGCCTATTTCCCAAACCCTCGACACCCGCCCTCTTCGTTTTCGGTCGAACCCCTTTTGGGGGGTATTCTTTTCTTCCCTGCAGGCCGAGCCTCGGCAAGCGGCGGGGCGGCCGCGGACCGTCGGCCTGGCCAGCGGCAGCGCTGATCGGCGGGGCGGCCGCGGACCGTCGACCCGACCCCAAAAGGGATGGACAGGGGAACGACCACGACGACGACGACGACGACGTCGACGACGGCGACGACGACGACGACGAGCGAAAGCACGAGCGAGAGAGAACGACAGCAGGGCCACGAAGGACACGAAGTAGGCCACGAAGGGCGACAGCGGGGACACGAAGGGAATGCGTATGGAGCCACGAAGAGCCCGAACGAGCGGGGGCCACGAAGGGCAGATAATGCGGGGCCACAGAAGGCAACGATGGGGCCACTGAGGGTAGCAACTGGGCTACGTAGGACAATGAGAAGGCCACAAACGGCGACAGCGGGGCCACGAACGGCACGCACATGGGGCCACAACGGGCGTGACTCCTGGGTGCCTGGGTGTTGGGAGCGCGGCGCTTGAGCAAATCGCAAAACAATCCAACGCAAGGGCGGTATTCTTCAGTAGATTGCAAGCAAGTCCCCAGCGAGAGCGCGACTCCAGAGCGCCGGGGGAGCGATTCCTGAATACATTGAAAAGAAGTCCCAAACGAGAGCGCGCTCCTGAATACCATGCGAGGACGTCTCGGGCGCAGAGGGGATCTTAAGCGGGAGCCGTTGTTGTTGTAACCCGGGGGCCAGGGGCCCAGTTTGAGCATCAAGACTATCCCTGTCCAAAAACAGGGTGCGAGCGTCGATGGGCACACTTTGATTGATGAAAAATATGCACTGGTGGGAAGGACTAACAATAATTTATTTTTCAGAAATGAGAGTTCAACAACAATAGCAGCAGCAACAACCACAACAACACCAATTATTGTAAGACTGTTCGCTCCTATCTGCCCGCGTGTTCCTCACCACGTATACCCCAAACCCTCGGTACCCGGCATCTTCGTCTTCGATCGCACCCCCTTGGGGGTATACTTCCCTTGCCTGTCACGCGCAATTCGCGCAAGCCCTGAAACAAGGGAAAAGAGGACGGATGGAAGGGGAAAGAAGGAGGATGAAACACGAGAGAAATTAATGGGATTGGGGCCTGGAACAGAAAACACGCGGCAGATCCAGACGGGCAGATTGGGCGAGCAGACCCTAGCGGGCGGGTCATCAACCCCAAGTCAACCGCGAAAAAAGCCGAAGCAAGAGCGCGATTCCTGAGTGTCGAGGGCGTGGCGTCGGAGGGAGTTGCGAGGAAAACTCACGCGAGAGCGCGATATTGGACCATGAACCAATCGTGTGAGGGGTGTGACAAAATGGGGGGTGGAACCGCTTGCGAACCTTGCCAATGGCGCATTCGTTGGAACTCCCTCTGGGGCCACGAAGCATGTTAATGGGTGCGCCGAAATGAAGAGTCGAATCACACGCGAACCTTGCCGCTGGGGCCTTCGGTGGAGCTCCCTTTGGGGCCGCGAACCGTGTGAGGGGTGCACCGAAATGGTGGGTGGAACAGTATGCGAACCCTGCAACTGGGACCTTCGATGGAACTCCCTGTGGGGCCACGGAACGTGCGATGGGGCGCGCCGGAATGAACGTGCAAGCGCGTGAACAACTTGCAGCTGGGGTCTTCGGTGGGGCCCCCCATGGGGCCACGAAGCGTGCGAGGAGTGTTTCGAAATAAGCGGTTGCACCATGCGAACTTCCCCACTGGGATCTTAGGTGGGCCCCCCATGGGGCCGCGAAGCGCGCGGGGGGTGAGCCGAAATTGGGCGGTGATGCCATGCGAACTTCCCCACTGGCGCCTTCGATGGAGCTCCCTATGGGGCCCCGAAGCGCGCGATGGGGTGTTTCGAAAAAAAAAAAACGGCTGCGCCGCGCGAGCTTCCCCGCCGGGGCCTTCGGCGGAGCTCCCTATGGGGCCGCGAAGCGCGTGAGGGGCGCGCCCAAATTGGGGGTGGAACTGCGCGCGCGCGAACTGTCCCGACGGGGCCCGCGGTGGAGCTCCCTATGGGGCCGCGAACCGTGTGAGTGGCGCGCCGAAATGGGGCGGCGATGCCGCGCGAGCCCCCCCACTGGCGCCTTCGATGGAGCCCCCCGTGGGGCCGCGAAGACCGCGAGACGCGTGACTTTTTTCCTCGGCGTCAAATGGGCCTGCGCAACGTTAACGCAAACATTAGGGTCCGCCGCGGAGAGCCGAATCTCTCGTTAGCCCCCGCTCTTGGGGCCGCGTCTCGCGGGCGCTGACGCAGGAGGGCTGCGTCGCGCTGCCGCGAGACGCTTGGGGGGGGCATTTATTCGTCAAGCAAAAAAGCTGCGGCCTCATTTTCTGCTGCTGCATCGAGCTGATCGCGCCGGCCCTCGGGCCGTTCGAGGCGGGAGGCCCCGA
Organism: Prorocentrum cordatum; assembly: GCA_963575745.1. Lineage (NCBI taxonomy): Eukaryota > Dinophyceae > Prorocentrales > Prorocentraceae > Prorocentrum > Prorocentrum cordatum. The sequence continues at coordinate 2,015,812 of CAUYUJ010019392.1, read as the reverse complement.
GTCGGCAGAGTCTGGCTGCGCCAGCCCTGCCGACCCCGAGTCTGCCGGCCCAGACAAGAAGACAGAAAGAGCTGAGACTGGCGGCGCACGCCCTGCGGCGTGCTCCAGCTCTGAGTCTTCCAGGACTGGCGGCGCACGCCCTGCGGCATGCTCCAGCTCTTTTTCTTCTGAAGCTGGCTGCGCGCGCCCTGCCGACCCCGAGTCGGCAGCTGCTGGGGGGTCTGGCCTGGAAGCGACGACAGAAGCTGCCGAGGCTGGCGGCGCGCGCCCGTCGGCGCGCTCCTGCTCTGAGTCTTCTAGGACTGGCGGCGCGCGCCCTGTGGCGCGCTCCTGCTCTGAGTCTTCTGAGGACGGGCGCCGGCGCTGCGCCTGTGCACCGCGGCGGCTGGCAAGGAGGGGGGGGGCCCTAACAAAAACTATTGCTCGAATGTCTCCAGCCAGTGCGCCGCCTCTTCCTCGAGCCACCCCGCTGGCGCCACCCCGCGGCGGCGCTGCGCCGCGCCCTCGGCGGCCAACGCCTTCGTGATTAGCTTGCGGCCTGGCCACACTGGGGCCCCACGATCAGCTTGTTCTTGTCCGCGCCGAAACATCGCTCGAGCCGTCTGGGGCTGATCTGCTGCTGCAGTCCGTACTTCGTGACTTCGACTTCGGCCATCTCGTCGGGCGGCTGGGCCTGCTCCAGGCAGGTGCTGATCTCCTGCTTGAGTGCTCCGCCCACGTCGCACTTCAGGGGGCTCTCCAGCGCGGCGAGCTCCAATGCTGGAGCTGGGGGCCCTATCTCCTTGAGCTTATGCTTGTCCTCCGCGTCTCCGCTGCGGAGCTTGTCGAGCATGTTCTTGTAGCCCTCCAGCTCGGCGGAGACCCCCCCGCCCACGAGTGGGTGCTCCGTCGTCGTCGTGCACGCGTCGATGTTGATGCTGCTGTTGAGGCGCGTCCTGTGCGTGGTCTGGAGCAGCAGCTTGAGCGCGGCGCGTAGCAAGGCCATCAGGTCATTGTCCTTGCTGCCCCAGACCTTGTCGCTGTGCCCCCCCCCCCCTCGCCCTGCGGCCGCCCCTGCGCTTCCTGCGCGCGACGCCCTTGGCTGCCTGCTCGTCATCGTCGACCTCGATCGCCGCGTCGACTGGCGCTCTCGGTGGCTTACCTGGCTTCGTCGGCGGCTTCTGGAGGCGGGGCTCGGCCGCGGGGCGGGGCTCCCTCGTCGCCCCTGGAGGCGGCGCTGGATGCCTTGGAACCCTTGGAGGAGTCCAGGGGGGGGCGCCAGCTCGAGCGCTTCGGCTCGGCTGCTGGCTGCGCGGCCTTGGCGGTGGAGCCCCCCCTGGTAGCGCCACTGCTGCCGTCATCGTGCTCGCGTCGTAGCGCTGGCAGCGCTGGCTTCGACGCTGCGGCGGAGGGCGGTTTTGCTGTTGGAAGCGCTGTCGGGGGCGCTGCTGCCCGACGCGGTGGTCGAGCGACGCGTGGCCGATGCCGAGGAGCTTCGCACGCGCCCAGAATGAAGCCCGCTGCTCGGCGGAGGGCTGCTCTGGCCGCTGGGGCGCCCTCGATCGCGCGAGGTGGCCGGGGCGCAGGTCTGTGCGAGGCGGCTGCTCGAAGCTGTGATGGGCCCGACTTCGTCGGGCGGGCCTCGGCCCCGTTGGTCGGCTCGAGCGTCGGCCCCGATGGCGGCGGCGGGAGATGCGAGAGAACATGGGCTCGATGATTAAAACAATCCTGAAATTCGCGTTGGCAGGCGAAATCGAATTCATATTCACGAAGGGGGCGCTGTAGTGCACATGTAGCCTGGCGCCATGGATATACATGGTGCGCGAGCTCCGCTATGCACCTACCAGGAATCCATGGGCGTCGTAGATGTCGCGTGGCATGATCTTGATTTGGGAGAGTAGTCTGGCATATGATACCTTTGTTGTCGACTTGTAATGTTGCAAGTGGCGATGGCGTGCCGTTCCGCCCCCCCCCCCCCCCGAGATTGATGTGCACCCGACTGTCTGAGAATCCCAAACCGTAGCCCACGCGAGGGAATTTGACACACGAACGGGCGCTTGATTTCGACGTCGTTGTCCGTCTCGTCGCATGAGGTCGTCGAGGGGAGGGGGGGAGCCGACGCGCTGGTCCCTGGCGGCGCCCATTGCGAGGTCCAATAGGAGGCCCTGAACGCACGAAGAAGGCGCTCCGAACAGACTCATCGTCCCAGGCCTTTTTTTTGTTTCACAAAAAAAACTAATACGCAATATATACACATGTAAACAACAAAAAACGGGCGGCTGCCGCGCCCTCCGGAAACTCCCGCCGGCGGGGTGCGACGTCAGGCACAACAGGTCATCCGCGAGCTGCTCGGCCCACGGGTGAACACTCGGAGCAGCAGAGATCCCACCCTGCTCGTTGAGGGTGGAGGCGCTGACTGGGCGGTGACTTATGGCCGCCTGCTGCTCGAAGCGACATCGCCCAACAAAGGTCGCAAGGAACTGGCCATGGTGGCCCGGGTTCTGCACGGTGCTCTGCCGCCAGCTCAGTCTGCGCACGAGTAGTTCGACGGCCAACGGAGCATGCTGCCACTCTTGAAACACCTGGTGGTTGTGAAAGAAGAATGGGCATCCTGCCCATCGAGGTAATGCGCCGCTCTCATCATAGCGCGAAGCTTCCGTGCTAGTGAGCTGACTAGACGACGTAGTTCCCGCGGGTCAAGGGCGCCGCTTTCCAGTCCTGACCACGGGCGCCCCGCGACGTTGGACGCAAACGGCGGCCGTTCGGCCTCCCCCGGGCCGCCCGAGAACCCGTAGTCTCCAAGACGTGTCCAGCCTACGCTCCCAGATTGCATTCGTGTTTCATTTTCACGACGGTTATGGTTTGCCGCATTGACGCAGCCGCGGCCCTGGACCTCGTTGCCCGATATGTTACGCTCGACGCCCCGAGCGGCCCCGCGCGTGCCCGGAGAGGCCAGGGCGCCCTGCTTACCTACGTTCTGGGCGCAGCCTCTGAAGTCCAGGGCCTGGGAGAGGGAGCGGCTGTCGATCGCGTCTAACTGGAGGGCCTGGAGCGCGGGGCCGTCGGGCACCAGAAGGACCTTAAACAGGTCATCGATGAACGCGGGGCACACTACTTGAAAAGGGCCCCCATTGGCCTTCGGCCGTTTCCTCATTCCATCTGGTCGCCAGCAGGTAAAAATATTCCATGAATAATTCAGGTTCGTTCCCCCCCCCCCCCGCGCCTGGCCAGTGAGCAGGGGGGGGGGGGGGGGGGGTCTGAAGCCTGGAGGTGCACTGCCGCCCCCTCGCGATGCTGCTCGAGGAGTGGCTGAAAGTGATCGTCTTCGCACCAAACAGCGCGCGCGGCGATGAGACGCGCGTGGCGCCCCGTCGCGAAAGCATTGCGCATGTCATGGGATTTGGCCAGGAATGCCAAACGCGCAGCTCGGAGCTTCCAGATCAAGAGCTTAGCCATCAGCAGGATGGCCTCACGGCGTCTGGAACGGGCCCCTTCCGCAGGCCCAGCCGGTGGGGGGGGGGCGTTGGCGGCGCCGTGCCGTAGCAGCCCGACGCGGAGACGCAGCCGCCATAAGTGATCAAAGTGATGAAGCTGCCGCGCGCGTGAGTGGATGTCGGAGACGACGTCGCCAGTGGGGGCCTTTCGTTTTTTTCTCCCCAATCGACACTGCTCGGCTCGCGTCGGAAGGAGCTGGGAGAGATCCGCCGTGGTGAACGTGGGCAAGTAGAGTGACGAAGGCCTGCGCGATTGTGTAGCGCTGGCCATAGTCGAACTTGAGCTTGCGCCCGTGGGACTGGCGCGGGCGTCGGGCGAGAGGGTCGGCGTGCTCGCAGTCAGCGCTGGCGCGCCCAAGTCGAACGCGCTGCGCGCCAGGTCGCGCGAGGTGTTGCGGGTGCAAGAGCAGGGTGGTGTCTTCCAACGGCCAGCCCCGCGGTGGGTTGTAGCGTCGGCGCTTCGCCAGCCACAGTCGCATTTGGATGTGCCCCGGCCACCTCGGCCGCTGCCGCGATGCCCTCGAAGCTGGGCGGGGGGGGGGCCGTGATCTCACCAACCGGTGCCAGTTGGTCGTCACTGCGCACGAGGAGGCGCTCGATAGACTCGGGGTCGTCTTGGTGCAAGCTGACGCGAGCAGACGCGGAGGTGACGGCCCCTCTCGCGGCGTCGGCGGCGAGCGCGGCGGTGCACTCGGCAGCGACGGGGCGCGTGGAGGGGAGCGACAGGTCGGAGTGTCGACGCGGTGCAGTGCGGCGACCCGCACGTAGGTAGGTATGGTGAGCCACTCGAGTCGCGCATATCCTGGTCTATGCTCACCTTCCACCAGCGGTCCATCCATCGTTGGTGATTCCGTAGCTGGAGCTGGATGTCGCGGAGGACGACGTCGTTGAAGGGCAAGCGTTGAGCTCGTAGGTGGGCGCGGCGCTTGAATAGTTCAAGCCGATCCCGTCGAGCCTGCTGATGCCAGTGTGTTTGGTGGCCCTCCCTGGTGAAGTAGCGGCTTGCACAGGTCCTGACGATGCGGTTGAGAAGCGCGTTGTGGCGGGTGGGGAACTGGTCCATCTTGACGACGCAGAAGAGCTCGCGGCGGTGGTTGATGTGGTGAGCAACGTCGCGGATGAACTATTCGCGCTTCTCGCCTGTCTGCAAGCATGCGGCCATGATGCCGTGGTCCCATCTGATCGGGCTCGGGGTGGGGCAGCCGGAGTGGAATGGTATCTTGATCTGCATGAGCATCGGAATGTGGTCGGGTGCGTGGAGGAGGGCGCGAAGGCGGCTGTGGATCTTCCAGTTCAGGCGGACGTACTTGACGATCTCGAAGATGGCGTGGTGGCCGAAAAAATAATCGATGCGGGAGCGGGAGCGTTTCGGGCCGTAGTACGTGTGGCCCACGCCGGTGTGCGCATTGATGGCGGTGAGTTCGTGGTGGAGCAGCTGGTCGTGGACGTAGCGGCCAAATTCGGTCTCGTCGTGGGCCTGGTGGTATCCGGCGGCGTCGTCGGTGTGGAGGCGTCGTGCGAGGCGTCCGAGGCCCTGGTTGAGGTCGGCGAAGAGGAGTGGCGTGACCCTCGACGGCGTAGTAGTCATGCAAGTCTGTACCCTGGTCCATAGTCGTCGGCATCCTAGCTTCCATTAGGCGTGGTGACCAGGCCCGCTTGGGCGCGGTGGAAAGTAAGCGGCCACGATGCGAAGGCGTAGTTGGCCTCGGTGAAGTTCGACGGCGCCCGCTCGGCCCCGCAAGTCGGCCGTAGGTGGGTGGGGAACCTTGACGATGCCCTGGCATCGGAAGTGGCGCTTGGCGATCGCGATGCTGCATCTCGCCGAGCTGTTCGCGTGGGCGCCCCGCCCCCAGCCGAAGTGTACCCATGTGTGGTGGATGGAGTCCTCAACGTGATGTGGGGCGTCGGCGGTACGTTGTCTGAGCTTGGCGCAGGCAAGAATATGCACCTGGATGTGGCGGCACGTGTCAGAGATGTGGTCCAGGCGGCCAGGCTCGCCCTGGAGGTAGAATGGGCTCCAGACCATGAAGGTGAGCGGCTTGGTGGAGCGGTGTTGGGGCGTTGGGTCCTGGCCGTCGTGGGTGTCGTGCCGGGCGTGTGGGCGTCGGGCACCTCTGGGTTCGCGGACGGCTTGGCCGACGCGAACTCGTCGTGGGTCGCATGCTGAGGTCGGAGTGGTGGTTGGGTCTTGGCCGTGGTGGAAGACGTTGTGGTCTGGGGCTCGTCTGGGTTCCCGTTCTGCTTGAAATTGTAGTCCCTGGCGCTCGTAGTTGGCAGCTCGAGCGTGGTGAAATTTGGGTTCCCGTCCGTTCACCAGCGAACAGAAATTCACGTGCGGAGGGTTCGGGACATCGACGTCCAACGTGATAACCTCTAGGTTCGTGTCGTGGATGTTCGGCATGGGCGGTGGGGATCGGCTCAGGACCTGTGGGTACATCATCGAGGGTTGCGAGTAGATCTCGTGCAGCTGGTCCGACAAAAACAGGTGCAGCGGGCTGGTGGTCATCGCGTTTCGGGCCGTCCTGTTTCGGGCCGTCCTTCTGCATCCCCCGGTGCGCCTCAGGCGCGCGGTGCCCGCGCACTGGAGCACCATGCGCTCGACATGGCGTGCTGAACGGGGCGCCGTTGACGACCCCCCGCCTCCGCGGGGGGGCGGGGGGGCGCTGCTGAAAGGCCGCTGCTCCTGCAAAGGCCTGAGCGCGCGGCGGCTTTGAGGGGTGTGGCGTGATGACGATGATGATGATGATGATGATGATGACGATGACGATGGCGATGACGATGACGATGATGCTGATGATGTCTATGAAGACGATGTTGATGCTGATGATGATGATGATGATGATGACGATGCTGCTGCTGCTGGTGCTGCTGATGATGATGATGATGATGATCCACGCATCCAAGAAGGTCTGGAGCTCCCCGCTCGATACAGCCTCCCGAGGCCATGGCCTTTCCCTCTGGCGCTGCGGACGCAAGGCCTGGCCCGTGCCCAAGGCACACTCGCAGACTCGCCTGAAAGCCTTGAGGCCGCCGACCGCCCCAGCCAAAGGCAGGCGATCAGCAAAGCATCTGAGCCCTCACGGCGACTCAGCTCGCAGACAGCTCGGCGCGCCACACCAGAGCAACAGTCCCCTGGGCACCAGGCCTCAGACGGGGACGACTTGCTCTGAGGTGACCTTCGGAGGCGATCCTGACGGTCGGCCATAGCCTACCACCACGGTTCGGCCTCCGCCTGGCGCGCACAGAGCACAGAGAGGGCTGGAGCGCAGCAAGCTGCGCGGGCTGTCGCGCCCAAGGCGCGCAGCAGCTACATTAAACGGAGGCGCCGAGGGCGCCAAGCGACAGACGTTGCCCAAGAGGGCGGGAGGGAGTGAACCCTGGCGTGTGCCGAGCCCCACGGGGTACAGCCTACGCCGCGGGGTCCCTCCCCCCCCAGGGCAGCGGCTCGGCGCAGGCATTCGTGATCCTTGGACCCGCCTGCGACCCGAGCTGATCAGCAAGACAGAGCGAGGCGACAAGCGTGGCAAGAAAGAGCCTAGCCACCATCGACGCGCCTGCGCATGCGCCGCAGCGGCTCAGGGTCGCCGATGCCGCCCACCCCAGCGGGCTGCAGGCCGCGCTTCAGCCTGCTGAGCACCGCCTTCTGCCTATTGTTATTGGGGGCCTTCGGGCACTCCGCTGCCAAGCCCGCCATCCTGCGGCTCTGCGTCCAGTAGCCGCACTTCACGCAGAAGAGGTGGCCACCAGCCCGCCACAGGTCGTGGGAGCCGTGGGCGTCCAATCCCCACCAAGGCGGGAGCTGCGGCGGCGGCAGCGGCGGGGCCCCGCCACCGGCCCCAGAAGGACCCCCCGACGTCGGCGGGCTACCCCGCTGGCCACCGCCAGGCGCGCCGCCGCCGACTCGCCCTGCACTCGCCTCGTCTCCTTCCACCTGTGCTGGTGCCTCGCTGGCCTGACTGTGGGACAGCAGCGCCGCGCCCGCCGTGATGAGCGCCGCGGCTGCAGCGACCGATCCGCCACTGCTCTCGGCCCCTGAGGCCCAGGAGCCCGCAAGCGCGTCGCCCCTGCCCGCGCACCGCTGGCAGGCCCAGACCGTGTCGCCGCCGACGTCCAGCCACGCCCCGTGCCGCCCGCACGTGCGCTGCGGGCAGTCGGGGAAACTGCAGTGAGCTCGCCATCGCATCTTGCAGCCGCGCCAATCGCACCGAACTGCTCCCAAGCCTGGGCCCTCGTGCCCGTCCGCTGCCGTGAGCTCGGCGTCGCCTTCCTGCATCGCCGAACCCAGCCAGCAGAAGACCTTCTTGACGAGGCGGTCCTGCCTGCGGCTCCTATCTCGCACGTCGTCATCGCTGGGATGCATCTGCGCGCCCTGCACGGCGCGGGCATCGGCGCTGTGATTGCCCCGCCGCTGCCAGGCCGTGACGCGCTCCGCCTGCACGTCCGCCAGCGTGGCGTGAGCTTTCACCTTGTGGATGGTGACGCTGCCGACCCCCGCGTCGTCGAGGGCCGCCCAGAACCGCACCCAAAGCTCGCGGCAAGGCCGCTGCCACTGCAGGCGCCACGCCCTGCCCGCCGCGAAGCCGTCCACGAGCAGCTTGCAGTCAGTGAAGATCCGCACAGGTGGTAGGCAGCTCTGGATGCCCTCGATGGCCGCCACCAGCTCCGCTGCCCCTGATTCTTGGGGATACGGCCAGGGGAGCGGGCCGAAGAGGCTGACTGCCTCGCTGTCGGGTCCCATGACGACGACCGCCCAGCCGCCGCGCGCCGAGACGAGGCTGGGGTCCAGAACGCTCCCGTCCGTGAAGAGGTCGCCCGAGAGCGGCTGCCCCACCAAGTCGGCATGACCCTCCTTCCGCGCCTCCCTGGCGTCGGTGGGCGGTGGCAGGGTCCTTCGGTGCTCGGGTGCAAGAGCGCGGGACCAGAGCGGGTCCTCGTCTCCCTCGATGCTGGCCATACCGACGATGGTGCGAAAAGGGGATACCGCCAGGGGGGCACCGCTCGCCCGCCTCCTCGTTGGAGATCCACTCGCCGCGGCTGACCTCGGTGGCTGGGCACTGCCACGCCAGGTGCCGCACTGTGCCGTGCGCAGGGCATCCCCTGGGGCACCAAGGAGAGGAGGCCAGTGGGCGTACCTCAAAGAACCGCCGCGCCACGGGCCAGAGACATCCGACCAGCGCGTTCTTGGCCGAGCTCATCTCCTTGGCCTTCTGCTTGCTCATGCGCTTGCGTGCCAGTGTGCGCCTGATACTGGACAGGGCGCCTCCATCGCGCAGGTGCTCCAGTCCTGGGTGCTTGCTCGCTGCCCGCCACAGCGCCCTCTCGTGGCCATCGGCGATGTGCATGGCGAGCGTGGAGGCCCCCAGGGTCCGTAGGTCCAGCGGCTGCTGCTTGTCGTTGGTGAGCAGCCCTGGCAGTGTGGCGGTCCAGCCCAGGCGGTGGCAGGCTAACACGCACGCAGCAGCTGGCCCGCGTCCAGCCAACGCCTCAGGCCCGCCTCTGGCCAGCAGCGTCCTAGCCCCTGCGAAAGCGCTGCCCAGGGCCCTCAGGTCCCTGCTGTCCGAGTTGAACTGCACCGCCTTGGCCCATGCGACAATGGGCAGCGCCACGTGGTCGTACAGCGGGTCGCAGTGCAGACGCTTGCTGAGGAGGAAACTGAGGCTGAGGCTCTTGCCTGGGCCGTGCCCATGGTGGACGGCGTTGACCTGGCTCCTCCACTTGTTGAGCTGCGACGTCGGCCAACCCACCACACTCAGCCCATAGCGAGTAGCAGGCCGCAGACCAGTGTTCGCCACTCGAGCTGCTGCTGGGGTCTCCTGCGAGCGGATGGCGTGCAACCTCTGCAACTGGGATGCCGCCTTCGTATGCCGCTTCTCGAGGACCACGAACGCTTGGCCGTCGAGGCAGTAGTCGACCCCCAGGTTCTTGACCGAGTCGGCGATGGGAAAGGCGATGCCTCCCATTAGCTTGGCGACCAGTGATGCCAGCTCTGGCGAGCTGGCCAGCAGCTCGCTCTTTGCTGCTGAGACCTTGCAGCCTAGGGCCTCCAGCTGTGAGATGACCGCCTTCGTCGCCTGGGCCACGTAGGCTGCGACCTGTGCCATCGGTCCGTGGCAGCCGACGCAGCAGTCGTCGAACATGATGGCGAGGGTGACTCTTGGCTCGAGCGCCCGCCACAGCCGCGCATGCTCGTCCGCGAGCACCAGCAGGCCGCACTTGAGGAGCCGACCCGCATGCGAGCACCCCGCGATGAGTCCCGCATCCAGCAGGTAGGGCTCGGATACGCTACCGTCAAGCATGAAGCGGCGCTCCCCCGCGCACAGGGTGAGGGCCATACCCAGCAGGCCCCGAGGGTATCCAGCCAGGACGCCACGGCCCTGGATGATGGCCAGGTCCACGAGCTCGTAGGCCTTCCATAGGTCGATGAGTGCCGCTGCTGCTCCTTCTCCACGTGCGTGTGCGGCGTCTGCGCGCAGGGCCTGCCACCAGACTGCCCCTTCGGCCGCACGGCCGCGCCCCCCCCAGAAGGCGCCTGCGACGCCAGGGTCAATCTGCGAGTCCCAGCGCCGCGCCACGGGCTGACGGACTCGGCTCCAAAGGCGCGGGAGCCAGCCCAGCAGCCCAATGGGCCGAAACCCGCCCTGGGGCTTCGGAAGCATGACCACGAGCGAGTCCGTGATGACGTCGGGCCAGCCGCCGATCTCCTCACACTTCATCCCGAAGTCAACGACTGCCTCCAGAAGCTCGTCGCTGAGGTCCGCGGCCTTCCGCGGGTTGAGGCGGTCGCTGCCGACGCCAGTGCCGTGCCTGAAGGTCCTGGCGGCCGCGCGCAGCTCATCGGCTGAGGGCCTGGGGAGGGCCTCGCCGCCAGGCGGGAGCTGCGGCCGAAACCTATCGCGGTCTCGCCTGACCCGCCAGACCTCTGTTGACCATTGCTTCGCCACAAGCTTCACTCGGTCTGGGGCATGGGCTGGGGCCCCGTTGTACTCGTCGTCAGGGGCCCATGCCCTGGGCCCGCGCCGATAGGCGTGGAGCCCGCCTGCGCCTTCAGCCATGGAGTGACGGACCCACTCCTTGAAGCCCTGGCCACGAATGACGGCGAAGGCTGCTCCATCGGCCTCCGCCTCGGCCCTGGCCTCAGCGGCCCAGTCGGCCAAGGGGGGCAGGCTGGGGCACTCGGCGGCCAGGGCCACGCGTGCTGCCCACTGGGCTCCGAGGGGAAGGCCCACCGTGGACGGGGGCTTGGGCGCCCTGCTGCTCGCTTGCGCTGCTCCGTCGCCGTTGCTGCTGACGTCGCCGTCGGAGCTGCAGTCGCTGCCCCCGCGCCCGCCGCCGTGGTACCGCATGAACTGCTTGACGCCCTGCAGGTAGCAGTAGTGCTCGTCGTCAGCGATGGCCCAGGCGTCGGGGTCGCTGTCCTCCAACTCGCGGACCTTGCGCGCGTGCAGGTTGCGCACGCCCTCGGAGGCCTGCCAACTGTCCTCGCACATGTCGACTGCCCGAGCCCAGCGGGCTGCCGCTCGCTCGCCAAACGGCCGAGCCGAGCTGGCGCGAGGGGGCGGGGGTGGGATCGCGCTGATACTCTCCGCTGATGCGGCCCCCCTTCCCGCCCCCGACGCCGACGCATCGCTGACGCCCTCTCCAGTGGCCCTCGCACTGCTGGCTTCCGCTGCCGCTGCGAGGCTCGCAAAGGAGTTAACTTGGGGCTGGGATGGGATCGCGCTGTCCCCGTCCGCAGATGCGTGCAGAGGTCCATCCACTCTGCCTTGTCCTGCTGCGCGTCGGGGGCGTGCAGGCGCGGCAGCCAGCCGTTGGCCAGTCGCGCCAGTGTGCGCCTGACGCCTGCCTCACCCACCTCGATGGCACTCCACCCCCCCGCGTCCACTGGGCAGGTGGCTAGCCTGCGAAGCACTGGAGGTAGGGGAGCGACGTTGCCTATGCCATTCTCCGTCTCGGTATAGCCATGGACGATGGGCGCGCCTGGGAGGGGCCTGCTGTAGTCACCCCGCTCTCCCAGCCAGCGCCTGGACTCGTGGTGGCTGTCCACCGTCCTGCGCAGCTCCTCCTCCCAGCAGTCGTGGTCGAGAAGGCCGAGCTGCTGAAGAATGCGCACCAGCTCCTGCCTGCCTGCGCCGCCGCGACGCCAGGCAGACTCGCATACTTCCCTGGCCGTCCGCAGGCGACGCCCAAAGTTCTGGGCCAGGCCCGTCGCAATGTGCGTCGGCAGCCCTAGCATGCGAAAGGTGTAGGGCACGCAATTTTCCAACCACTCGTTCTCGTCCGCGTAGTGGTCGGGGTTGCTGGGGTTGGAGACCCACCCGCGGGCACGGCGCCCGAGCACCCGCTTGTAGCGCTTGATTGCCCTGGCCTCCATCCGCCCCGCCGCCCGCTCGTCGTTGTCCAGTTGGCACTGGACGAGCCCTGCCGAAGAAACGGCATCCGAGCCTCCGCCGACGAGCTGATGGATCTGCGTGAAATAGTCGCTCAGATGCATGAGCTTCTTGCCCTTGTAGCTGGCCTTGGGCCCCTTGATGGGGCGCGCCCTGGCCTGCGTGCCGAAGCTGAAGCTCGGCGGGCCCCCGCGGCCACGGTGCAAACTGGCGTCGTCGGGCGGGATCTGGTAGATCCAGACGAGCTCGTTCTCCACTCCCTCGCATAGGGCGCGGTAGACCTCCGTCATGGCCTGCATGCCCCCCCCGCTCCGATAGCGCCCCGCAACTCGTCGTGGTTCCACTCCTTGGCTGGCATAGGCCCATATGGCCTGTCCTTGGGAAAGGCTGCGGGGCCCTTGGCGCGGAATGACTGGCCAAGGTCGCCCTGACAAGCCAAGTAGAGCTTGACCCCGATGTGGGGCCTGCGCGGGTTGGCGTAGCCCTGCTCCGTCATATTGAGGCGCTCGCACCCGCTGACGAGGTCCAGCATATCCACACTGACGATGAACCAATCGAGCTCAGATGGCTCCTTGACGGGGGAGTGCTGGCAGGTGCCCTTGCCCGAGTCGACGACGTGGCCGCCCAGCTTGCGCAGCCAGTGCCCCGCGCGGAGGTGGAACCTGTCAGGCTCGACGTTCCAGTCCCCCGCCAGGACCCAGGGCTTGCCAGTGCGCTTCAGCGTGGCTCCAACCTGCTGCAAGACGCCCTGGCTGTGCTCGCCCACGTCGTCGTTGTCCAGGTAGACCGAGCCCAGCAGGAAACCTCCAGGCACGACGCCGTTGATGTGCACGATGGTCGCGCGGCCCTCGGCCGCGTGGCAGCTGTCCTTGCTGCCGCCCGCGCCCGGCCCGCACATGCCACGCGAGGTGCGCACGGCCACGCCAGTGCCGCTGCTGACGGCGCGCTGGAGGCTTGCGCCGACCGAGCTCACCCCTGGGGTCAGCACGGCGCTCCAGCCAACCTGACGACACCACTGCTCCTGCTCCACGGCGCGGTAGCCGTTGAGGTGGTGCTCCTGGATGCACAGTGCGTCGCCGAGGTGCGCCTCCGCCACCGCCTGCTGTTGTGGGTCCTGCTGCTCGCCGAGGATGGTGGTGAAAGGGCCCCATCCGCTGCCGTTGAGGCTCACGATGGTGAAGTGAGGGCGGCTACCCCCGCTTCCCCCTTCTGCGGATCCCCGCGGAGCGGAGTCCTTGGAGGAGCTTCTGGGCACGAAGCTTGCGCATGGCGGCGGCTGCGGCGGCCTTGCCTGCAGCGTCGCCTGCCTCCTCGCCGTTGCCCACCTCGCCCGACACGGCCTCTGCTGCCCCCTCCTCGGTGGCCTCTTCCTCCAGGGAGTCCAAGATGACGTCGACGTCCTTCTCGTCGATCTCCTGCTCGTCGCCGCTCCCGTCACGCTCCGCCGCGGCACCTGCTGCGGCAACGCGCTGTGCCAGACGCCGCAACTCTGCGACTTGGCCGTCCCATTGCTCAGCGAAGCCAGGGGCGAGCATGCCTGAGCACTGGTTAAGAGCGGCGAGGAAAGCGGTGGCTCGCTCACCCTCGCTGAGCTGGGCGCCTGGGGACGCTGGGGCAGCCGTCCCTCGCGGCCCTTCCTCCCGCTGCTGTGCTTCACGCTCGCGGAGCTGTTGCGCCAGGAGGTTGTCGATGAGCGCCTGGAGCTCCTTCTCGCCGGCCTGACTCTGCGCATGTTTGCCCTCCAGCTCGAGCTCGTGGGCCTGTAGTTCGGCGAGCTGCTTGTCCGCCGCCGAGATCCTGCTCGCCAAGGCCGCCGTGGTGGCCTCCTGGTTCTTCTGCTTGCGCTCCAACTCACTGAGCTGGACTGATGTGGGCTTGGCTGCTGCCAGCTCGTTTTCCAACTGCTGCGCCTCCTGCCGTTTGGATTCGAGAATGGCCTCCGCGCCGTCCACGCCCTCGATCTTCTTGATCTCACTTCGTAGCTTGCCCAATCGGCGGACACGTTCTGACTTGTCGTCAGGCTGCGACCCGACGCCTGCCGCCCCAGCGCCACCGCCATCGACTCCTGGTCCTGCTTGGCTGCTGGTCTCCAACTTTTTGACCTTCCTCCGCAACTGGTTGAGCTCGTGGCGTTCTCTGGCGTCCAGTTGTGACATGCCACTCCACCAAGAACTCGTACCAGAACCGCTTTCCCACCAGTCGTAGCCGCAACTCCTGCAGACATGCCGAGAGCCCCAATTCTTCTTGGCTCCGCACTGAGGGCAATCCCAGACCCTGGACGCTGCACCGCTGCCGCCCGCGCCTGGAGCTTGGCCGCCCCGCTGTCCACGGCCACTACTGGTTCTGCCGCCGCCACCGCGCGCGGCACCTCGAGCACCACCTCCTCGTCCTGCCATTGGTCGAGCCCGCCGCGGCTGGGCTCCCAATCGGGCGACTGGGGCCGGGTGTCGGTGATGTAATATGGAAAGAGCTGTGGCCCCAAGGGCCACACTGAAAGCTTGGAAGATTGGGAATCTGACCCAAGAATGGACGCGACGGCTAGAGCCAGCCTCATGAGACCAGGCATCTGCCCTGATCGCGCCACCTTGAGCCAAAATGGCTACGGATGATGATGATGATGATGATGATGATGATGATGATGATGATGATGATGATGATGATGATGATGATGATGATGATGAAAATGGCGACAAGGAGGGCAGAGGCAAGGAGAGGGAGGAGGGAGGAGGGGGAGGAGGATGAGAGAAGAGAAGAGGAGAGACGAGACGCGGGGCGCTGTCTCGTCAGAGCGAGGGCCCAACACCACAAGATGGTTGGGAAAACCAGATGCGAGCTCCGGGAGGAACACTTTAAGTAAAAAGTGCAAAGTTTACTGGAGGGGGGGTCAACAATAACTATTCTTTGGAAATGGAAGTTCAACAACAACACAACCACGCAACAACAATCCACACCGCGGAAGCCCACTTCAACCACGCGCCCAGGAACAGTGAATGATCGCCCCCCCTCACTCCAAGGTGGAGTAAGCTATATGGTACGAGCTATGTGGTGCAAGCTCTGTCGCGTACGGCATAAGCTGTGTGGTATAAGCTATGTGTAAGTTGCGTCGCGCAAGCCATGTGGTGTAACCCATGTGGTGCAATCTATTTGTGGTGCGTGGAGCAAACCATGCGGCGTGAGCTCTGTTGCGCCAAAGCGGCCCCCACGGCCGCCCACCAAGCGAAGCCTCGTCACACCCGCCCAGCGCGCGGGGCAATCGCGAGGCCCCCGCCAGGCGAAACCTCGCCACATCCGCCCAACGCACGGGGCGCCCACGAGGCGTTCACGAACGCCCGCTACGCGAAACCTTGCCACACCCGGAGCGCACGGGGCGCCCACGGCCGCTCACCAGGCGAACCTCAACAGCGATCCAATCTCTTCGGTGAGCGGAGTATGACCTCCGGAAGCAACCACGGCTTGAAGCACACGTGCGAACCCCTAAATAGCAGCACTGCGTGGGGAACACATGTGGAACTGCTCGCCATTTGGGGGGCGCCTGGAAGCCGTGTTCGAGCGCAGGCTCAGGGGCCAACAACAAACGGCCAGGGATGAACACCTACTCTCTGGAATAAAGTTCGAGAGTTCCTCTGGTCAACGACTTGAAAAGATCGAGCCGTCGGAAGTCTAGGTAGAAGCCGCCCTTCGGATGTCCTGGAACAGTGAGAACGTCGCCAGGAACCGAAATGGCACAACGAAAGAGCGCTTGAGCCACGAGGGCATTGAAAGATGCACTGCCGTACCGTGGAACGTCGCGCGCTGAAAGGGTATAGTAGGACGGGTTGGAAGGAGGGGGGGCGAGATTGTGGAGAGAGGGGGCTGGAGGGATGACGATGGGGAAAAGGAAGGGAAAACAGGGGCAAGGAGGGACGGAGGGATCGGGAAGTGAGAGAGACCCTCCTCTCGTTCCTCCCTCCTCTCTCTGTTCTTCCATCTTTCTGTTCTTCATGATGCATCATGCCTCCGCTTCCTTCTGAACTCTGTGATCCTCCTCCCACATTCTTCCGTTTGCCGGTCCTGCCCTCCCTCCCTCCTCCTCCCCTTCCTCCTCCTCCTCCTCCTCCTCCTCCTCCTCCTCCTCCTCCTCCTCCTCCTCCTGAGGGGGAGGAGAAGGAACGCACGTACCCTGAGGAGGAGGAGAAGGAGGAGGTGGAGGAGGGAGGCTCAAGAGGAGGGCCCAGGGGAACACTTTCTTAGCGAAAGACCCAACCACCGCGTCTTGAGAAACGCTCTCGGTGTAACTCCTTATGCGGCCACGATCTTCGTGAGGGGTGTGCCGAAATGGGCGGGGGGACGCATGCAAACCCTGCCGCTGGGGCCTTCGGTGGAGCTCCCCATGGGGCCGCGATCCTCGTGTGGGGTGTGCATAATTGGCGTGGGGACGCATGCGAACCCTGCCGCTGGAGCCTTCGGTGGAACTCCCTATGGTGCCACGATCCTTGTGGGGGGTGTGCGAAAACCTATGGGGCGACGATCCTCGGGAGGGGTGTGCCGACATGGGCTGCGGGACGCATGCAAACCCTGCCGCTGGGACCTTCGGTGGAAGTCCCCATGGGGCCGCGATCCTCGTGAGTGGTGTGCAGAAATCAGCGTGGGGACGTATGCAAACCCTGTCGCTGGGGCCCTTGGTGGAGTTCCCTACGGGGCGACGATCCTCGGGAGGGGTGTGCCGAAATGGGCGGGGGGACGCAGGCAAACTCTGCCGCTGGGGCCTTCGGTGGAGCTCCCCATGGGGCCACGGTCTTCGCGGAGAGTGCGCCGAACTGGGCGGGGGGGCGCGTGCAAACCCTACCACTGAAGGCTTCGGTGGAGCTCCCTGCGGGGCCACGATCCTCGTGAAGGGCGTGCCGACATGGGCGGGGGGACGCATGCAAACCCTACCGCACAGGCCTTCGGTGGAGCTCCCTATGGGGCCGACGTCCTCATGAAGGGTGTGCCGACATGGGCGGGGGGGCGCATGCAAACCCTGCCGCCGGGGCCCTTTTTTTATAGCTGCGCGCCAGACTCGCACGGCGCGAGCTCAGGTCAGAGCAGCCGCCGCGCTGGCGGCCGCGGGCGCAGGCGGCAAGCGAAGCCTGGGATCGGGGAGCGGCGCGGCAAAGGAGCGAGCGGCCAAAGGGCCAACCCGCCGCCACACCGCCGTTCCCCCCGTCAGTGACCCCGCGCCCTTTGCTGCGCCTCTCTCGGCGGCAGCCCGATCCTGATCCTTTGGACCTTCCCGGGGCGATGCTGCAAGCCTCGAGCACTGTTGGGGAGCTTGCGCTCCGCGGCTGCCAACCCGCGGTGCTTGCCACCGACCGCGCGAGCTTAGCAATGGCACCTGGTGCAAGTGCGGCGCTCATTGACGGTGACCAGCTGGCGCCCGCCGTTGGCCACCCCAGGGGCCCCAGCGCCGTCGCCCGCGAAGGGCGCGGCGGCAGTGGGCCCAGGGGGGCTGCCGAAGGCCGCCGACCGAGATGGTTCGGGCGACCTCGAGCGGCGGGCGAAAGGACGGCCGCTCTGCGACGGTACCTGGCTGCTGGAACGCAGGCTCTCGGCAGACGGCGAGAGACCTGGCCCTGCTCCGCAAAACCAGACGAGGGCTGCCTGCTGCCCTGCGCGGCAGTCAGGGCTGGGCCCATCCAGAGGGGCTACTGCAGCGGGGCCCCCAGGCCCCCCCACAACCCCCCGCGGCTGCTGATCCCGCCCTCGCTGCGCGAGGCAGCGGCACGATTCCCGCTCCTCATGCCGACAATGGCCCCCGAATGGGGGCCCGCGGCAATCGGGGCGCCCGCGGGCCACTCGCCAGCCACTTCCACCACCGAGCCAGGGCCAACAAGGGCTTCTGCAGCGGGGCCCGCAGGAGGTCCAGGCTGGAGGCCCCCAAGGCCGACGGCAGCAGCGCCTGCGCATGCATCGCTCGCAGTTGGCGCCCCTGCACCCCTCTCGATCGGGCGGCTCGCACCGCTCGAGGTGGCCCCAAAGGCCGCCGACGACAGGAAGGTGATCTTCTGCTTGGTCGCCTTGGGGGCCTGAGCAACCTCGCCGACGCCGTCGGCGCCGCTGCGCTGCCCAGACTCCGCGCCGGCCGCCGCGAAGGCAGATAACGCCGCCGCCGCCGCGGCCGCCGTAGCCAAGGCTGTCCTGCCAGGTCGCTTGCGCGAGGGCCCATCAGAGGGGGGCGGGGCGTAGGGCTTCGGCACGCACTGCTTGGCCCAGATATGCGCCTTGACGGTGTCGTTGTAGGCCGTCTTGGGGCAGCGCAGGCATTGGGCGCCACCGTGGGGGATCTCGATCACCTCGTGGCCAGCGAGGAGCAGCTGCGACTCGTCGCCGAAGAGCCCCGAGACCTTCTCGTCGGAGATGTCGCCGCGACGAGCCGCAGCGACGCAGCCGGCCACGGAGATCCAGTAAAAGGCCGCATCCAGCAATGGTCTGCCTCGCCGCAATGACCTGCCGTGCATGGACTGGCGCCCCCGCTTGAGCTGCAACGAACTTGGCGCATCGATCAGCTTCCAGGTTGTGGCGCCTCGCCCTGGCCGTGACCAGGCCCTCTGCGACGTGCTCGGCCGAGGCGTGCGCCTTGACCTTGACCACCTTGAGACCCTGGTCGCCGAGGCCGCCGAACTCCTCGCGGCATGCCGCACCCGAACCCACAGTTCGGCCCGAGCTGACTTGCTGCTCGTAGTGGCCTGCGAACCACGTTCGTTGATGCCTTTCACCACGTACTCCGCGTCAAAATGAGCGACGACTGGTGGGATCGCGTGCCTGCGCAGGATGAAGAGTGACAGCAGCTCTCCTCCATCGATGGATTGAAAGGCCCCAGCAAGCGGCGAGCCAAGAGCTCGCATGGCCGACCGAGGCCCAGGGCCAACCTCCTCGCCTCCTTGGGGAAGGGCGACCACCGCACAAGCGGTGCACGCGATCCTCGTGCCACCGTCGATGAAGGCCCCGTCGGCGTACAGGTCAGGCTCAGCAAACGGCATACCCTCGTCGTAGCCTGTGATCCACTGCGCGCGCCAGGACGTCGTCAGCGGGGGGGGCCCCACTCCGTGAACGGCTCTGGTAGCCAGAGCCTCCCCAGCAGCGTGCGAATGGTGATGGGGGCGCCTCTGTCCAGGAACAGCTCCATCCCGGTGGGGAGCGCGAAGTCGGGTCCCGACCCTTGGCATCCCAGTGTCGATGCCATAGCGCGCCCAGCTTGCCAGGGCACAACGAGCAGACACAAGGCGAGCTGAGGCCCGCGGCACACCGCCGCTCGTTGAGCCACTGGCCGTCAACAAGGCATGACCTGGCGTGCCCCGCTTCGCTCGGCGCGAGCGAGCGCCACTGCCCGGCGATCATGGTGGATCCTCGCCCTGTCGTGACCTACCGACGCACCTGCGGTAGAACGACGCCGCCTGCTGCATGAATATCCTGATGCGTGGACTTCGCCAACTGAGCAAGCTGCCACCTCTCCGCCCTCCTCGTAACTAGCTGCTCGACGGTCCAGGGCGAACTCGTCGCCAGGTTGAGCCTCGCCCGCATCTGCGAGCCAGCGGATGAAATAACCGAGCGTGAAGCCGATCCCTCGGAGCGACATGACAGCTGCACCAAGCGGCCCTCGCACGCCACCCCAATGCTTGGCGACCCGTTCGTTCCACTCGAACGTGCTCTGCAGGATGGTGTTCGGGATCCACTTCTTCCGCGCCGCTTTGGCCGCTTTGGCCAGCATCATGACTGGCCCCAGGGTCGCCGCGAAGATCGGGTCGAGCGTCTTGGACCCTGCCAGCATCAGCACCACCGTGGCGTTCTTGCCTGCGGGCCGCTGCTCCACCGCGCGCAGCGTGATCGACCTCGCCTTAGCCAGCTCGCTGTGGTTGAAGCCTGCGCAGTTGACCCCATGCACGGCCGAGGGGTGGGGCCCCGTGAACGCCGCCTTGGCCGCTGCCGCGCGCCCACGCCGCAAGCCCAAGAAGCCCCTGACCCCGCCCGGGCGCAAGTCGACGTTGGCGAACCGCCGCTGCCTGAGCGCCCGGGCTGCACGGAGCCCTTCCGCGCGGGCGATGTCCAGGTTTCGCGAGTGCCGAGCCCCCTGCGCGCCAGCAATCTGGAGCAGCTGCCTGCTCACCTGCCGATGAAATCGCCCTGTGCTGCCCAGCACCTTCGACGTCTCGCCTGCTATCTTGAGCTTGACCAGCAGAGCTGGTCCACGAAGAGACGAGCGGCGCCGACCAGGTCGTCCTGAACCCTCTGGGTGCCTCCCATCTTTGGAGGACCAGATCATCCACCATGATGGCTGGAGCGACGGCCCCGAACCTGGTCACCATCTCTTCGAGCGGCTGTAAGAGCAGGAGCTTCATGAACCCTATGGCGAACGCGTCGCCAGCCAGGACTGCCTCGGACACCCCCAACCCCTGCGAGCAGCAGCCGTCCAAGTGGAGCAGCCTGGGGGCGCGGCAAAGAGAGAGAGAGAGAGAGAGAGAGAGAGAGAGAGAGAGAGAGAGAGAGAGAAAGAGAGATAGAGAAAGAAAGAGAGAGAGAGAGAGAGAGAGATCTGCAGCCTGACCAGCCAGAGCGGAAACCCGCACCTGATGGCAGCCTTGACTAGGCACGCGTGGGAGACCTGCCCGAAGGCCCTCCAGAGGTCCAGCAGGATGCTAGCAGGCGCCCAGTCTTGACCAGGATGAAGGTCACCCATCATGGCGATCCACTCGGACCGCGCCTGCTGCTGCCACGCCGCTCTGTCGCACGAACGCCCCAAGCATGCCCGCCAGAAACGGCCTGTCGTTGTCCTTCTCCCACGGCGGCATGAGCGGCCTGCGCAGCCTGCCATGAACCCTGACCACTGCAGCCAACAAAGCAATGGGCCGAAGGCCCCCGTCAGCCTTGGGAATGAACGCCATCTTGGTGATGAGCTGGGCCAGGCGGCCTGCTGCTCGATGGCCATGACCAAATCTATTCGCGCTTCGATGCCCTGGTCGTCCAACAAGTTGAACTCGCCCGGGAGAACGCCGCCGAAGTTGGACCCCGACTGAAGCTTGAAAGACGCGATCGCCGCCCGCAGCTCTGCCACATATGGCCGACCGGGGCGCTCGCCAAGGTCCTCGGGCCAGTCCAGGCGGTGCCTCTCGTGCGCCGCCTCACGATGTGCTCTCGCAGGAGGCTGCGTCGGCTGCGTCGGACCTGGGGGGGGGGGGCCTCAGGGCGCTCGCCGAGCCCCCCCCCCACCACCACCACCCGCGGCTGTGGGCCCCGCCCGCGCTGCTCGAGGCAGCGGCGCGATTCCCGCCCCTCGCGCCGACGGCGACCCCCGAACGGGGGCCCGCGGCGCTCGGGGGGCCCGCGGGCCTCACGCCAGCCACTTCCTCCACTGCATCGTCAGGTGCATGGGCAGCAACTAGGCACCCTGGTCTACGTGGCGACTCGCTGCCAGGTAGCCGCGATGGCGCACGAAGTCCTTGCGTCCTAACGCCTGTGGCAGCGGAGCCAAGTAGCCGCGATGGCACACTAGGACGTTGCGCTCGAACGCCAGACGAAGACGCACTCTCACTGGCCGATGCCCCCAGCCCAGGGGGGGCGCGTCCCTGGCCATCTGGGGAAGACGAGGTCGCCGTCAGCTGTGGCGATGTCCTCAGCCCAGGGGAGAAACGTCCCGGCCATCTGAGGAAGCATTCGCACGTGCCGCTGGAGCAGGCGCGACCACGTCCCAGTACTTCGTCCGCTCGTCGACGAGGGCCTGGAGGCTCTGCTGCACGGTGAGCTGCGCCTCGCCGTCTGCCTTGGCTGGCCGCGCTTGCCACGACTGCGCTAACTTGATCGCGGCATGGATCCCGCCCGAGCCTGTCGCCACCGAATGAAACGCCCAGTCGTTGTAGTTCCGCCGCGCTTGCCCGAGGCCGGCCGCGACCATGGCCGAGAAGCAGGCTGCGCTCCGGATCTCGAGCTGGCCCAAGGAGAAGTCCTGAGCTCCGCTGCCGACGACCCCGATCACGTCTTGCAGCTCGGACAGGTTGGGCGGAGGCTTGCGGGGCATGCGCTGGGGCGCCTTCAGGGCGCCCAACCTGGAGAGCTGCTTGTCGATCTGCGCTGCGTCTCGAAGGCAGATGGCGATCGACCTGCGCCAAGTGACCGCTCCCGTGACCGTCGGCAACCTCGGAGGCGACGGGGCAGTTGCAGACGTGGCCGCGATCCTGGGACGATCCGCTCCCCCCACGTACCTGTCGAGGTCGTGGATGCGCCCTTGCACGCCGGCCACGTTGACCTCCGCCTGCCTGGTGAAAACTTGTCACATGCTGTCCAGGTCTCTGGCCTGAGCTAGCAAGTCGCGAGCTGCCGGCCAGCCAGGGGCGCGGCCCCTGGCGCAACAGGCCAACGGCCTGGGCAGCGGAAGCCGCTTCGCCGAGCGCATGACGGCGACGCTCTGGCGCTTGTCTGGCCCGAGCAGCCCGAGCGCGACAAGAAAGCGCGGGCCGAGGTCGAGCCCGCGAACGACGCTGGCCATGGCCCCGCGGAAGAGCCTGAAGACCGCGAACGAATCGATGATGCGGTCTGCGGGCCTGCACGCGGGCTCCGCGGCAGCAGCGACGACCGCCCGGGCCGCCTCCAGCCGCCCCGGCCCTGCTATGACGGACGGCTTCGTGCTGCAATCGCCGCGGACCACGAAGGGCTTGTTGGCCGCTTGCAGCGCCCTGGGCACCTCGTGCAGCGCGTCCGCGTTGCTCTTGTTGAGGCCGACGCTGACCTCCAGATAGAGGTTGACCCACGCGATGCCACCTCTGCAGACGCAGTTGAAGTGGGAGATGATAGCGCGCCAAGGAACCAGCGCGGACGGCTTACCCAGCAGCTCGAAAGGCCCGATCCCAAAGTGGCGAGGCACCATGTGGACAAGCCCTCCGCTTCCCTGGCGCCCTGGCCCAGCGTTGATCGCTGGCGCTGCTTCCGAGACCCAACCGAGCCTGCGGAGCTGCCCTTGAACGTCGCGCGTCCGCAGGGCGTCGAGGTGCGTCTCCAGGACGGCGACGAAGTCGCTGTACCTGACCTCGGCCGTTCCCAGGAGCTGGGGGAAGCGCGACCACGCGTTGCAATTGACGGTGAGGCCGCCCCACCAACGCCCCGCCTGAGCAACTGCCCTCTTGGGCAGCATGGAAGAATGATTGCCACCGAGCCCAGCGCCGCGCCCTTTATCCACCAGAGGTCATGGTACGCTTGGCTGACCTGATGGTGCCGAGCGCCTCCTGGAGCCGCTTCTTCTCGTTCTCGCCCGTTGCACTGCCCAAGAGCCCTCCAGGGCCCTCGCCTGCCATGAACCTGTCGAAATCGTCCTCTTCGTAGCCCATAGCAGCGCCCCCCGATGCACCAGCTGCCGCTCCAGCGGCCGGAACGCCGTTGCCACCTGGCGGAGGCTCTGGTGCAGGAGGAGGTGCAGCCGCAACTGCCAGCTCGTAGAACAGGGCTGAGAGGCTGGCCAGGACCTCGGCGCCCGATTGGCCCTCCGTTGGGCTGAGAGGCTAGAGCTTCGCAACTTGCCTCTTGGCCTCTTCGAGCTCTGCCTTGCGCTCGGTGAGGGCCCGCTCGGACTCGGCCAGCGCCTCCAGAGCATTGCGAGAGTTCTCGAACAGGCGGTCCCGCTTGGCGTTGGCGTCGGCCAAGCCAGCGATGATGCATCCACCACCAGGGGTAGCTTCCGAGCCGCCGAGCCCAAGACGCCAGCGGCTGCTTTTCGGCGGGCCAGCTCGACCTTATCTCTGCTGCTCTTGGAGGACTGGTCCTTGACGATGTTATAGGACTCCATAGCAATCGCCGCGTAGGCCGCAATCTTGTCGGCAGAGAGGGTGAGCGTCGCAAGATACGAGGGTCCACCACCGCCATGCCCGAGCCCTTTGCCCCCGCGACCACCCCGCCCACAGCCTTTGCTGTGCTGTCACTGGTGGGCCCAAGGAGCTCCAGCCTTGCCGCTGCCGACGGACCACTTGCTGCCCCATGGCTTCGGGCTGCCGTCCCCTGCAGATGGTACGTTGTAGTCCTTTTGGGAGCCCTTGCAGCCGGCCTTGAGGCAGAGGGAGAGAGGTTGGGGCGTGTAACCACCGCAGCGCGCGAACTGCCAGCACTCCGCCATGAGAGCCAGAGGGCCCACGAGCAACGCACGAAGAATGACTGCGCACCCTCGGGCAGAGGGAGGCAGGTAAAGGCCAGGGGCGGACCTGGCTTCACGAGCAACTGAATCGCGAGCTCGGGGAACAGAGCTATCCCGTTGTTGCCAGGAGGCTGACAGCCCCCAAGCATGGAGCCTTGAGCCAAAATGGCTACGGAGTGCCGCTGGGGCCTTCGGTGGAGCTCCCTGTGGGGCCACGATCCTCGTGAACGATGTGCCAAAATGGGCGGGGAGACGCATGGAATCCCTGCCGCTGGGGCCTTCGGTGGAGCTCTCCACGGGGCCACGATCTTCGTGAGGGGCCGAAATGGGCGGGGGGACGCATAACCCTGCCGCTGGGGCCTTCGGTGGAACTCCCTATGTGGCCGCGATCCTCATGAGGGGTGTGCAGAAATCAGCGTGGAGACGCATGCAAACCCTGCCGCTGGGGCATTCGGTGGAGCTCCCTATGGTCCGCGATCCTCGTGAAGGGTGTGCCGACATGGGGGGACGCATGCAAACCCTGCCGCTGGGGCCTTCGGTGGAGCTCCCTATGGGGCCACGGTCCTCGTGAGGGTTGTGCCGACATGGTGGACATGCGGCGAGCAGAAATAGGAATGGGAAGAGGGAGGAAGGGAGGAGGGAGGGAGCAGCGGGAAGGAACGCGGGGCGCTGTCTCTTCAAAACGAGGACCCAACACCACAAGATGGTTGGGAATACGCAGCACACGCCTGAACAAGGACCAGCATAAGAAAGAGAAGGATGAGGAACACCCGAATACTCATTCCACTGAGGCCTTCCGATCCCATGGCCCAATGTGGATACACTGCGGATGACGATGTGTGCCTGTCCTTTACGTGTACGCGTACGATAAAGGCAAATTGCAAAGACCCAGCACTTCATCACTCATACCATTGCGTTCGGTTGGCCCGCCGACGCCGCTGCAACTCTCTTGCTTTACGAGCTTTCTGTTGGTTCTGACAATGCTGCCTTCATTCCCATGCCCACCTCTCTGAAATAATCGAGTTCTGAACCGATTACTGGCGACCGCGTGTGGGTCCTTTGTTGGTGCTGTTCCTGTGAGGCGGCCGTCGGAATTACGAAAGCCATATGCACTTTTCTCGCACATATCTACATCACGGTGCCAGCATCTTGATGCCAACACGCGGGTTCGTGATGTTGAATGTCGAGGTTGTGTTCAATGCCTCTGGGCAGAAGGATGTGGGCATCCACCGTGCGTTTCCAATGGCTTCAGGCGTGTGAGTTTAAAGTGTTTTCGCTTGTGCCACAAATGTATCAGCGGCTTTGTCTTTATTCCTTCATTCGGGGCAATGCTGTCCACTTGGTCCGTGCATGTTTGTTCAACGCGGTTGCCTCACGTATCCGTTCGCACACGTTTGTGATCACACGCATTTTTCAACGTTTTCGTTTCACGTGTCCACGAATACATGTCGTATTTGAATGGCGTTACACGTCCCATTCAGCTAACATCTTACGATCGGTGTGTATGGCTAACATCTTACGACCGGTGTGTATAAGCAAGGGCACGCACATGCCGCTTGTGAGCGTTTCTGTTTCCGCACTGTATTTTCAGAGTGGTGGGCGTCTCTACCGACGACGGCGTTCGGGCCGTGACGTGTAGTCAATATTTCCTACGCACCTGTCCGATGGAGCGAGTGCGCATCTCACGACAGTGGCATAGCGGGCGGCAGTCCCATTGCGGCAGGTCGTGGTACAACCGTTTAGGAAACACCCCACTCCATATTCTTCTCCTCCCCTCATCTTCCTCCTCGTTCGCACTCCTGTTCGTGCGCCACATGCTCATCCTCATCGTTCTCCTCCTCCCCGCGAACCTCCTGCTGATCCTCCTGCCTCCTCTCCTCCACTCACTCCCCTGCGTCGCACCCGTGTCCTCCTCGTTCTCCTCATCGTCTTCGCCGCGGTCCAGATCCTCCTCCTCTCCTCCTCCTCCTCCTCCTCCTCCTCCTCCACCTCCTCGTCCTCCTCAGTGGCTTTCGCCCGTTCGCGCGCCAGGTTCCACGCGGGGGCTTCGGGAGCAGCTGTTTTGTCCCCAAAGTTACGAGGGTTGAGTGCCAACGGAACAGCTGACTCACACCAAGTGCCGCTTGCTTCTTTACACAAAATGTTCAGCAGCCTTCGAACGTGGCGACAGTTTCACACTTCGCAGCCCCCAAGGGATGGCGAGGTCTTTTTGGGGTTTGCGCGAGACCTCTCTGCGCTGGCCCCCCCCAGCAGCCCTTGATTGTGTAGCCAATTTCGCACTTCGCAGCGCCCCAGGAATGTCGAGGTTTTCTTTAGGTCTGCCTGGGACCCCGCTGTGCTGCCCCCCCCCAGCAGCCCTCAAAAACAGGCAACAACTAGCATGTCGCAGCCCCCTTAGGATGGCGATGTTTTTTATTGGCCTGCGTGGGCCCCACTGTGCCGGTCCCCCCAACAGCCTTTGAAAGTGGCGACAGTTTCACACTTCGGAGCTCCCCCAGGATGGCGAAGTCTTTTTGAGTTCTGCGTGGGCCCTACTGCGCTGGCTCCCCCAGCAACCTTCGATGGTGGTGACAATTTCGCAATTCGCGACCCCCCAACGTGGCCCCGAGCAGGACACTGCACGTGCAGGCAAGTGTCGGGTCGGGCGAAAGGGGGGGATAGCAAAGGGGGGGTTTGAGAATCAGCTCACGTAGCTGATTTTCCCGGCGCCTCCCGGCGCCGGGAGGCGCCCATGTATCGAGGAATTGGCCCCTCGGTGGGGCCGAAACCAGCTGCATGCAGCAAATTTCGTAACCCCCCCTTTCCCAATCCCCCCCTTTCGCCCGACCCGAAAGTGAGAGGCGAGCGGGGGGGCGGGAAAAGGTCTTGGAGACCCACTGTTCTGGTCAAAACAAGAACCCACCCAAAGGAGGGTTAGACAACTACCCTGCGACGTACCCTAACCCATTTGCATCAAGTGACAAAAGGGGTTGGCCCAGACTTGCCAGGAAACTGACAGTGCAGGCGCCGATGTATGTTGTGCAAGCTACATAGGGTGCGCTCACGTGGCGCGATTCACAGGACAACAACAGAAGGACGAGGAGCGAGGGCCAAAGCTTGAGGAGGACATGGGAGCAGGAACGAAAGGCAGGAGAAGGACGCGTGGGGAGCCGAAGCGTCAACGCGGCAGCAGCAGAGGGAAGGTGGCAGGGGGCAGAGGACGACGACGATAAAATTAACTTGAAGAGACCGAAGAGTGTTGCTCTTGTAGGTAGCATGCTAAAAATGCGGCGCTGCCTGCACCATATCGCCGCGACGTTCGACAACATGATTAAACCTGCTCGCTGTTAGTGCAAAAAACTAGCGAGGCCTAGCTCGCCCGTAAGCTTCCTGGCTTCCTTCCTGCACTTTTCAATGCGGGAGCTACACACTCCAAGGCGCGCAGCCAGGTCTGCGGGCGGCCCGAGACAGCGCCCCGCGGGACCCCCCAGCAGCCCTCGAAAATGGCGACAGCTTCGCAGATCGCAGCCTCCCCAAGGATGGCGAGGTCAAATTTCAATCATGGTAAGATATCTCTCCGCTGGACCCCCCCAGCAGCCCTCGAAAGTGGCGACAGCCTCGCAGATCGCAGCCCCCCCGGGATGGCGAAGTCAAATGTGAACCCGCGTGGGGGCACCACTCCGCTGGCCCCCCAGCAGCCCTCGACAGTGGCGACAGCTTCGCAGATCGCAGCCCCCCAGGGGTGGCGATGTCCAGTCTGAATCCGCGTAAGACGTCACTCCGCTGGACCCGCAGCAGCCCTCGAGAGCGGCGACAGTTTCGCAGATGGCAGCCCCCCAGGAATGGCGAAGACAAGTTTCAAAAGGCGTCACTCCGCCGGACCCCCCGGCACCACCCGAAAGTGGCGACAGCTTCGCAGATCGCAGCCCCCCAGGGATGGCGAAGTCTAATTTGAATCCGCGTGGGACCTCGCTCCGCTGGACACTGCAACAGCCCTCGAAAGTGGCGACAGCCTTCGCAGATCGCAGCCCCCCCAGGGATGGCGAGGTCAAAATTTGAACCCGCGTGGGACACCGCTCCGCCTGGCCCCAGCAGCCCTCGAAAGTGGCGACAACTTCGCAGATCGCAGCCCCCCAGGGATGGCGAGGACTAATTTGAATCCGCGTAAGGCGTCACTCCGCTGGGCCCCCCAGCAGCACCCGAAACTGGCGACAGCCTCGCAGATCGCAGCCCCCCATGTATTGCGAAATCTGATTTGAATCTGCGCAGGAAGTCAAGCCGCTGGAGCCCCCCAGCATCCCTCGAAAGTGGCGACAGCTTCGCAAATCGCAGCCCCCCACGGATGGCGAAGTCTAATTTGAATCCGCGTGGGACCTCGCTCCGCTGGACACTGCAGCAGCCCTCTAAAGTGGCGACAGCTTCGCAGATCGCAGCCCCCGAGGGATGGCGAGGTCTCGTTTGAATCCGCGTAGCACGTCACTCCACTGGACCGCCAGCAGCCCTCGAAAGTGGGGACAATATCGCAGATCGCAGCCCCCATAGAGATGGCGAGGTCTCGTTTGAATCCGCGAGGGACACCACTCCGCTGGACCACCGGGCAGCCCCTGAAACTGGCGTCAATGTCGCAGATCGCAGCCCCCCAAAGATGGCGAGGTCAAGTCTGAGTCCGCGTGGGGCGCCGCTCCGCTGGACCGCCCACCAGCCCTCGAAAGTGGCGACAGTTTCGCAGATCGCAGCCCCCCAATTCGGGCGAGGTCAAATTTGAACCCGCGTGGGACACCGCTCCGCCTGGCCCCCAGCAGCCCTCGAAAGTGGCGACAGCCTTCGCAGATCGCAGCCCCCCAGGGATGGCGAGGTCAAAATTTGAACCCGCGTGGGGCCCCGCTCCGCTGGAACCCCCGGCACCCCCCGAATGTGGCAACAGCCTCGCAGATCGCAGCCACCCCAGGGATGGCGAAGTCAAATTTGAAACCACGTGGGACACCGCTCCGCTGGAGCCCCAAGCAGCCCTCGAAAGTGGCGACAACTTCGCAAATCGCAGCTCCCCAGGGATGGCGAGGACTAATTTGAATCCGCGTAAGGCGTCACACCGCTGGGCCCCCCAGCAGCACCCGAAACTGGCGGCAGCCTCGCAGATCGCAGCCCCTCAGGGATGGCGAGGTTTAGTTTGAATCCGCGTGGGACCTCGCTCCGCTGGACTCCCAGCAGCCCTCGGTAGCGGCTCCAGTTCTGCAGATCGCAAATCCCCAGGGATGGCGAGGTCTAATTTGAATCCGCGTGGGACCTCACTCTGCTGGACCTCCCCAGCATCCCTCGAAACAGGCGCTAGCTTTGCAAATCGCAGCCCCCCCAAGGATGGCAAGGCCTAATTTGAATCCGCGTGGGGGCACCACTGGCGGTGGACCCCCAAAGCCCTCGAAAGTGGCGCTAGTTTCGCAGATCGCAGCCCCCCTTGGGATGTAGTTTGAATCCGCGTGGGACCTCGCTCCGCCTGGCCCCCCAGCAGCCCTCGAACGCGGCGACAGTTTCGCAGATCGCAGCCCCCCAAGGATGGCGAGGTTTAATTTGGATCAGCGTGGGACCTCACTCCGCTGGACCCCCCGGCACCCCTTCGAAAGTGGCGCTAGTTCTGCAGATCGCAAGCCCCCCCGGGGATTGCGAAATCCAATTTGAACCCGCGTGGGAAACCACTCCGGTGGACCCCCCAGCAGCCCTCGAAAGTGGCGATAGTTCCGCAGATCGCAGACACCCCAGGAACGGCGAGGTCCAATTAGAATCCGCGTGGGGCATCACTGCGGTGACCCCCCCAGCAACCCTCCAAAGTGGGGACAATATCGCAGATCGCAGCCCCCAGGGATGACGAGGTTAATGTAAGTCTGCACGGGACCCCGCTCTGCTGGACCCCCCGGCAGCCCTCGAAAGTGGGGACAATATCGCAGATCGCAGCCCCCATAGAGATGGCGAGGTCTCGTTTGAATCCGCGTGGGACACCACTCCGCTGGAACACCCCAGCAGCCCCCGGAACAGGCGACAATTGCGCAGGTCGCAGCCCCCCAATTGTGGCGAGGTCAAATTTGAATCCGCGTGGAGCACTGCTCCGCTGGGCCCCCAGCAGCCCTCGAAAGTGGCGACAGTTTCGCAGGTCGCAGCCCCCCCAGGGATGGCCAGGCAGGAGGCGAGCTGGCACGCAGGAAGGAGCAAGGTGAGAGGCAGGAGAGAAGGGGTGGGGGCGGGAGGAGGAGGAAAAAGGTGCGCGACCGCACTGCGCTATTCAAAACGAGAACCCAACGCAGGAGGGTTGGGATAAACATTGGTTGTCCAATGTTCATCAAATTCCACCAAACGGACCTCTCGCGCCGCGCGTCGAAATCATTCGTACGTCGGCTGCTGCTGGAAGGGAAGCGCTTCCATTCCTTTGAGGATATGGTCTTCATGCCAAGAGATTGTGCGCCGACTCGTGGATCATAGGGAGCCCTGTCAATGCTGATCGACAGGAGCGCCGTCAGTTAAGATCCAGGCCGCCTCTTCTCTCGCCAGCCGAAGCGGTGTACGTCTCGAACGGAGGCGCGCGCAATCAAGGCACGTGGCAACCCAAGCAGGCTAGCTGCGGGAGCGTCAGGTACCAACCAGGAGAAAGACGCATTGATGCTTGTTTGGGGCGATTCCTCTGGGAAACCACAGCACATTTATCGCGAACACAATGCTGATGCAGACGGCATCTGCAACGAAGTGTTGGATAGGGCGTCAGCGGGGACGCCGGCATTGTTTGGGAATTGCCATGTGGCCGTGAATTGGGGACCCTGAGCGCCAGGAGCGAGGCGCCCGCGGGCACCGCGTGAGGGGTGCGATGACAGGTCAGCTTCGACGCGCCTCCACCCAGGTCTGCCTAATTACTGCCCTTGCCCCCTCGTCCTTCATGGTGGTGCGTGGCAAATCCACTTGGGCTCGCGTGCGCGGCGCTGCCCCTCCGACCAAGCGTTTTGTAGACGAGCGATTATCCGGATCATGCTAGGGAGTGGCTCCCGCCATACGGCCCGCAACTTTAGATATGTGTGCTTCCGAACCATCTGCGCCGTTCTAAGGCATACTCTGACAGCACTGTTTACAGGAAGGCACATGAATACAAATCCTACACATGACGTGTCTTAGCCTCTCTTTGCACTTGCGTCTGTAGCCCGGCGATTGCAGACCAGAGGATCGATTAACTTTGTGCGATTGCGAGAAGATGCTCTGTTGAGAAAAAATACTGGGCTGGGGGGGGGGGGGGGCGCGACACCTGTCGAATAACGCCATGCGGGCGGGCCACTCTCGCGCGCCGACCGCGCGCACATGAAGAACGCTTTCCAAAAATTCGCCGCCAACGCGAGGACGCCGTCGTCGTCGTCGTCGGCGCGATCAGCGTCGTTTCTCCCAATCGCCGCCGCATGGATTTAGCAAACCAAGTTGCGGGCGGGCGGGTGGGATGGCGCGAGCAGTGAGAGCTCGCAACTCCATCTTTGGTTAAGATACGAGTTACACAACTTAGGTGTTCCACTCAAAAAAAATAAGATCACCCCCCCGCCCTCCCCGGGGGTGAGCAGCCCTCCCCGGGGTACTACGATGTGCATATGATTATGTCCCATCGCCCATTCTAAGAATCCGCCGACCCTGTCGGCGTGTGCGAGGGGCTTGGCTGTTCGAGTCGTCGTCTCCGTCGGTCGTCGCCTCCGTCGTCCCCTTTCCCTGCAGCTTCCTTCTCAAGCTCGTGAGCGAGAGAAAAATCTAGCAGTGTCGTAATCGAGTCGAAGGGAAGCCCCTTCCCTTTGATCCCTTCCCCAGGGGGGGGGGTCCGGGGGGGTCCCGGGGGGGGTCCCGGGGGTCCCGGGGGGGGTGGGGGGGCAGATTCGTTTTTCCTCGGGCGGCCTAGAAACCTCGAAAACACTCCAAATGAGGTCCGAATGCCCAAGATGGCCCCCGAGACGGCCCAAGAGGGCCCCGAGTCGCCCAAAGATCGGCCGAAAACAAGAAGCCGTCCAAGAAGCCTCCAAGACGTCCCAGGCCCCCTCCAAGAGACCCCCAGGAAGCCCCAAGAGGCCCCCACGAGGCTTCCAAGCGGCCCCTAAGACCTTCCCAAGAGGCCCACAAACTACCCCCAAGAGGCCCCCAAGAGCGCTCGTCGTCGTCGTCGTCGTCGTCGTCGTCGTCGTCGTCGTCGTCGTCGTCGTCGTCGTCGTCGCCATTCAGGGTCGGCGGCACCGGCCGTAAGGCCTTCGCAATAAATTGAAACAGTCCCAGGCAGGCCACCGCCCCCCCCCTCCTGATCCCTTATACATGATACTACGCGCGCAAGCCCGTGCATCAAACATCATCACGTGCTAAATAAGTGTCCTGCTGGAGATTTGACGCAGTCCACGCGCGCGCGGCGTCGCGTGCGCATGCCCGAACCCGACATCAACATAGGGCTTCGCAGAAATTTCGGTTTCGAGGTTCTCGAACCCAGATGGAAGAAAGAACACATGGTTTTGCAACGTGGTTCCCCAAAACACTCTGAGCGCGCTCTTGCGCAATTTGAGCAATTGCTTCCCAGACTCTAATCAAATGCAACCTATCGGACCTCTCGCGCGCGCATCTCGGAGTCATTCGAACGCCCTTTGCGCGCGTGCTGGGCTGGGGGGGGCCACTCGCGCCCGTCGGCCGCGCGCGCACGTCGAAATCATTCCAAAACCTTCACCGCCGACGCGTGGACACCATGACCGTCACCAGCGTGATAAAACATCGGCGCCGTTACTGGCCTCGCCGTCGTCATCCTCATCATCCTCACCGGCTTCGCTACTATCTCATCATGTCTGCCGTTGTCGACGTCGCCATGATACTGCGCCCGCCGGAGTCGCCGACTCGCGCGTCAGCTCGGCTGGCAAGACGCGCTGGGAAGTCCCCAGCGGTCAGCGCCACCGCGGCCGCGTCAGTCGCGCCAGACTGGCGGGCCGCTGCGCGCGCGAGCCTGCGCGCGCTGGCGCGGCGATGCGCCTGCCAGCGCCTAGCGCCCATCGACGTCGCCGCCACATTGGTTTTTGGTCACCAAATTGCGGGTGAGTTGTTGGGATGATTGCGCGAGCGCTTGAGTTGACAACTCACCGCGAACCACGATCAATTGCACCACATAGGTTGCACTGCATATATTGTCCAACATATAGATTGCACAACGTATATTGCACCTCGTAGGTCGCATCACATACGCTGCACAGCGTAGATTGCACAACACCGCACGAATTTACCCGCATCGATTGATCAACATAAACTGCACCGCATGTATTCCACCACATCAATTTCACAACAGAGAATGCATTACACTGATTGCTTCACAGAGGTTGCGCCACATATATCACACCCAGCCGAATGCACAACATGGATTGCGCACCATATATTGCACCATAAAGATTGCACCACATCGATTGCACCACGTAAATTGCCTCCGCATGCTGCACAGCGCATACTCCACCTCATAGGTCGCACCACATCTACTACACAATATCGGTTGCACAACATGGGCCGCACAACTTATTTCAAAACAGATGGCACCACAAGGACTGCTACACATTGCACACATTACATTGATACAGACACAAAAAGTTGGGTACCACAGTGGCTGACATATTTGAGCGCGCATGAGTTTTATACATGTGCTGACGTTGTGTGGCTTCTCATTATTTTCCATTTCGTGGACATCTGACTGTTTTCCTGAAAATGGGTATGTTCGTGTTTCGTACTGTTCTCGATTGCATTGGTGTCTCAATAGTGTCGATTGCACGGGCTTAGTATTGCTTTCCACTGTACGGGTTCGCTTGTGTTTTCAGGTGCGTGGGATTACCGTTGCTTTCCATTCAATGGGTTCCTTCTTACTCCCAACCATCCTGTGGTGTTGGGTCCTCCTTTTGAAGTGGCAGCGCCCCGCGTTCCTCTCCTCTCCGCCTCCTCCCCCGCCTTCCTCCTCCTATCCGTGCCTCTGCCCTCCACACACATTACATCGTTACGTTGCCCCATGTGGAGCTCCACCAGAAGCCCAAGTGGCGCGTCTCCCGCACCCAGAACAACGCTTCGTGGCTCCATCGGGAGCCACACCGGCGGCCCCAATGGCGGTGTTCGCATGCGTCTGCCCCGCACAGTACAACGCTGCGTGGCCCCATGTGGAGCTCCACCGAAGGCCCCAGGGGCAATGTTCGCATGCGTTTCCACCCACCCCTCAGTACAGCGCTTCGTGGCCCCACGGGGAGCTCCACCGAAGGCCTCAGTGGCAGTTTTCGCATGCTCCTCCCCCACCCATTACACGGATTCGCGGCCCCTTACGGGGCTCCACCGGAGGCCCCAATGGTGGTGTTCTCATGCGCCTTCCCCACCAAGTACAACGCTTCGTGGCCCCATGGGAAACTCCACCGAAGGCCCCAGTGGCGGTGTTCGCATGCGTCTCATCCACCCATTACACGGTTTCGCTGCCCCATGGGGAGCTCCACCGAAGGCCTCAGTGGCGGTGGTCGCATGCGTGTCACCCACCCAGTATAACGCTTCGTGGCTCCATCGGGAGCCACACCGAAGGCCCCAGTGGCGGTGTCCGCATGCGTCTCCCCCACCCAGTGGAACATCTCGTTACCCCATACGGAGCTCTACTGAAAGCTCGAGTGGCTGTGTTCGCATGCGTCTCCCACACCCAGAAGGCCTCAGTGGCGGTGTTCGCATGCGTCTCCCCCGCCCACTACAGCGCTTTGTGGCCCCACAGGAGGCTCCACTGATGGCCCCAGTGGCGGTGTTCGCATGCGTCTCCCCCACTTCCCCACTCAGTAAAGCGTTTCGTTGCCCCAGAGGGAGGCCCATTGCGGCGCACCAGTCGCACCTTTCGCGGCCCCGTCGGGGTTTCCACCAGAAGCCCCAGTGGCAGCGCCCACATGGCGGCCCCGCCCCAGATCGGAACGCCATTCGCATGTTTCATGGCCCAGTGAAAAGATCCCCCGAAGGCGATACCCGGAACAACGGTACCTACAACTGCATATGCACGAGTTCCTTACTGTTTTGTCGTGTGTTGTGTTCTTATTGTTTGCAAGTGTAGCTCAGTGCGTGTAACAGCGTAGATCATCATCAATTTGACAATGTATATATATATAGATCGATAGATAGATTCCTAATCAATTTCTTCTTCAATGATTTTACAATCTGGGGGGTGGGGGGACACCACCCACCCCCTCCCCGGACCTGACCTTCCGGAATCCCTGGCTTCTGGGGCTCCTGGACGCCCCTGCCGAGAGTCCCATGAGACCTCTGGGCTTCCTGGAGTCCCTGCCAAGTCGTGCAAACGAGCCGGCGGTAGTCCCAAGAGGGTCCAACATGGCCTTCTGATGGCCCAATAAAAATTCCATACGCCCGAAAGAGCTCCAAGAGGAACCCCCAAATGGGCCTCCAGATCTAAAACCTGTGCGTTTCCGATAGGTTCTTGCATTATTTTGGCATTGTCGTTTTTTCGTGCTACAGACGCTCCACGAAGGCTCAAAGGCCCCAAACATCGCCCCAGGACAACCCATGACGGCCCGAGAAGGCTCCAAGACGGGCGAAGATGCCCCCCCGATCCCCGAAGAAGGCCCCAAGACTGACCTTCAGACCGCCACCAGGCGCGAGCCCTCCGGCCCTAAAGGACACACGAAACTGCCAACAGGCGCCCGAACGCCCCAACCAGGGTTCACGAGGTCCCCAAGAAGACCGAAAATAAACCAATAAGGGGCTCCAAGTTATCTCCAAAACCAGCAACATTGTTTCCGCGACGACCCCGACACGCCTCCCCACAGACCCAAATACATCGAAGAGGCCTTTGACGTACGACCCCGCATTGGCGCCCTTGTCCAGCACTTCCACTAAATATGTCTGAATCCCAGTTTCGCGACGTTCCCTCTAGGCACGTGGGTAGGAGGAGGAGGAGGAGGAGGAGGAGGAGCAGGAGGAGGAGCAGGAGGATGGGGATGACGATGATGATGATGAGGAGGATGAGGAGGATGAGGTGGTGGGGCTTGCGCCGCGGATGAGGTGAGGCCTCGAGAAGGGTGAGGAGGATGAGGAGGAGGAGGAGGAGGAGGAGGAGGAGGAGGAGGAGGAGGCAGTAGGAGGATCGGGCAGTGCCAAAGGGAATCACCACTAGGGGAGGCCCCCAAAAGACCCGAAGAGCCATCAGAACTCGTCTGCAGGATGACCTTCCCCGCCGCCTCGGCCGCCGCGAGCCCCAATAGAGCCTCCAGAGGCCCCGACGACGACCTCTTCACGGCCAACACCCCCTAAGACGAACCAGAACAATCCCGGAACAACCAGACCACCAGAACCATCCCAGACCCCCTAAGACGAACCAAAACAACCCAAGGACCCCCAAGAGACCCGGAGAGGCCAGACACATGCATGTTCGCAAGGTGTGCGTTTCGTGTTCATTGTCTCACGTGCCTCGGAAGTACCCCGAGATCCACCGAGCAGCCAACAACGGTCCCTGACATCCCCCCACATTATCCTTCAGTGAGCGCCCCACGGCTGCATGCCTTCCCACCACGGCCATCACAAACCCCTCGGGGATTCGGAAGGGACCCCGCGAAGCCCAAATCACCCATTTGCACCACGTTCAAACTTATTCCTCAAAACTTCCCCTCCTCCGAGCCCCCGACCCGACTGCTCCGCTCCCCACTCCACGCAAGCTGTGGGAACCCACCCTTGCCCCGAATGGATCCCCCCCGCCCGCCCGAACCACATCGCGTTCGACCCGCCACAACGGCAGCCTGTCTGCCCGCGACGCACGGTGGTCTCCAACCCGCCACCCCGACCATGGCTACCACCGGTCCACGCAAACTGTGGGAACCCACCTGCTTCCCGAACGAGTGCGCCCCGCTCGCCCTAGCTCCCCTCGCGCCCACCACGCAAGCCGTGGTGCCCCTCCAGCCCACGACGC
The DNA here is from genome assembly GCA_963575745.1 of Prorocentrum cordatum. Lineage (NCBI taxonomy): Eukaryota > Dinophyceae > Prorocentrales > Prorocentraceae > Prorocentrum > Prorocentrum cordatum. The sequence continues at coordinate 1,978,903 of CAUYUJ010019392.1, read as the reverse complement.
ACCCCGACCGCCCCCATGTCAACCACCTCGCCCACCAGTCCACGCAAGCTGTGGGAACCCACCCGCTCCCCGAAAGAATGCGCCCCACCCGCCCAGACCCCCAACGACCGCCATCACGCAAGCCGTTCTACCCTTCCAGCCCACGACGCACCCTGGCCGGTCAGCCCCCTTCCGACCCCCTCGCTAACCAATCCACGAAAACTGTGGGAACCCACCTGCTCCCCAAACGGGGGCGCCCTCTGGCTCACGTCGCGCCCCCCCACGCACCATGGTACCGCTCCCCCCTTTCGACCCACCCCCACCTGCCAGCCATCATGCCGACCACTTCGCCCTTCTGTCCACGCAAGTTGTGGGAACCCACCCGCTCCACGAGCAGATTCGGCCCGCCCGCCCTGGCCCCCGTCGCGCCTTCCACGCAAGCCGTGGTACCTCTGCGACCCCAGACGCGCCCCGCCCTGCCAGCCCCCCATCCCGACCATCTCGCGCACCCACCCGCTCCCCGAACGTATGCGACCTGCCCGTCTTAACCACCAACGCGCCCCCCACGCAAGCCGTGGTACCCTTCCGGCCAACGACGCCACGCAAACCGTGGCAACCTCCCGGGCCACGACACACCCCGACCTCTATCGCCTGGCATCGCCCGACCCTTTCCCGCGAGCAGTCCTCCCTCTAGTCCACGCAAGCTAGGGGAACCCCACCGTGCCCAGCCTGCGCGCGCCACTGCAACACTCACCCCCAAGTCCACGCCTGCTCCTCCCACCACCTCCCCTTTCCAGAACCTCCCTGTTTTGCCCCCCTCCTCGACGAGCTTCAAAGACGGCCTCCCTGCCGACCCCCTCAAAAGGCGCAGAGGATCGTACGGCATCATTGCTGTTACAGGTTGATGCTAGCGTGCGGGCATAACGCGACCCCCGAAGAAATAGCGAGGCTGAGGATAGCGCGACGAGGAGCAGGTGCCATCTCGGTAACTTCTCGGGCCCAAATTGGGGCCACACTGGGCCTGCTCACAACGCCTCTGTTCTACGCTTTTTGACCTCTCCCGAAGCCTCTCGGCAGTCCCACCTTTTGGAACCTCATCATGCTGCGCCCGTCTTTTGGGCCCCTCGGGGTCGTAGAGGTCCTAGGGTCCGAGATAGCTGCCTCGAGAAGGGAGGAGGATACACACATAGTGAAGCAGCGCGGGCAACAACGGTGAATTGGATTATCTCTGGTAGCGAAGGGTGCGGGTGCTGCTGCTGGTGTGGTTGCTGCTGGTACTGCGGCTGCTGGTGCTGCTGGTGCTACTGGTGTTGCTGGTTCTCGTGCTACTGGTGCTGCTGGTCGTGCTGCTGGTGCTTTTGCCGGTGGTGGTCGTGCTGCTCGTGTTGCTCGTGCTGCTGCTGCTGCTGCTGCTGGCGCTGCTGCTGGTGCTGGTGGTAGTGCTGCTGCTGGTGCTGCCGAAAATGTTGCTGCTGATGGTGGTGGTGCGTGGGGTTCTCTAGGACCGTCTTGGGGCCATCTTGAGGCCTCAAGAGCCAATCGGAAGCGAAAAAACGGCAATTCTACAAGGGTTGATTTTCCTTTGGTGTTGGAGCCACTTTGGCCTCTTAGGGGGGGTCCTTGGAGGGCTCGGAGAGCACTTGAAACGGTATTGAGGCCGTCTTCAGGCTTCTTGGATGCGTGTCGGAGGCTGTCTTCAGCCATCTGCCAGTGTCTTCGTCCATCTTGGACGCCATCTTGGACTCTTCGAGGCCCTCTTGGAACCATCTTGAACCGAAAAGCACCCTGCCACCTCGCGCCCCCCCCCCCCCTCCAGGCCCAGAGCACGAGCAGGGGAAGGAGGATATTTTTGGCAGAGGGAAGACGTAACTCGCTACACCACATCAGCCAGAAGGCTGGTGGGACTTGCCCGTAATCCATGACTCGGGCCCTCTGGGATCCCTGTTGGGGCTCTATTTGGCAATCTGGAGGGCCGCTCTCGAAGCCTTCAGATTGTCTATGCGACATCTTGGGCTCTGCCGCCCACTACACGGGGGGCACTATAGTTTTGACCATAAGACGTCATGCTGTCGACGCCCCCTGCCCCCCCGTAGAATCTTAGCGACATGTGTTGGGTCGGGCGGCGGTTCGACTCCGATGGGCTCTCACCCTGTAAGAATATAATAATATATATTTAAAACAGGGTGATAATTACTCCGTCCCATTTACAATAGGGCCGGAAAACACTCCGACTTGAACCCATTCACAGTAAACCACTCCGCTTGGGTCACGTTTGATCGTCCGTGTCATCATCCCCATCGACCCTGTCCTTATCATGCCAACGCGATGTTTCATTGTATTCCTTGTTGCATTGATGCTGTGAGACCCTGGGCATCCTTCTCCAATGCGGTCGCTCTCGGTTCACTGGTTGGCCGTCCCAGAGGGCCCACAAAGGCTCGCGAATCCGCATCAAGGCACCTTTGCATCCTGATCGGTCCTCCGCGGCACGCGTGACCAGCGAGGCAATTGTCATCTTATGGTCAAAAACTTTAGTACCCCCGAAGGGCAAAATGGGTTCTCGCCGCCGCCAATCATCATCGTCATCTCCATCATCTTTGCAGCCGCTTTGGCTCCAGACCTTAGCAAGGATTTGCTCTGCTGTTGGTCATGGGGTTGACTGGCGCAGTGCAAGCCCGGAGGGCTTTGGTGAAGTTGCTCCTCACGGTTGCTGCGGCGTACTCGGTTGTGGTTCGCCTCCACAGGGACTCCCAGGACAGCGAGGTGATCGCAGCCTTTCGAAAGGTGCTCCGCAAGGCGCACCCGGACAAGGGCGGGGCAGACGAGCACGCGAAGCAGCTGAACGCCGCGAAGGAGTGCTGGGACCAGGCCAAGAAACCGAGGGGCCGCCCGAAACGCGCAGAGCAGCCCGAGGCGCCTGCAGGGGCGGCCGCTGCTGACGGCGCGCCTGGCGAAACCTTCCAGGATCTGATCGTCCGGGAGGTCTCCAAGAAAGCCTACCGCATCCAGTCCGCGGGCGTGCTGCTCACGTACTTCGGGGTGCAGGGCCTGCCGCAGTGGCGGCAGTTTCTGGCGCACGTGCGCTCGAAGCAGAAGGCTTGGAAGGTGCGGTACTGGTGCGCGACGCTGGAGCGGACGAAGACGGGGCGTCTGCACGTCCACCTCATGCTGCAGTTCACGCAACCTGTGGACAGGACGAGCCGCAGCTTCGCCTTCAAGGGGTGGACGGGCCCGAGAGCAGACGCGAACGACTTGCTAGGCGGTGGCTTTTGTCGGAAACGGCTGCAGGACAGCCTCAACAGGGGCATGTTCTATTGCTGGGCAGATAAGTTGGGCACGGTCAGGGACGAGGAAGGCCGGCAGTGCACGGGCGGCAACTACGAGCCCGCCTGGACGGACGCAGCTTGCACCTACACCGTGAAGAGCCGGTGGGCGCAGGACTTGTGGCAGGCGTACAAGCTCTCGCACGGCACCTACGACGGTTACCTCTACAAGACACGGGACGGGGTCTTAGCGAAAAAGAGGAACCTTGACGCTTGCAGAGAGCGAGAGGCACGGGACAAGCAGACAGCGGAGATCGAGGCAAGGACCAAGAGGCTCCGCGGGAACAAGGACCTCTTCCCGGGCTTCCCCACGGTGCCCGACGCTGTGGCGTGGCTAGAGCAGTTCAAGGCCCGTTGCGGCGCGCAAGCCAGACAGTACCATTGCCGCCCGCCCTTCTGCGGGCAGCTGCGGCGCCTTCCGGGGCGTCTTCGGCGCGACCGTGGAAGGGGCGGGGGTAAGGGCGTTGTCCAGAGTTTGCGCTGGCGCGCCCACAGGTGGACAACTCACGGTACCCAGTCTTGGTGGTCCTCGGCAGGTCGCACACAGGGAAGACGGAATGGGCCCAGACCTTGTTCCAGAACCCTTTGGTGGTGAAGGTGGGCAAGCTCGAACATTTCCCAGAGTCGATGAGGGCCTTCGACAGGGAGAAGCACGACGGGCTGGTCCTCGACGACCTGAGGGACTTGCAGTTCTTGGTGGACCACCAGGACAAGGTCCAAGGCAAGTACAACTCGCCCGTCGAATTTGCTTCCACTCCGGGCGGCGAGTTGGCTTACTGGAAGGACTTGTTCGCAGTTCCCGTGGTCGCCACCTGCAACTACACCACGAAGAACCTCGGGTTCCTGGACACCGACGACTTCTTGGCGAACCCAGGGAACCGCACGCTGGTGCACTTCCCGCCTAACACGCAGCCAGACCAGCCACCGCCCGCACCTCCACCCGCACCGACCCGGAGCCTTAGGTACCGCACTAAGGCGCCGCCGCACCAGCCGCCAGCCGCGCTTTGACTCTCAGGGGTTGCACGAGAGAAAAGGCTTGCGCACCAGGTCGACTCCTGGATTTCTGGGCACAGTTGTGGGGGGGGCTCATGTTCTAGGAGGAACTTTGTTCGTCTGTAGGCACAACCCGCCTGGTGAGAGAGGTACCAGAAAATCGTATTTTCCCGTGGGAAAACTGCTATTCTACGTATGGGGGCTGATGCAGAAGCAGAGTGCGAGCGACGTCCAGTGATACAATTCCGTGGACTGCCGCGCCGTGCCGCGCCGTGCCGTGCCGTGCCGTGCAGGTTCGTGCTGCGACGTACCGTGCCGTGCCGTGCCGCGCCGTGCCGCGCGGCGCCGTGCCGTGCCGTGCCGTGCCGTGCCGTGCCGTGCCGTGCCGTACGCGCGGCGCCGCGCCGCGCCGCGTGCCGGGCCGCGCTGCGCCGTGCCTTGCGAGTGCCGCGCGGCGTCGCGCCGCGCCGTGCCGCGTCGTGCCGTGCCGCGCAGTGCCGTGCGGCGCCGTGCCGCGCTATGCCATCCCGTGCCGCGCCGCGCCGCGCCGTGCCGTGCGGCGCCGTGCAGTGCTTGGCCTTGCCGCGCCGTGCCGCGCCGCGCCGTGCCGCGCCGCGCCGTGGCGTGCCGCGCAGTGCCGCGCCGTGCCGCGCTGCGGCCCCGCGCGGGGCCGCGCGGCGACGCGTCGCCGCCTCGCGGCCCTCTTCATCTCCATTGCCATTGCCGCAGCTTCCCAGGCTCAAGCCTTCCTGCCGCGCGGGCCACTGCGCGCGCGGGAGACGCGCTTTTGGCTTCCGAAATGAAAGTCAAGGTTACGGTGCGCTACGTGCGCAAGGTCCTCTCGAAGAAAGGCTTTCGCTGGTTACCCAAGAGGCAGAAGCGGTTATATTCCAAGGATCAGAGGAAAGCCCGCCTGACGTTTGCGAAGAAGGTCCTGAGGATGACTTCGGCGGAGCTGAACACGGCTTTGGCATACGCCATGGACGGCGTCATCCTTGCGATGCCCCCGAAGGACGAGACCGAGCGGATGAACTTCTGCAGGCACGGGGAAGAGTACATGTGGCGAAAGAACACGGAGGCATTCACCCCGAAGCTCTCTGGCGACGACGAGTACGGTGGCCAGGTCCCACTGGCTCGGGCAGTGCCCATGTGGGCCGGCTGCGCCGCGGGCGGGCTGTCCATTGTCGCGTTCCACCCCACGAAGAAGCTCTGCGGCGAGGACTGGGCGAAGATCGTGAACCGGGGCGACCTCGTGAAGGCCGTGAAGTCGGTGAACCCGAAGAGGAAGAAGGGCCCGTGGTCCGTCCTCTGCGACAACGAGTCTTTCTTGCGGGCGAAGGTCAGCAACGCCGCGGTGAAGGCGGCGGGGGTTAAGCTGTGGAAGATGCCAGCAAAGTCCCCTGACTTGAACCCCGCAGAGCGGTGCTGGTCTTGGCTGCGTCGGAAGCTGCGGCTCATGGACTTGGACGACGCCGTGAAGAAGCGGCCCGTGCTGGGGAAGACGGCGTACAGGGCGCGGGTTCGGAGCGTCGTGAAGAGCAAGAAGGCACAGTCCGTGGGGGCGGCGCAGGCGAAGCTGATGAAGCGCGTCTGCAGGGAAGTGGTGCGCAAGAAGGGCGCGGCCACGGGCTTCTGAGCGGGCCAAGCCCCCGGGCCGTATTGGCGCGTTCACAGGTGGACAACTCATCAGCGTCGGCCGTTTGCCGCGCGGGTGAGCACTCCATCTGCCCTGGCCGTTGGCCGTGCAGGTGAGAAAAGTCCGCACGGGGGGTACTATAGTTTTGACCATAAGACGTCATGCTCTCGACGCCCCCTGCCCCCCCGTAGAATCTTAGCGACATGTTTTGGGTCGGGCGGCGGTTCGACTCCGATGGGCTCTCACCCTGTAAGAATATAATAATATATATATTAATATACAGGGTGATAATTACTCCGTCCCATTTACAATAGGGCCGGAAAACACTCCGACTTGAACCCATTCACAGTAAACCACTCCGCTTGGGTCACGTTTGATCGTCCGTGTCATCATCCCCATCGACCCTGTCCTTATCATGCCAACGCGATGTTTCATTGTATTCCTTGTTGCATTGATGCTGTGAGACCCTGGGCATCCTTCTCCAATGCGGTCGCTCTCGGTTCACTGGTTGGCCGTCCCAGAGGGCCCACAAAGGCTCGCGAATCCGCATCAAGGCACCTTTGCATCCTGATCGGTCCTCCGCGGCACGCGTGACCAGCGAGGCAATTCTCATCTTATGGTCAAAAACTTTAGTACCCCCGAAGGGCAAAATGGGTTCTCGCCGCCGCCAATCATCATCGTCATCTCCATCATCTTTGCAGCCGCTTTGGCTCAAGACCTTAGCAAGGATTTGCTCTGCTGTTGGTCATGGGGTTGACTGGCGCAGTGCAAGCCCGGAGGGCTTTGGTGAAGTTGCTCCTCACGGTTGCTGCGGCGTACTCGGTTGTGGTTCGCCTCCACAGGGACTCCCAGGACAGCGAGGTGATCGCAGCCTTTCGAAAGGTGCTCCGCAAGGCGCACCCGGACAAGGGCGGGGCAGACGAGCACGCGAAGCAGCTGAACGCCGCGAAGGAGTGCTGGGACCAGGCCAAGAAACCGAGGGGCCGCCCGAAACGCGCAGAGCAGCCCGAGGCGCCTGCAGGGGCGGCCGCTGCTGACGGCGCGCCTGGCGAAACCTTCCAGGATCTGATCGTCCGGGAGGTCTCCAAGAAAGCCTACCGCATCCAGTCCGCGGGCGTGCTGCTCACGTACTTCGGGGTGCAGGGCCTGCCGCAGTGGCGGCAGTTTCTGGCGCACGTGCGCTCGAAGCAGAAGGCTTGGAAGGTGCGGTACTGGTGCGCGACGCTGGAGCGGACGAAGACGGGGCGTCTGCACGTCCACCTCATGCTGCAGTTCACGCAACCTGTGGACAGGACGAGCCGCAGCTTCGCCTTCAAGGGGTGGACGGGCCCGAGAGCAGACGCGAACGACTTGCTAGGCGGTGGCTTTTGTCGGAAACGGCTGCAGGACAGCCTCAACAGGGGCATGTTCTATTGCTGGGCAGATAAGTTGGGCACGGTCAGGGACGAGGAAGGCCGGCAGTGCACGGGCGGCAACTACGAGCCCGCCTGGACGGACGCAGCTTGCACCTACACCGTGAAGAGCCGGTGGGCGCAGGACTTGTGGCAGGCGTACAAGCTCTCGCACGGCACCTACGACGGTTACCTCTACAAGACACGGGACGGGGTCTTAGCGAAAAAGAGGAACCTTGACGCTTGCAGAGAGCGAGAGGCACGGGACAAGCAGACAGCGGAGATCGAGGCAAGGACCAAGAGGCTCCGCGGGAACAAGGACCTCTTCCCGGGCTTCCCCACGGTGCCCGACGCTGTGGCGTGGCTAGAGCAGTTCAAGGCCCGTTGCGGCGCGCAAGCCAGACAGTACCACTGCCGCCCGCCCTTCTGCGGGCAGCTGCGGCGCCTTCCGGGGCGTCTTCGGCGCGACCGTGGAAGGGGCGGGGGTAAGGGCGTTGTCCAGAGTTTGCGCTGGCGCGCCCACAGGTGGACAACTCACGGTACCCAGTCTTGGTGGTCCTCGGCAGGTCGCACACAGGGAAGACGGAATGGGCCCAGACCTTGTTCCAGAACCCTTTGGTGGTGAAGGTGGGCAAGCTCGAACATTTCCCAGAGTCGATGAGGGCCTTCGACAGGGAGAAGCACGACGGGCTGGTCCTCGACGACCTGAGGGACTTGCAGTTCTTGGTGGACCACCAGGACAAGGTCCAAGGCAAGTACAACTCGCCCGTCGAATTTGCTTCCACTCCGGGCGGCGAGTTGGCTTACTGGAAGGACTTGTTCGCAGTTCCCGTGGTCGCCACCTGCAACTACACCACGAAGAACCTCGGGTTCCTGGACACCGACGACTTCTTGGCGAACCCAGGGAACCGCACGCTGGTGCACTTCCCGCCTAACACGCAGCCAGACCAGCCACCGCCCGCACCTCCACCCGCACCGACCCGGAGCCTTAGGTACCGCACTAAGGCGCCGCCGCACCAGCCGCCAGCCGCGCTTTGACTCTCAGGGGTTGCACGAGAGAAAAGGCTTGCGCACCAGGTCGACTCCTGGATTTCTGGGCACAGTTGTGGGGGGGGCTCATGTTCTAGGAGGAACTTTGTTCGTCTGTAGGCACAACCCGCCTGGTGAGAGAGGTACCAGAAAATCGTATTTTCCCGTGGGAAAACTGCTATTCTACGTATGGGGGCTGATGCAGAAGCAGAGTGCGAGCGACGTCCAGTGATACAATTCCGTGGACTGCCGCGCCGTGCCGCGCCGTGCCGTGCCGTGCCGTGCAGGTTCGTGCTGCGACGTACCGTGCCGTGCCGTGCCGCGCCGTGCCGCGCGGCGCCGTGCCGTGCCGTGCCGTGCCGTGCCGTGCCGTGCCGTGCCGTGCCGTTACGCGCGGCGCCGCGCCGCGCCGCGTGCCGGGCCGCGCTGCGCCGTGCCTTGCGAGTGCCGCGCGGCGTCGCGCCGCGCCGTGCCGCGTCGTGCCGTGCCGCGCAGTGCCGTGCGGCGCCGTGCCGCGCTATGCCATCCCGTGCCGCGCCGCGCCGCGCCGTGCCGTGCGGCGCCGTGCAGTGCTTGGCCTTGCCGCGCCGTGCCGCGCCGCGCCGTGCCGCGCCGCGCCGTGGCGTGCCGCGCAGTGCCGCGCCGTGCCGCGCTGCGGCCCCGCGCGGGGCCGCGCGGCGACGCGTCGCCGCCTCGCGGCCCTCTTCATCTCCATTGCCATTGCCGCAGCTTCCCAGGCTCAAGCCTTCCTGCCGCGCGGGCCACTGCGCGCGCGGGAGACGCGCTTTTGGCTTCCGAAATGAAAGTCAAGGTTACGGTGCGCTACGTGCGCAAGGTCCTCTCGAAGAAAGGCTTTCGCTGGTTACCCAAGAGGCAGAAGCGGTTATATTCCAAGGATCAGAGGAAAGCCCGCCTGACGTTTGCGAAGAAGGTCCTGAGGATGACTTCGGCGGAGCTGAACACGGCTTTGGCATACGCCATGGACGGCGTCATCCTTGCGATGCCCCCGAAGGACGAGACCGAGCGGATGAACTTCTGCAGGCACGGGGAAGAGTACATGTGGCGAAAGAACACGGAGGCATTCACCCCGAAGCTCTCTGGCGACGACGAGTACGGTGGCCAGGTCCCACTGGCTCGGGCAGTGCCCATGTGGGCCGGCTGCGCCGCGGGCGGGCTGTCCATTGTCGCGTTCCACCCCACGAAGAAGCTCTGCGGCGAGGACTGGGCGAAGATCGTGAACCGGGGCGACCTCGTGAAGGCCGTGAAGTCGGTGAACCCGAAGAGGAAGAAGGGCCCGTGGTCCGTCCTCTGCGACAACGAGTCTTTCTTGCGGGCGAAGGTCAGCAACGCCGCGGTGAAGGCGGCGGGGGTTAAGCTGCGGAAGATGCCAGCAAAGTCCCCTGACTTGAACCCCGCAGAGCGGTGCTGGTCTTGGCTGCGTCGGAAGCTGCGGCTCATGGACTTGGACGACGCCGTGAAGAAGCGGCCCGTGCTGGGGAAGACGGCGTACAGGGCGCGGGTTCGGAGCGTCGTG
>CAUYUJ010019392.1:1757980-1968921 GCA_963575745.1 Prorocentrum cordatum | reverse complement strand
CCTTTCGAAAGGTGCTCCGCAAGGCGCAACCGGACAAGGGCGGGGCAGACGAGCACGCGAAGCAGCTGAACGCCGCGAAGGAGTGCTGGGACCAGGCCAAGAAACCGAGGGGCCGCCCGAAACGCGCAGAGCAGCCCGAGGCGCCTGCAGGGGCGGCCGCTGCTGACGGCGCGCCTGGCGAAACCTTCCAGGATCTGATCGTCCGGGAGGTCTCCAAGAAAGCCTACCGCATCCAGTCCGCGGGCGTGCTGCTCACGTACTTCGGGGTGCAGGGCCTGCCGCAGTGGCGGCAGTTTCTGGCGCGCGTGCGCTCGAAGCAGAAGGCTTGGAAGGTGCGGTACTGGTGCGCGACGCTGGAGCGGGCGAAGACGGGGCGTCTGCACGTCCACCTCATGCTGCAGTTCACGCAACCTGTGGACAGGACGAGCCGCAGCTTCGCCTTCAAGGGGTGGACGGGCCCGAGAGCAGACGCGAACGACTTGCTAGGCGGTGGCTTTTGTCGGAAACGGCTGCAGGACAGCCTCAACAGGGGCATGTTCTATTGCTGGGCAGATAAGTTGGGCGCGGTCAGGGGCGAGGAAGACCGGCAGTGCACGGGCGGCAACTACGAGCCCGCCTGGGCGGACGCAGCTTGCACCTACACCGTGAAGAGCCGGTGGGCGCAGGACTTGTGGCAGGCGTACAAGCTCTCGCACGGCACCTACGACGGTTACCTCTACCAGACACGGGACGGGGTCTTAGCGAAAAAGAGGAACCTTGACGCTTGCAGAGAGCGAGAGGCACGGGACAAGCAGACAGCGGAGATCGAGGCAAGGACCAAGAGGCTCCGCGGGAACAAGGACCTCTTCCCGGGCTTCCCCACGGTGCCCGACGCTGTGGCGTGGCTAGAGCAGTTCAAGGCCCGTTGCGGCGCGCAAGCCAGACATTGCCGCCCGCCCTTCTGCGGGCAGCTGCGGCGCCTTCCGGGGCGTCTTCGGCGCGACCGTGGAAGGGGCGGGGGTAAGGGCGTTGTCCAGAGTTTGCGCTGGCGCGCCCACAGGTGGACAACTCACGGTACCCAGTCTTGGTGGTCCTCGGCAGGTCGCACACAGGGAAGACGGAATGGGCCCAGACCTTGTTCCAGACCCCTTTGGTGGTGAAGGTGGGCAAGCTCGAACATTTCCCAGAGTCGATGAGGGCCTTCGACAGGGAGAAGCACGACGGGCTGGTCCTCGACGACCTGAGGGACTTGCAGTTCTTGGTGGACCACCAGGACAATGTCCAAGGCAAGTACAACTCGCCCGTCGAATTTGCTTCCACTCCGGGCGGCGAGTTGGCTTACTGGAAGGACTTGTTCGCAGTTCCCGTGGTCGCCACCTGCAACTACACCCCGAAGAACCTCGGGTTCCTGGACACCGACGACTTCTTGGCGAACCCAGGGAACCGCACGCTGGTGCACTTCCCGCCTAACACGCAGCCAGACCAGCCACCGCCCGCACCTCCACCCGCACCGACCCGGAGCCTTAGGTACCGCACTAAGGCGCCGCCGCACCAGCCGCCAGCCGCGCTTTGACTCTCAGGGGTTGCACGAGAGAAAAGGCTTGCGCACCAGGTCGACTCCTGGATTTCTGGGCACAGTTGTGGGGGGGGCTCATGTTCTAGGAGGAACTTTGTTCGTCTGTAGGCACAACCCGCCTGGTGAGAGAGGTACCAGAAAATCGTATTTTCCCGTGGGAAAACTGCTATTCTACGTATGGGGGCTGATGCAGAAGCAGAGTGCGAGCGACGTCCAGTGATACAATTCCGTGGACTGCCGCGCCGTGCCGCGCCGTGCCGTGCCGTGCCGTGCAGGTTCGTGCTGCGACGTACCGTGCCGTGCCGTGCCGCGCCGTGCCGCGCGGCGCCGTGCCGTGCCGTGCCGTGCCGTGCCGTGCCGTGCCGTGCCGTGCCGTTACGCGCGGCGCCGCGCCGCGCCGCGTGCCGGGCCGCGCTGCGCCGTGCCTTGCGAGTGCCGCGCGGCGTCGCGCCGCGCCGTGCCGCGTCGTGCCGTGCCGCGCAGTGCCGTGCGGCGCCGTGCCGCGCTATGCCATCCCGTGCCGCGCCGCGCCGCGCCGTGCCGTGCGGCGCCGTGCAGTGCTTGGCCTTGCCGCGCCGTGCCGCGCCGCGCCGTGCCGCGCCGCGCCGTGGCGTGCCGCGCAGTGCCGCGCCGTGCCGCGCTGCGGCCCCGCGCGGGGCCGCGCGGCGACGCGTCGCCGCCTCGCGGCCCTCTTCATCTCCATTGCCATTGCCGCAGCTTCCCAGGCTCAAGCCTTCCTGCCGCGCGGGCCACTGCGCGCGCGGGAGACGCGCTTTTGGCTTCCGAAATGAAAGTCAAGGTTACGGTGCGCTACGTGCGCAAGGTCCTCTCGAAGAAAGGCTTTCGCTGGTTACCCAAGAGGCAGAAGCGGTTATATTCCAAGGATCAGAGGAAAGCCCGCCTGACGTTTGCGAAGGTCCTGAGGATGACTTCGGCGGAGCTGAACACGGCTTTGGCATACGCCATGGACGGCGTCATCCTTGCGATGCCCCCGAAGGACGAGACCGAGCGGATGAACTTCTGCAGGCACGGGGAAGAGTACATGTGGCGAAAGAACACGGAGGCATTCACCCCGAAGCTCTCTGGCGACGACGAGTACGGTGGCCAGGTCCCACTGGCTCGGGCAGTGCCCATGTGGGCCGGCTGCGCCGCGGGCGGGCTGTCCATTGTCGCGTTCCACCCCACGAAGAAGCTCTGCGGCGAGGACTGGGCGAAGATCGTGAACCGGGGCGACCTCGTGAAGGCCGTGAAGTCGGTGAACCCGAAGAGGAAGAAGGGCCCGTGGTCCGTCCTCTGCGACAACGAGTCTTTCTTGCGGGCGAAGGTCAGCAACGCCGCGGTGAAGGCGGCGGGGGTTAAGCTGTGGAAAGATGCCAGCAAAGTCCCCTGACTTGAACCCCGCAGAGCGGTGCTGGTCTTGGCTGCGTCGGAAGCTGCGGCTCATGGACTTGGACGACGCCGTGAAGAAGCGGCCCGTGCTGGGGAAGACGGCGTACAGGGCGCGGGTTCGGAGCGTCGTGAAGAGCAAGAAGGCACAGTCCGTGGGGGCGGCGCAGGCGAAGCTGATGAAGCGCGTCTGCAGGGAAGTGGTGCGCAAGAAGGGCGCGGCCACGGGCTTCTGAGCGGGCCAAGCCCCCGGGCCGTATTGGCGCGTTCACAGGTGGACAAGTCATCAGCGTCGGCCGTTTGCCGCGCGGGTGAGCACTCCATCTGCCCTGGCCGTTGGCCGTGCAGGTGAGAAAAGTCCGCACGGGGGGTACTATAGTTTTGACCATAAGACGTCATGCTGTCGACGCCCCCTGCCCCCCCGTAGAATCTTAGCGACATGTGTTGGGTCGGGCGGCGGTTCGACTCCGATGGGCTCTCACCCTGTAAGAATATAATAATATATATTTAAAACAGGGTGATAATTACTCCGTCCCATTTACAATAGGGCCGGAAAACACTCCGACTTGAACCCATTCACAGTAAACCACTCCGCTTGGGTCACGTTTGATCGTCCGTGTCATCATCCCCATCGACCCTGTCCTTATCATGCCAACGCGATGTTTCATTGTATTCCTTGTTGCATTGATGCTGTGAGACCCTGGGCATCCTTCTCCAATGCGGTCGCTCTCGGTTCACTGGTTGGCCGTCCCAGAGGGCCCACAAAGGCTCGCGAATCCGCATCAAGGCACCTTTGCATCCTGATCGGTCCTCCGCGGCACGCGTGACCAGCGAGGCAATTCTCATCTTATGGTCAAAAACTTTAGTACCCCCGAAGGGCAAAATGGGTTCTCGCCGCCGCCAATCATCATCGTCATCTCCATCATCTTTGCAGCCGCTTTGGCTCAAGACCTTAGCAAGGATTTGCTCTGCTGTTGGTCATGGGGTTGACTGGCGCAGTGCAAGCCCGGAGGGCTTTGGTGAAGTTGCTCCTCACGGTTGCTGCGGCGTACTCGGTTGTGGTTCGCCTCCACAGGGACTCCCAGGACAGCGAGGTGATCGCAGCCTTTCGAAAGGTGCTCCGCAAGGCGCACCCGGACAAGGGCGGGGCAGACGAGCACGCGAAGCAGCTGAACGCCGCGAAGGAGTGCTGGGACCAGGCCAAGAAACCGAGGGGCCGCCCGAAACGCGCAGAGCAGCCCGAGGCGCCTGCAGGGGCGGCCGCTGCTGACGGCGCGCCTGGCGAAACCTTCCAGGATCTGATCGTCCGGGAGGTCTCCAAGGAAGCCTACCGCATCCAGTCCGCGGGCGTGCTGCTCACGTACTTCGGGGTGCAGGGCCTGCCGCAGTGGCGGCAGTTTCTGGCGCACGTGCGCTCGAAGCAGAAGGCTTGGAAGGTGCGGTACTGGTGCGCGACGCTGGAGCGGACGAAGACGGGGCGTCTGCACGTCCACCTCATGCTGCAGTTCACGCAACCTGTGGACAGGACGAGCCGCAGCTTCGCCTTCAAGGGGTGGACGGGCCCGAGAGCAGACGCGAACGACTTGCTAGGCGGTGGCTTTTGTCGGAAACGGCTGCAGGACAGCCTCAACAGGGGCATGTTCTATTGCTGGGCAGATAAGTTGGGCACGGTCAGGGACGAGGAAGGCCGGCAGTGCACGGGCGGCAACTACGAGCCCGCCTGGACGGACGCAGCTTGCACCTACACCGTGAAGAGCCGGTGGGCGCAGGACTTGTGGCAGGCGTACAAGCTCTCGCACGGCACCTACGACGGTTACCTCTACAAGACACGGGACGGGGTCTTAGCGAAAAAGAGGAACCTTGACGCTTGCAGAGAGCGAGAGGCACGGGACAAGCAGACAGCGGAGATCGAGGCAAGGACCAAGAGGCTCCGCGGGAACAAGGACCTCTTCCCGGGCTTCCCCACGGTGCCCGACGCTGTGGCGTGGCTAGAGCAGTTCAAGGCCCGTTGCGGCGCGCAAGCCAGACAGTACCATTGCCGCCCGCCCTTCTGCGGGCAGCTGCGGCGCCTTCCGGGGCGTCTTCGGCGCGACCGTGGAAGGGGCGGGGGTAAGGGCGTTGTCCAGAGTTTGCGCTGGCGCGCCCACAGGTGGACAACTCACGGTACCCTGTCTTGGTGGTCCTCGGCAGGTCGCACACAGGGAAGACGGAATGGGCCCAGACCTTGTTCCAGAACCCTTTGGTGGTGAAGGTGGGCAAGCTCGAACATTTCCCAGAGTCGATGAGGGCCTTCGACAGGGAGAAGCACGACGGGCTGGTCCTCGACGACCTGAGGGACTTGCAGTTCTTGGTGGACCACCAGGACAAGGTCCAAGGCAAGTACAACTCGCCCGTCGAATTTGCTTCCACTCCGGGCGGCGAGTTGGCTTACTGGAAGGACTTGTTCGCAGTTCCCGTGGTCGCCACCTGCAACTACACCACGAAGAACCTCGGGTTCCTGGACACCGACGACTTCTTGGCGAACCCAGGGAACCGCACGCTGGTGCACTTCCCGCCTAACACGCAGCCAGACCAGCCACCGCCCGCACCTCCACCCGCACCGACCCGGAGCCTTAGGTACCGCACTAAGGCGCCGCCGCACCAGCCGCCAGCCGCGCTTTGACTCTCAGGGGTTGCACGAGAGAAAAGGCTTGCGCACCAGGTCGACTCCTGGATTTCTGGGCACAGTTGTGGGGGGGGCTCATGTTCTAGGAGGAACTTTGTTCGTCTGTAGGCACAACCCGCCTGGTGAGAGAGGTACCAGAAAATCGTATTTTCCCGTGGGAAAACTGCTATTCTACGTATGGGGGCTGATGCAGAAGCAGAGTGCGAGCGACGTCCAGTGATACAATTCCGTGGACTGCCGCGCCGTGCCGCGCCGTGCCGTGCCGTGCCGTGCAGGTTCGTGCTGCGACGTACCGTGCCGTGCCGTGCCGTGCGCCGTGCCGTGCCGTGCCGTGCCGTGCCGTGCCGTGCCGTGCCGTGCCGTTACGCGCGGCGCCGCGCCGCGCCGCGTGCCGGGCCGCGCTGCGCCGTGCCTTGCGAGTGCCGCGCGGCGTCGCGCCGCGCCGTGCCGCGTCGTGCCGTGCCGCGCAGTGCCGTGCGGCGCCGTGCCGCGCTATGCCATCCCGTGCCGCGCCGCGCCGCGCCGTGCCGTGCGGCGCCGTGCAGTGCTTGGCCTTGCCGCGCCGTGCCGCGCCGCGCCGTGCCGCGCCGCGCCGTGGCGTGCCGCGCAGTGCCGCGCCGTGCCGCGCTGCGGCCCCGCGCGGGGCCGCGCGGCGACGCGTCGCCGCCTCGCGGCCCTCTTCATCTCCATTGCCATTGCCGCAGCTTCCCAGGCTCAAGCCTTCCTGCCGCGCGGGCCACTGCGCGCGCGGGAGACGCGCTTTTGGCTTCCGAAATGAAAGTCAAGGTTACGGTGCGCTACGTGCGCAAGGTCCTCTCGAAGAAAGGCTTTCGCTGGTTACCCAAGAGGCAGAAGCGGTTATATTCCAAGGATCAGAGGAAAGCCCGCCTGACGTTTGCGAAGAAGGTCCTGAGGATGACTTCGGCGGAGCTGAACACGGCTTTGGCATACGCCATGGACGGCGTCATCCTTGCGATGCCCCCGAAGGACGAGACCGAGCGGATGAACTTCTGCAGGCACGGGGAAGAGTACATGTGGCGAAAGAACACGGAGGCATTCACCCCGAAGCTCTCTGGCGACGACGAGTACGGTGGCCAGGTCCCACTGGCTCGGGCAGTGCCCATGTGGGCCGGCTGCGCCGCGGGCGGGCTGTCCATTGTCGCGTTCCACCCCACGAAGAAGCTCTGCGGCGAGGACTGGGCGAAGATCGTGAACCGGGGCGACCTCGTGAAGGCCGTGAAGTCGGTGAACCCGAAGAGGAAGAAGGGCCCGTGGTCCGTCCTCTGCGACAACGAGTCTTTCTTGCGGGCGAAGGTCAGCAACGCCGCGGTGAAGGCGGCGGGGGTTAAGCTGTGGAAGATGCCAGCAAAGTCCCCTGACTTGAACCCCGCAGAGCGGTGCTGGTCTTGGCTGCGTCGGAAGCTGCGGCTCATGGACTTGGACGACGCCGTGAAGAAGCGGCCCGTGCTGGGGAAGACGGCGTACAGGGCGCGGGTTCGGAGCGTCGTGAGGAGCAAAAAGGCGCAGTCCGTGGGGGCGGCGCAGGCGAAGCTGATGAAGCGCGTCTGCAGGGAAGTGGTGCGCAAGAAGGGCGCGGCCACGGGCTTCTGAGCGGGCCAAGCCCCCGGGCCGCATTGGCGCGTTCACAGGTGGACAAGTCACCAGCGTCGGCCGTTTGCCGCGCGGGTGAGCACTCCATCTGCCCTGGCCGTTGGCCGTGCAGGTGAGAAAAGTCCGCACGGGGGGTACTATAGTTTTGACCATAAGACGTCATGCTGTCGACGCCCCCTGCCCCCCCGTAGAATCTTAGCGACATGTGTTGGGTCGGGCGGCGGTTCGACTCCGATGGGCTCTCACCCTGTAAGAATATAATAATATATATATATATATATTTAAAACAGGGTGATAATTACTCCGTCCCATTTACAATAGGGCCGGAAAACACTCCGACTTGAACCCATTCACAGTAAACCACTCCGCTTGGGTCACGTTTGATCGTCCGTGTCATCATCCCCATCGACCCTGTCCTTATCATGCCAACGCGATGTTTCATTGTATTCCTTTTTGCATTGATGCTGTGAGACCCTGGGCATCCTTCTCCAATGCGGTCGCTCTCGGTTCACTGGTTGGCCGTCCCAGAGGGCCCACAAAGGCTCGCGAATCCGCATCAAGGCACCTTTGCATCCTGATCGGTCCTCCGCGGCACGCGTGACCAGCGAGGCAATTGTCATCTTATGGTCAAAAACTTTAGTACCCCCGAAGTATTCACTATTGAATGCCATGTTCTAGATCCCTTGGAGGTCTGTGGGCCGCCTGGGGCGTTTCTAAGAATACTGCAAGTCGCCTCCATGACTTGCGACATATCTGACGAAACCTGCCCGAAGCATTCTCGTCAGCGGACCCCCAGGAAGTTGCGTGCGCACTCGCGCACCGAATCGTCTACGCCGTCAACCCGTCCCTCCGCGCCTCCTGCTGAAGCCTCCTCCCCAACCTTCCACCCTCCTCGCCGGCGTCTCTTCACCCACGCTCCCTCGAAACACTTTCCACAATCACTTTCCCCCCAAACCGTCTCCGCCTGAATTGTCCACCTGGACCTTTCTCCTCCCACTCATCGTCCCTCCTCGTCACCTCGTCTCCCTCGCCCTCGTCGTCCTCCTCCACCTCCCCCCCGTCATCCTCCACATGGTGCCACGCCCCACTGAGAATACCCAATATCACAACCATTGAAAGCGCGTTGTTAACACTGATCGCCTCCGTACTTGCCCATGCGGGCCCAAGCCGACAGCGGGGGCAGTAACCTCCAGCACGACGCTTCGATGCTGACCGACCGAAGGTCCGGTTCTGCACGACACACCGTGGGCACCAACTCACTAAATGGGGACAAGGTTGGAAATGCCGCAGTTTGCAGGATAGGTTACGTGAAGGGGGTCGGCTTGGTGGTGCTGCCGCCGGGGCAGCCAAAGCGACGCGCGGCGTCAACGACGGGAAATGCAGGGCCCTGCGAAAGAACTACCGCGCGTGGGAGATCACCGCCCTCACATTCCCCATCTTCCAACACTTGCTGGCGAAGCTCCACGAAAGACGCGAGCAACGCGCACCAAGACCACTACTTAGCAGAAGCATATTGCCAGAGTGGGTCTTGGCAGCCGCCGACATCGACCAGGCCATCCGCATAATGAACAGCACGCGCCTCGGCAACCCCGACCGCTTCAAGGACCGAGCGACCGTGGATATCCTCAGGGCCGCGCGGCGCGTCGGAAACCCCAGCGCGACGGCTGCCGCGTGCGTCGGCGCCCGGCACCGGCGGAGCCCGCGGGGCCTCGCAGCACACCTCGGGACCGTCAACTTGACTGCCATCGGGGGTGCCTTGGCCCACGCAAAGCGGGGTTTCTGGACCTACCGCCAGACCGGTCTCTCCGACAAGAAGCTGGCCATCGGCCTGTCGGCCGCCTCTGCTGCGCGCGCCGCTCGCCGCCCCTTTCCCCGACTGGGCGACGTTGGAGAACGAGAATGCGACGCAGATGCGGAAGTGTTGCCGGGGCCGCGGCCGGGGGCATTTCTCGGCAAGACAAGCGGCCGCTCTTGACCCAGGAGCCAGGGTGGGTGACTGGCCTCGGGCCTGGCTCCAGGCCAGCCGCTTCCCGCGCCGGGCCCGGGGCCCAGGCTGGCATCATGTGGCCGCGGCCGCCGACGGCGAGAAAACGCGACGCATCCCACGCTTCATGCACTGCGAAGACCAGACGGAAAAGTGCGAATACAGCAAGCTCGCGTGCCCGATGACCTTCCCCGCGGCCGCGGCCGCCGCGAGGCGCGCGCCGACGCCCGCTTAGGGCAGCAACAGCGCATCAAATTTAGCCGCGCAAGGGGGCGCGCGACGCCCACGTTCGAAACAAAATCCGCTCGCCGGTCGGCCGGCCGGTCCCGAGTTCAAAAACGAAGCCGTCGGCGCAAGCCAAAATATAGTTTGCCCGTCGTCTCGCTCTGCGCCCCTGGACATAAACACTCCGCACAAAAAAAACCCACGCCCACGACGGCCCCGCGGCGCCGGCCTGCCTGGAGGGCAGACGACCCCACCCCAGCTCCCTGGAGCAAAAAAGCAGCCGTCAACGTGAACCGGAAATTGGTTGGGCCCGCCGGGTTGCTCTTCGCCTCCAGGCACGCTCGCTCCTCGCGAAGACCCGCGCCCACTAAGGCCCCGCGGCTCAGGCCGCCGGAACGCGCCCTGCGCCCCCCGCCCCGGCCCTCATAGGAAAAAACCGTCGACGTGAACCGCAAATTGGCGCGGCCACCCGGGGTGCCCCCGCGCTTCCGGACGCGCTCCATCCCGACGGAAGCCCGCGCCCACGTCAACCCGCGGAGCAGCCCGACCGCAGCGCCCAACGTCCCTCACCCAAGCCCGGTGGCCAAAAAACAGCCGTCGACGTGTACCAAAAATGGGTTCGACCCCTGCGGTCGGTCTTCGATCATGGAGATGCTCACTGCTTCAGAAAAGTCCGCGCCCTCCTGCCCCGTGCCCCGTGGCTCGAGCAGCCCGTCGCCCCGCCAGCGCGACCAGCGCCTGACTTCCGGCACGGCCGCGCGCGCGACCACCAGCGCAACCGCCTGCGCGACCGCCAGAACGACCACCAGCGCGATAACGACCCCGGCAACCAGCAATAAAACAGCACGCTCACCGTCGCGAGCACCACCAGGACCACCCGCCCGACCGCAAGGGCGACCACCCGCACGACCACCAGCACGACCGCCCAGCAGCACTACCACCAGCACGACGACCACCATGACCAGCATCACGGCCGCCAGCGCACCCACGGGCGCGATGTCGAACACGAACGCCAGCGCGGCCACGAGCGCGACCACAAACACAGCTGCCCTCCGCGGTTCGCCCTGCGACCACAAAGTACCTAACCGCGGCGGGACATGAGATCCCCGCCCCTGCGACAAGGACGAGGGCGAGGGGCAAGATGTTGTGGCGAAGCGAAGCGAGCCAACAATACCATGTGTACATATACAAGCTTTGGGTCTCTCTTTTGACATCCAGGCCAGCAACGATATGTCGTTGCGATAGCACTTCGCCCTGGACAAAACAGGAGCACACGACTCAAAACCTTGCATTCTGGACCGGTCACACAAAATATCAAACTCCTGCAGACACTAAGGGGATCATGGCAGGGCGGGCGGGCTCCGGGAACGCTGAACCCGAACAAGAAGAAACATGCAAGCAAACGTCAAAAAGTCTGTTTACAACCACGGCTTTTCGTCAACGTGCCCGCACAAAGCTGGAGCGATGCCGTGGTGATCTACCAAGCTTTGGGCTCTCTCTGCCTCTCTCTCTCTCTCTCTCTCTCTCTCTCTCTTTTGACATCCAGGTCAGCAGCGACATGTCTTAGCGACGACACTTTGCCCTGAGCAAAACGAGAGCACACGACTCAAAACCTTGCTCTGGACCGGTCACAGAGCAGATCCAACTCCAGAAATGCCGAACGTTTTCGCTGGAGGCATCGGATCAAAAGTCACAGTACCCAAATAACTCAATTGCAGCAAAAGGCATATTTAAAACTCTGAGAGAGAACGTTATACCGGGCTTTAAGATATGGTTTGACGATTGAAGTTCGAGAGACTTCCTGGAACTTTCTGGACAGCTCAACGTGGCGGCTGCCAGAGACGAGAGCTTCGAATCAGGCCAGCACGCGCACTCCCGATTCTTTTTCTCTGACGCCACGGCGTGCCAAACATGCAGAAGTCAGTTTTCATTGAACGCGCGGGACGAAGGCGGCAGGCGGATGCCATAGCACCAAAGCAGGGCACAACCATGTTCTGCTGGTCGCTGGATTCGCTAGCGCACAGGGGATGACAAGACGAGCGCAGAGCCTGGGGGCGGAGGCTGACAGAAGTCATCGACGCGTTGCCAACTCGCACTTGTTCTGCATCCTTTGGACATAGCCCCGGCAGTTCGATCGACATGGCGTCGCTCCGCAGCCTCGGCGGGCCGCCCCCCCTGTCTCTGGCACGCGAGGAGCTAAAACATGGCGTGACCATCCAGACAGCGATCGCCCAAGACGCGGACAGCCAATCTCGAACCAGGTTTTGAATGCTCGGTGCTGTCAAATCGTACTGCTCACCATGACGAATATCCAGCTCCACGATCGGCAGCCCAATCTGGCGCCTCCAGGCCGCTGAGAAGTTTCCAGATCTGGCAAACAACTCTACAGCAAACCTGACGATAAGGAAATCGGCTTAGAGGAATGGGAGCGCCTGTTCATGATGGCGCCAATCTCGGAGGCGCAGCTGCCCGCAGCAAGCTGCACGCCGCGCGGCAGGTAGTGCAACTGCTCCGTCAGCCTTCCTGCCTTCTGGCACCGCCCGCATCGAGCTCGGCTGAGCCCAGCCTCCGCGGCGCTGCGCGCCCAGCGGGCTCCGTCGGCGCAGGCCAATGTCCAGGCTCGCCCCGGCGTGCCGCAGTCCGCGCAGCGTCGGCGGCCCTAGGCTCCAGGCCCCCTCGTCTGTACTGAGTGCGCCACTGCTGGTGCGTGAGCCCGAACACCACGCCGTCTGGCCTGCCTGCGTCGCTCCAGAGAGCCTCCAGCAGCGGGATCATGAAGTCGCGGTCCGCCATGCAGGTCGAGAGGCCGAGAATCGCCCCACTTGTTCACCTTCGACGGCTGCCCCAGCTCCATCGGGCGAAGGATCGCAGTCCACCTGGAGCGGCGCTGGCCCCCGAAGGTCAGGGGCGGGGCCAGCTGGCACCTCAGAAGCCCCAGTGCCTCGCTCGGTGTCAAGTAGAAAACCGCGCACATCAGGACAGCTGCAGCCATACTCCAGTAGCCTTCGCCCACGAGCCAGTCGCAGTGGAGGCGCACTACCTCCCAGGGCGTCGGCAGCCTCGACATGCCACGGCACTTCAGACTCCAGCCTCGCAGAGCCTGCCGCGCCGACGCCAGGTGGCCCCCCTTCTGCCGGCCCCACTGCGGGTTGAATTAGCGGGCCGCCGACGCCAGGCGCGAACCGAGGCTGGAATGCGCCGCCTCGAAGTACTTCGCGTTCCCCACCTGGCACTCGGAGGTGAGGGGGGGGCGGTGGTCCTTCGCCCACTCCACGAACATCCTCCAGCTCGCCAGATACAGCTGCCGGGCCCCTGGGCGCGCGCTCGCCGCCTGCAGGTAGCTCAGGTGCGCCGTCTCGGGCCCTCTCTGCGCAGCCGAGCCCTGGCGGGCAACCGCGCGGGCAGCTACGCGTCGACCTCGCGGCTGGGCCCGCCGCCGACTTGGCGCCATCGGCCCGGGTGCCGGAGCGCCGCCGCCCGCCGCCGCTTGCCGGCACTCGCCGGGGGCGAACTGCTGCTTGTGACTGTCGGCCCGCGCGGCGGCGCGGCCAGCTCCGCCTCCTGGGACTCCTGGCGCTGCCAGCCCCCTCCGCGAGGGAGCACCCGAGGGGTTCTCCTCGCTGGAGATCCACCGCAAGTGAATCGAGCAGCCAGAGACCAGCGCCAACGCAGCCCAGCGACGAACCACTCGCAACATGCAAGGGGCTGAGGTTCGCCTCTTGCTCAGAGCCAAGACAGCGAACATCGAATCACTGAGAACGAGTCGGCGCTTGTGCCAGTTCTGCTGATTCCTGAGCATATGACGGAGCCCCCAAGGCAGCTCGCTTCTCCTAGATTAAGACATTCTCAACCTTGAGACTTCGCCACCTTCCAGGGCCCATCGATCAACGAACGAGCAGCGAGGTCCACGCCTCGCTCCAGGCACACACGCCCGCCCACCTCCTGCGTCATCTTCACCTCCTTCACCTCCTCCCCCGTGGTCTGCATATCCTCGATCCGCCCCCCGGGCCTGCTCGCGGGACCCCTCGCCGCCCTTCTTGAACCTCCGCGCCCCGAAAAGCTCGCGGCGCGCTCGACGTCGGCCTCGAGGCCTTCAGTCTCCATCGCCCCGAGACCCCACTCAGGAGCGTCAGTTGCCAACGCGCGGGTGCAAACAGGAGCGAACAGGTCCCTCGAGCAGAAGCAGATCAGGTCCGAGGCCCGCTGGAGTTCTCGTCTAACAGCATCCTAAACCCACGCTGCCCCCGCGATGCCGAGCAATAAAAGCATAACCACTATTCAGGACAGACAAGAGCTCCCGATGAAGGAGAAACAGATGATCATTGTGCCCAACCAAGACCTCCACCTGCTTGCCACTCAACGAATGCATGCGCGAAGCGTGCTGAAGTGCAAGTCGGAGTCGCCACGCCCATCTGGCTGTTTCCCTTCACCGTCGGGCGGTCGCTCGAGAACATCAAGCCGAGGGCCCCGCCTCCAGGCCCGGCCTCCACGGGGCGCGAGCAAAGGCCTCTGCGCTCGAGCTCGCTCGCATCTCCTTCGGCCGCCGAACGAACCTTTGCAGCGCTTTGCGAGACTGCAACAAAGTTGCCCACGTATGCACCATAAGCAACTGGGCGCAGACCAGGAGGAGATCGGCGGCCCTGAACTCTGCTGTCGTTTCCGAGCCCGGGGACACGATCACAGGCCGCCTCGAGAACTCTCTGACACATATTAGTGCGCGCGTCCATCCCATCGCCAATGCCTCCAGTCTAGGTTGGATCCAAGTACCAGGAGAAACCAGAGCCCCCTCGACTGTCTAGGCAACGCCCACTCACCCAGCTCTCACTCTTTGGAGGCCGAAGTAAGGCCCCAAGACCTCTGGCATCACCATCTGGTAGAAAGCGCACTGGACGTCGGTTTGGCCCAACTCAAGAGCCAGGTCGGCCGCGGCAAAAAGGCGTGGGGACAAATCTCCAAAGGCCAGTCGGGTTTTTGGCGGGCCCCTAAACCAGCAATTCGACCGACGCGCATCCATGATTAAACGCTGAGTTCGGTTATTCTTTCAAGCCTGAAGAAGACCGCGCTGCCCCATGAGCTCTAATTGAACTAAAGACCGGACGAGACGCTCATACTCGCGAGGGCGACGGAGGAGAACATCGAGGAAAGAGCGATCGGTGGCGCGCGCCGAACTCAAACGCTCGCCCGCTGAATCCTTTGACAAGAGGTAGTCTTCAACGACCCCCCCGACTTCGGCGCGACCTGTCTCCGCGAGGCCCCGAGGGGCATAGCTGCCGGAGGCCCGGAGTTACCAGGAGCCCCCCCGACCCGCGGGGCCAGCGCGGGGCTCCCCGCGCTGCGAGATGCACGTCCGAACGTGCGACTCACCGAGATTGCACAGGAGGTCTGACTTGCTCTGGCGAGGTCTCCCCGGCGTCTGCGCCGGCATAGCCCCCGAGCTCAAGGGGCGCCCGAGCCGCGCCGGACTCCCAGCTTGAGCGGTGCCCCCTCGCCTCCACGCGCCGTCGGACTGACCGCGACAGCAAGGGCAGGCTACCGCCGCGGGACTCGCGACCAGGCGCTCCCAGGGGCAGCGCGTCACGCTGAGCAGCAAAAACCGCGCGGGCACGATGCTCACCGCGCTCCCCCTCATGGCCAGCAGGGTGGGGTCGTCCTCTGGCCCTGGCTTGTGACGCGCCATCCTTGCGCGAGAGTCTGGCATCCTCCCGCTCTTTCTTCATCTGCTTTGCCGCGTCGGCGTCTCGGCCGATCTCCTTCGATGCTCGCTCCACCTGCTGGGGGCAGATCATCGCCTCCCCTGCCGTGCGGTGCGACCCTGGGAATGGGCCGCCTCCTCCCTGCTGACCCCTTGGGTCTGGTCGTTCTGCTTGCCGCCCTTGCCCTTCGTCTTGCAGTGGAACTCGATGACCTGGCAGCGTCGCAGGATCGCCTCCAGCCCCCCAAGTTCGGGAAGTCCACCTGGTCGTACTCCCTGAAGAACTGGAAAGCCCGCATCCCGCGCTCGTGCTCCTGCGCGCCGAAGTCCGCCGGCGTCAGCTTGAGATGCGACGCCCACCAGCGGCGGTGGCCCATGGGACCCCTCCCCGCCGATCCACGAACTGCGCGCGCCAAAGCACTTCCTGTGCGCGGCCAGGGCATGGGCCAGTCCTTGACGTCCACCTCCTGGATCCTGAGCACCGCGTCGCGCCGCAAACGCTGCCTGACCCCCTGCCCGTTGAACTGAACGCTCGGCGCGCGGGCGTCGGAGCTCGCAGGCGGAAGCGCCCGAAGAGCGGCGCGCTCCTCGGGCGTCCTGTCGGGGCCGAAGCGCCCCACGAATATTCACTCTCCAGATCGCGGTGCCGGGGCGAGGGCACGGCGGCCATCGGGGGGCACCATCGAATCCACCGCCATGCGGACCTCATCGCACACAGCGAGCCCTAGAGCGCTGTCTGCGGTGGCGGCCACCAAGCGCCACTCGGGCGTCGTGGGGCCGCGGGCCGCGCGCTCGCTGCCCCGCGGGGTCGCCTTGCCTCCTCGCAGGCCCTCGTCGGGCGCGGGCTCGGCCGCCGGCAGGGGCGGGTCGCCCCCCGCCGCGCGAAAGCCCCGCGGGCCCCCAGCGCCGCCCCCACCTCCCAGGCCTGGAGGAGGTCCGACCGCCGCCCCGCGCCGCCGCTCCTCGCTCGCGGCAGTGTCCCCAGCCTGCTCCAGCAGGCGCGACAGCTACCTCCCGCGTGGGAACGCCCCGAAGACGCAGGTCCCGTCGTCTCCAACTTCAGTCGGCGTCCGCCCCGCCTCCGTCTCCCACGCGATCTCCGCGATGTCCGAGCTCCGAAACGCCTGGAAGTCCTCGATGTAGACGTCCCCGTCCGGGGTCTGGATGACGAGCTCGCCCTGGAAGGACGGCAGGGGCGCCAAGATCAACCAGCTGCGTTATACCTCAACTAGGCCACGTCCAGCTCCAGCGCTGGCATCGTTCACGAGCGAACTCTGCGGCTGCCTCCGCACCGTCGCCTGCTTCACGCACAGCGCCGCTGACCAGCCCGCACTCACCACCGCCAGCCCGAGCAGGAGCCCCAGCAGGAAGCCCGCCGCCCCGCCCGCCTCGCAATGCGAACGCTCGCCCGCCGCCTCGCAAGCAGGGCAACCCGCCGCCGGCGGGCACTGCGTGGCGTGGCACGCCGGGCACTGCAAGTTGGGGCACGGCGGGGTCGCCCAGCAAAGAAACGTAGGGCAACTGAACACCGCAGCAGCCAACCGTAGGCCGCCTGAGAGGCCCCTTGCACCACAGTCAACAGCAGATCCGCTGCCATCCGCCACGCGCCAGAGGCGCGTTCAAGGCCTTGAGCCCGAACAAATACGGAGAGGAAAGATGCAAGCAAACGTCAAAAAGTTTGTGTGCAACCACGGCGTTTCGTCAACGTGCCCGCACAAATCTAGAACGATACCGCGGTGATCCACCAGTGTGTGTGTATATATATAGATTCCTCTCTCTCTCTCTGTCTCACTCTCTCTCCCTCTTTGCGTCTCTCCGTCCCTCTCTCGCACACACACACTTTCTGTGTGTGTCTCTCTCTCTCTCGTTCTCTCTCTCTCTCTCTCTCTCTCTCTTTTCTTTCTCTCTACGGATTCTCTCTACGGAAATAAAGGCGGCGAAGTCAAGGAGGATAAAGGAAGAGGTGGGAAGAGGTGAAAGGGGCCTCGAACACCCAAACCGTCAGAGTCCAGATGCGACACGCACTTGTATCTCAGACGTTGATCTGTTGGGATGATGGTTCACTCTTCTGTGGTGTCGTTTGGTTCATTCTTGTTGGTACAGTTTCTGACTGATCCCTTTGGAGAGAAAAACACAGAGAGATGGATGGAAAGAGAGAGAGAGAGGGGGGTGGAGGAGATCTCCCTTTGCGGTTGTATTGTATCGCATCCTATCTGGAGGGAGAGGGAGAGAAAGAGAGAGAGAGAGAGAAGTAGAGAGAGAAAGGGAGGGTTTATCATTGTTCCCTACTGCAGGAGAGATGGTAAAGGAAAGGGGAGGGTAAGCGAGGATGAGGAGTCAGTATGAGGTGGTGGAAGAGGGAGGAAAGACGCACGCTCTCTCTCCTTCTCTCCCTCTCCCTTTCCCTCTCTCAGTCTCTCCGTCCGTCCCACTCTCGCACTCTCTCTCTCTCTCTCTCTCTCTCTCTCTCTCTCTCTCACTATATATATATATCACTCTCTCTGTCTCTCTTTCTCTTTCTTTTCTTTCTCATGATGGGATCTGCGGGGGGGGGATAACATATTATAGGGATGCCCTACCCACGGCCCCTCCTCCAGCAGACCGGCAACTAGCTGCCTCAGCTGGGGATCCTCTGGCATGGACGCTCAACAATAATATAACAGTGTCGCGGGTAAGAAGATGGCCATGCAACGCATTTCAACACATGCAGCCCCACTCTCGAAAGCTCGTGCATTCGAGCGCGTAGGGCGAGCGTTCACATGCCACGCATCATCGCAAGTGTAAGTTTGCGAACGCGTGCAAGCATGGACGTGGTAGGAACTCATTGGACGAGATGGGGTGGGGTGGACGGAAGAGCGGGAGGGAAGAGAGGAGAGCCGTAGAAGGGCGGATGGAGGGAAGGGAGGGCGGAGGGAGGAGGGCACGGAGGGACGGTGAGAGGAGGACAGAGGGATGGGGTGGGACGCGATGCCACGGCATAGGATTGCCCGTGATGGAGTGGGACGTAATGGGTACTGTGCGACACTGAAAGGATGGACCATGCCTAGCACGACGCGTCTAGGGGTCATGGAGCCCCGCAGAGTGTATCATTCATGTCCTGGTCTGGCAACGCATCGCGTTGCAATCATGAGGCGTGGTGGGAGTGGGATGGAGCCCTGACGCCCCATCCGCACCCCCCGCACCCCATCCCCCGCTCACTACTCCTCCCTCTCTCCATCCCCCCTTCCTTTTCCCTCACCTCCTAGGAGAAGGAGTAATAGGCCATAGGCGGAGGAATGGAATGAGATGGGGGTCGGCAGTCTGGCGGCATCCAGCCCAACCAGTACATTGTTGCTGAGTTTGCCTGATGCTTTGGCGCTGTTGCAGCGTGCGTTTCAATTCAACACTGCGCTTAAATAGTCGTCCTCATTCACCTCAACCTCCGCATCCCCCCGACTCCTCCCTGGCCCATTCCCTCACCAGTCTTTCCCCCGCCGCCTCCTCAATTGATACTATCCGAAGTTCCTTCTCCTCCTCCTCCCCCTCCCACTCCGCCCCCCCCCCGTTCCCCATCCCCAATTACCCTCCATGTCCCTTCCCTCTCCTCCACATTCCCTCCCCGCCTCCATGCCCGTCTCTGTCTCCCTCCCCCTCGCCCCCTTTTCAAAATTAACAGTTGAACCTTAAACACAGTAGTACGCACACTGTCGCTCTCTCTCTCTCTCTCTCTCTCTATCGCTCTCTCTATCGCTCGCTCTCTCTCTCTCTCTCTCTCTCTCTCTCCTGACTCCTGACCCTGCCCGGGCAACATCTGGCCCTCTCCGCCCAATGTTATTGACACACCAAACTTGAAACAACTGTTGTCGCACGTGCTTTACCGTCCGATCGCGTCCCGTCCTTCAAAATAGTGTTCCCGCTGCAGTGCTGGCCTCATGCCCACACTTCTGGTCCTTCAAAATGGAGTTCCCGCTGCAGCGCTGGCCACATCTTAGGATCGGCGATTTGCTCCCGTCGTTCAGGATGGCGCTCTGGCCCTTGCGCGGACCAACTTTCTGGATCCGCGTGCTTCCTCATGGCCTCCTCGCTCCTTTCCCCTCTCCCCGCCTTCCTGCTGCTGGTGTTCCTCCTCGTCCTCCTTCTTTCTCATCCGCCTCCTCCTTCTTTCCATCCTGTGCATTGTTGTCCTTCTCATCCGCCACCGCCTTCTTCAATGTGCACAACTCCCCTCCTGGGATTGTGCATAACATGATGGAGTCATTTTGCATTTCCAGGTCGTCTATGACGGCGTCGGCGGATAGACGAAAAAGAAACGCGACGGGGAAGGGGTGGGTGGCCAGGGGTAGGATGTCAGGTATGGCGGCGCACCTAGCTTGCCTCTACCCGTTCTCCTCCCATACCTCCCTGCCGCGGCGCACGCAGGCCAGTACCGATGCCGTCCAGAGACGCACGCCTGTTCCCGCCGCTGCCTCGTCACTTCTCCCTCCTGGCCTCTCCCTGGTCGCTGTTCCCTCCTTCACAAATACTCAATATGAATACTACTCTCCCTCTTCCCCTGATGACGTCTTGGGAGTGTTCGCCCCCCCCTCCC
Organism: Prorocentrum cordatum; assembly: GCA_963575745.1. Lineage (NCBI taxonomy): Eukaryota > Dinophyceae > Prorocentrales > Prorocentraceae > Prorocentrum > Prorocentrum cordatum. Next base: position 1,949,236 of record CAUYUJ010019392.1, on the reverse strand, counting down.
CCCGCGTACTGTCTTTTTACACACGGGTTTCCCCGGAGCTGGGTTTTCGCCTGCATTTTTTCCCAAAATGCTGCTCTCGCTGAGGCGCCGGCCTCATTTTCGGGCCCCGCTCGTTCTGAATCGTGCTCCCGCTGCAGCGCTGGCATCATTTCCGCCGGCGCCCGGGCTGCACGCCCGAGCCGGCGCCCGGGCCGGCGCTCGGGCCGGGTCCGGAGCCGGTTCCGGCCGCCCCCGGAAAATGGAGTTCCGAGGCGGCGCCGAAAAAAAAGGCCATTCTAATACACATTTTTCTTTTGAAAATGCTCAATTTCTGCTTCCAGCGCCCAGGCCTCCGGAGGCCTCCCGGGCCGATTCCGACGCCCGGGCCGGCGCCCGAGCCGGCGCCCGGGCCGGACGCCCGAGCCGGCGCCCGGGCCGGCGCCCGGGCCGGGAGGGGTAGGATGTCAGATATGACGCGAGCGCACCTAGCTTGTCTTCCCCCCTCTCCTAACCTGCCTCCTCCGTGCTTGATTCTTCCACGTCCACATCCCCTCCTACCTTCACCCTCCCCTTCCCCCTCCGCCCCCCCGCGCGAGGGGGGATCAGGGAGGGGGACGTGAAGGACGTGACAGTGAACGACAGCGACCGTCGTGGCACAAACGAACAATACTGACTTACATCCTCCAACTTGGCCCTCTCTTTATCCTAGCCAGGTTCTGGCTCCGAGTGGGATCAACACATTAGGAGAGCCGATGCCGAGAGCCCGTAGTGGCTGTACGACCGCATCTACTGTAGAACATACGCATAGACCCCTCCAATACTGTAAGGCGAATGTCTCGCTCAGCACCTTCCCTCCCGTCACCCGCCTGACACAAAGCGGTGCGGTATCAGGGGGCGCCACGGCACACTCCGTCGGAACAGCGGCGAAAAAACGCCCAAGATTCACAAGCACACTGCGCTCTTACAATAAAGCTGATTGCCGGTCCTTCTGCAGTCGCTCTGGGGCTCTCTCATGGCCAACTCTCGAGCTTCTGAGCCGACCGGGGCAAGGGGCAGGCGGACGCAAACGCTTCAACGTTCAACGGATGGGCCTGTGTGGACTCAGCCAGAGCTCTACGCGCCCTGCGGCGAATCACGAAAGCCTCCGTCTGCCACGTCCGTGGCATGGGGGAGGGAGGCTGAGAAATAGGGACCATCCAGCAATCGCTCCACGGGCCGCTAGCTCATCCGCACATTCATTCCAGAAGAGGTCCTGCCAGGACCTGATATCCTCAGCCCGATACATGGGACGGGGTCCCACAAACCTAGATTGGGTCAGGGCCTCGAGCCTCGGACGCACGACCGACTTGGAAGCAGAGGCCAGTATTCGCACGCGAGAGCGACATGAGCGACAACGACCTATGCCGACCTCTGGCCTCAACCCCCTACCAGAGGTTTGTCACATATCACGTAGCGGAGCGGGCCCGCACTAACCTCCAGGGCCTCGGCGACAGCAGTGAGCTCTGCTCGGGAAACTGTCTGCTTACGATCCACCAAGCTGCACAACAGGCCCGCCACGGGGGTCCATTCACCGGCTTCCAGGGCGACAACTCCTGAGAGGGATAAGGGAGTGAAGGAGAGGGAAGAAGGAAGAACGGAGGAGGAGAAGGAGCAGGAAGGAAGAAGAGGAGGGAGGCGAGAGAGGGGGAAGGAAGGAGGACGAAGAGGAGGGAGGAGGAGAGGAGAGGAGCAGAAAACAAAGACGATGCCAACGCGCTGACGACGACCGGCTGCAGTCCTCCAGGTCCGGGAATCCGAGCTCCTCGCCCTCCATAGATTCCCGCAGCCGCGCGGCGGCCGCCCGCGAGGCCAGCCCCAGCAGCTCCTCTTGCGGGAGCCGACTCCCTCCCGCCGCCGCTGCCGCCCGCTCCACCGCTCCTCCTCCGCCCCCGCCGGGGAGTACCCTGCTGCTGCCAACCAGCCTCGAGCTCATCCCTGCCCCTAAGATCACCAAGCCCGAGACTGTGACAAACCCTGGGGGTGTGCCCATCAGACACTGGGGGGCTCTGTGGGATTAACACCGAGATAAGGTGATACCAAGCATATGGGGGCAAGGATATGCTGCAGGCTGGTAAGCTGCCGCTGATCTGCCTCGCGTTCCGCTCCTCTCTCCTTCCTCCAGAAAGAGGAAGGAGGAAGATGGAGGATAAGGACCGAGGAGGAGCAGCGGGAGGAGGAGCCATCCTCCTCGATGCCTCTATCCGATCCTCCTTGATCCTCGCCTCTTCTCCCCCGTTCTTCTTCTCTTGCCGCCGACGCCTCTCCCGCCGATGCCGCTGCTCCGCACTTCCAGGCACGTGGCCTCCACCACAGAGTCCCCCCAGGCGCAGCCGCGGGCGTCACGCACGGGGTAGCGCACGCACGGAACAATCAGCGGAGACTTCTTGGTCGCAGCGGTGTGGATCACACCGGGGCCGCGGACTGGCACACGGCCAACGGAGTCTCAAAGCTATGGCTGTGCCTGAACAGCGTGCGACCAACCCTACGGCATGCGCGTGTCGACGTTGGCGCTGGCTTCTCACACCGCGCGGATCGCTCAGCCCAGCGCGACTGCACCTTTCCGATAGCGCAGGTCCTCCGATATCGGCCGATTCTGGGCCGCTGGCAACGTTCAACCCGCGCTGAGGTCGCCGCCGTGTCGGCAAGACACGAACCTACCATGCAAAGGATTTGCCCTCGTCAGACTGGAAGCACACCACTCATGTGCTAAATGCTGCCAAAACCATCTCGGGCAACAGAACACATACCGCCACGATCCTTGCTACAATATGCATCTGGAAGCTACTAGAACATGTCCCGCTGTTTTCTGGTGATAGTATGCACTGTTCTACTGCTGTCTCGGAAATTTCTGGGCGATCCCGGATGGTTTCGGCTCTCAGGCGCTATTTTAAACTTTCGGGTGCTTTCAAGGCCGATGATGCCCCGCGTCCTCCTCCTCCTGCTCCTCCTCCTGCTCCTCCTCCTGTTCCTCCTGCTCCTCCTCTCCCTCCTCCTCCTCCTGCTCCTCCTCCTGCTTCTCCTCCTCCAGCGCCCAAGATCTTCTTCCTGCCCCCCACACTTCTCATCTAACTTCGCACATTGCGCCCCACCCCCAAAATGCGCGACGCGCGGTTATCTTCGCGCCATCGCGCCGCCACCTTGGAGTAGGGCAGCCGCTCTGGCCCAAACCGCGATGCGCGAAGCGCAGGTGCGCCCCTGCGGGTGACCTAGCTGCTGCTCCTTGCCCTCGTCTGCGTCCTCCTTGCTCCACGACGTCGTTAGGGCCATCCTCCTGCAGCTACCCGTCCTCGTCCTCGTCGGCGCCCCTGTTCCTGCTCGCCGCTTCGGCTTTTCTGCACTCCTCCTCGCGCGGCTGCTGCCGCCACCTACCGCCTGCCGCTGCTGCCACCACCGTTGCTGCCGCTGCTGCCCCTGCCGCCGCAGCCGCTGGCTGCTCTTGCTGCCCCTCCGGGCTCATCCCCCCGCCCCCTCGCCCTGCGCCTCCCGGCCCTCCTGCCCCTCCAAAGCTCTCAGCTTGCGCAGCGCTCGCACGGGTGGAGGGCAGACTCTTCAGCACGGGGCTATCGCTGGACTCTACCTTCGCCGTTATCACCATGCCTCTGTGCGCATCCTGAGATAAAAGTGGAAAGGACTACTGGAACACATGTAGGGACTTCTGAGGGGGGGACTTGGAATGGACGGGTGTATTGAAGCATCGTCCGGGCATTCTGGATTTAATCTGGTCCTCCTCCTCCGAAGAGGACGGAGAGCGGTAGGGGCACGCAATTACATCTAGGCGCCCAACGGTGACTGCGACCCAAATGGACTCGGGCAGCTGGCAAGGGGCACTAGCAAGTATAGAATGCAATTTGTCTGTCGCAGGTAAGACGCCCGGATGACTGGTCCCCGTCAAACACGCTGAGAATCAATGCATTTTTCGACTTCTTCTGCCTCTGGCCCATGCCATACAGCCCGATCTCCGTCGCAGTCTCAATCCCCAAGCTCGGCGGCAAATCTGCGAGCATCGCAGCTGACTGGAAATCGCACTCGCTCCATCGCCTCTTCTTTATTGCAAGCTCCTGCACCTTGGCCTCGTCGGTCGCCAGTGGCCGCAGGTTGTCGGGTCGCAGCAGCTTCTGGCTCCCGTCGCTGGGGAATAGAACAATGTACCGCCCCTTCTCCTCCACAAACCTCGGGGCACAACGCAGACCACAAAGGGTGAGCGTCTGCAGATAAGACATGGTTTCGCCCGTCTGGTTTCGCCTGCGGCTGGTTTCACCGAGGCTGGTTTCGCCGAAACTGATTTCGCCGACGGCTTGTTTCGCCAGGGCTGGTTTCGCCAGCGGCCAGTTTCGCCGTGGCTGGTTTCGGGCGGGTCGGGCGGGCAGGACCCTACCGGGCTGGTCGGGCGGCAGCCCAACTGACGGATCGGGCGGGCGGGATATCTTGCCAGCATACGAACGGGCAGGACCCTGACGGGCGGGTCGGGCGGGCGGGACCCGAACGCGCGGGTCGGCGAAACCAGCGGGGCGAAAGCAGCGGGCGGGTCGGCGAAACCAGCCCGGCGAAACCAGCCGTCGGGCAAACCAGGAGTCCCCTGCAAGAGCCACCAGAATTCCATGTAGAACTCGCAACGGAAGCCTCCGGATGCTTCGGATACTTCCAATTTTCCTTGAACTGGTTCGGCCCGACCTCCTCAGCCTCCTCTCCCCTCTCGGCCCACCTCAACCACCTCCTCCCTCATTCGGTCCCCTGGGGCCCTTTGTGTTTTGCGTTGTGGTCGTTCCTTCGGCTCTCTTCGGTTCCTCGCTCGCTCGTGGGACACGAGAAAATAAATTTGTTCTCTGGACCTGAATCTTCGGACCCTGTCCGATCCTGTCTCCGGACTTCTCGACCTCCTCATGTTCATGCTCCCTGGGGCCGCCTGGGGGTCCGAGATGGACCGTCATTGGTTCCAGCCGCTAGCGATGGGGAAAGGGGACCATGGACCATGGTTTGCAGAAGTCGGGCCTTTCTGCACCGCCGTCTCTGTCTGAGCATTGCACGCCGAGTTGGCCCTCCCTGCTCCGCCCTGGCCGTCCGACGTACACCCTCCAGCCGCTTCCGGCATGCTCCCGCTCCTGCCCCAGCTCCTCTTCTCTATTATCCCCGGCCGACGTGCCGAGGCCTCTGTCTGCACGCAGAGGCCCAGTACAGATCGGTCGGCACACGTCCAAACAACTCGCAATTTCTCGATCTTCGATCGTCGGAACTGCAGATTCCTCGATCCTTTCCGTAGTAGGAGGCAACTCCGGGGATGTCTTCGTAGAAGCGATGACAGGGTATCGAACCATCGAGCCCAAATAAATCGCATTCCGCCCAATAGTAACCTGGATTACACGGAACTCAACCAGACTGAACGGGATTTGTCCAAATCAAAACGCTTCCCGACCGCTGGTATACCAACGACGATGCTGAATTCAGCATCCCAGGAGTCACAATCGAATCTACGCTCGCCGTGCTACCATAAAGCTCGCGGAATAAGGAGCGAAAATGATTCCCTGGCCGCGGAGAGCCTCGGCCACGACTAGGGCCTAGGGTCCCCGACCTAGATCCGAAGAGCGGCCCCAAAAACAATAACCCCTCCCGAACCTCACATGAACTTTCTTTCAGCGTCTTGACTGCGGCCCTCCTGGATCCTCGATTCTCGTGCCTGGAGCCCTCCTCCAGCCGGAACCGAGCCGGCCAGAATCGACATCGAATCGGATCGATGGGACGGAAAGTCATCCAGGTTTGTCCGTCCTCGGTCCTCGTCTCTCTCAGGTCGGACGAAAGGGCTAGCGAAACAACTCTCGTGCCTGGTTTTCGCAGCACCCCCCAGCGCCCAGGGCGTCAGTGTATCCAGGATTGTGCCAGGCGGCATGGCCGAAGCCAGCTGCATGCAGCAGAGTTCCTACCCCCCCGCTTTCCTAATCCCCCCCCCTTTCCTAATCCCCCCCCTTTCCTGATCCCCCCCTTTCCTAATCCCCCCCTTTCCTATCCTCCCCCTCCCCTTTCCTAATCCCCCCCCCCCCCTTCGTCCGACCCGAACGCTTTCGTCCGACCCGACCCCGGCCCTCAGCCGCGTCGGGCGCGCCCTGCCCAGAATCTGTCGTTTCTTCAAGAAGAAGCGGACGCTGCCGCCAGCCTGGGCACGGCCCTCCCATGGCTGGGGGCGGCGGAGAGGAGGCCCAGCGGCACGGAGGAGGCTCCTTCTGGAGACGGAGGCAGGATGAGGACGAACCCGGGGGAGGACAAATCGAACAGGGTCGGACGAACGGGGGAAGGGGGAGCAAAAGGGGGAGTTAGCGAATCAGCTCACGTAGCTGGATCTCCTGGCGGACGATCAGACTTGCATGTACCGCAGCCGCATTGAGGCGTTTTCGTTTTGCGTCCGAGGACGGCGTCTCCATCATCGCCGGAGGACCTACACGCGACGCATTGGTTCGTTGATAACCGTTGTATTTTTGGACAGGGACCCCCGATTCCCGCGGTGACCCCCCGAGGCGCGCAACTGGCGCGCGCGAAGCGCTCGTGTTCTTTGACAGCGGCGGCCACGGGCGAGGCCGCTCTCGCGCACCAGGCAGCGCGCGTGGTCACCGCCGGCGACCTCGCCAATTTCGGTCTCGATCTCCGTCGGCGCCAGCCTCCGAGCAGCTGCTCCGCCCTCCACTCGGACATGGCAATCGCGATGAACTGCTCTCTCGCGGTCTCGTTGGTGCGGAACGCTGTCAGCGCGTAAATGTAGCCCTCGTTCTCCCCCAGCGTTTCTCAGAGCTCTTGGCCGGGCTCGCTGGCCCCGATGAGCTCTCCGCACTCGAAGATCTGTTTCGCCCATGGGGTGGTCGTTGCCGCCGAGGGTAGTTTTCCCACGCCTGGGCCCGTCCAGTCGAACATTTACACCATGGGCTCCTCGCGGGCCATCGCCGCGAACACCTCTGCCAGCTGCTGCATATGTCGGCCAGGGCTTTGCGCCGCTGGCTGCCGCTCGCGTAGGCGCGGTGCTCTGAACTCGGGGGTCGCAATGGCTGTCATTTCTGCAAACTTTATCTTCGTTCCTTCTGCCCCTTCTGTTCGTTTCGCCACTCCTCCGAGTGAGGGCCGCCCGTGCGTTGTGCGCTCGGCGTCTGGGCGGCCAACGCGCGCGCTGGCCAGGGCAAGGGCAGGGGCGCCCGAGGGCGCTGACCCCGCGATGATGCTGCGGAAGACACTGCGCTTGAGGGGTCACGACTTGCAGGCGCGCCAGAACTTCCCCATATGGACCAATCCTCTCCGCGCCGCCCGACACTTCGCAGATGCCCCCCCCCCGCCAGATTCCCGTCGCGTGGAAGACTGCCCCCTGGGAGGGGGGCGAGTGCGTGGCGAAGCCTGGGCCGTCGGCGCGCATCCGCTCGTGGAATGCCGCGCGGGCGTGCCTGCCACCTCCTGGCCCGACGAACCTGAGGGCCTCAGGGTTCTCTCCTTTTCGGCGGCGTTCTGTGCGATGCCGAGCTTGATCGGCCCCCTGTCGACACTCTAGCCGGTCCACTTGGCAAACTGTGTCATGTCGTCGGGGTGGACCGCGTCGCGCGTCTCGTTCGCGTCGTTGACGTGAACCATCGGCCCCGTGGAAACAGGGCCCCTCGCGCGCAGCTCGCGGGGCCTGGCATTGGTCCAATCGGCGATGGGGATCCGGAGGGCCTCCTGGTATAATGGCCGCGTTCGCGTCTCCCCGTGCCGCCCGACCTCGTTCTTGACTGGGGCCTCGTCGGGGGCGCCCTCCAGGGCGCGTCCGTCGCGGCGCCTCGTCAGGATGTTGCAGACGTCGCGCCTGTAGATTATTTCTGCCTCGTTTTACAAGGCCTCGTGGCTCACTGAGGCGAAGGCGTTCTGCGTGTTGCACTTCTCGTTGGCGCTCGAGCCTCAAGCTAAGCGCGGCCGTCACCCGCGTGGCTCCTGATTTCGGTCCCTCTGGCAGGTACCCGTAGTCGTAATGAATCGCAGTCTTGGCCCGCGTCGTTTCGATCGCGCACGGTCCGCGCAGGAGTCGCATCGCTGCAATTCTCGCATTGCTGTCGTGCTTCGGGGCTTGGCATCTGCATGGTCGGCTTCAGTCCGTGATGACTCGCCCCTGTGCTTACCAGCACTTCAATGACCCAATATCATTCAAGTCCACCTGCGAGTCTCGGAGGTGGTGCTCTCAGGCCCGCTGTCGTCGATGTCGGGGTAGGTATCTCTGTCAGCAGGAGCGCGAATACACCCGCTGGCGTCGACAATGCTAGTGCAGCGCTACTCAGTCCTCGTGCGATGCGGTCGCAGTCGTCGACGAGCTCTCGGAGGTCGCAGCTGGTGGGATGAAGGCGACTCTCGCTCGCTCGCGCCTCCGCCGCCAGCGTCCCGTAGTCCATCTCGGAGCAGAGCATCCCTTTGTTCTGTGGTGGTAAGGGGAAATATTCTCCCCACTCGGCCGCCGACGGCATGGCATCAGGTAGCTTGTTGTAGTTTCTTCTCTTTGCTCCGACTCTGCTGGTTGCCATCGCTCTTCGCGTTCTCCACTCATCCGATGCTTCTCCTCGCTGCGGCCGGCGCCTCGTGCAACTACTCGTTGAGATGTCGCTCTCGCTCATCATCGACCCTTCTCCTCAGTGTGTTGCATAGCCTGGTGGGTTTGTGTAATCGTAGTACGCTACGCATCTCGTCCGTCATCGCCGCAGTTGCTCTCATTCTGCCCTCAAGGGTCATCATCATCTCTGTCGCGACCTCCTGGTGCCTGGTCGGCATCGCTTTGTCGGTCGCCGCGAAGTTTTTACTGCCCGCTTCTGTCAATAGGACCACCAGCTGTCTCCATCCATCGTCCATGTCTGAGTTCTCTGCGAAATATGTGCCAACGTCTGCGCTCCTCGATGATTTGGTGAAGCTGTTGTTCGACCTCCTGTCTGTACGGGGAGGCTGCGTTCTCGGTGACCAGCGCACGCGCCAGGCTGAGGTAGGCCCACTTGTGGTCGTCGTCTTTCGCGTGGTGGTCCAAGTGCACTCTGATCTCGAATTAGAAGGCGATGTGGTCTGGAGGTTTCTTGTCAAGGATCGCCTGCAATTGTTTCTTGCTTGATACGCCTGCGTGAACCTGGAGACCGTGCCCACGCAACCGTTCAATGTCACAAATGCTCGATCCGGCTGGCCTGCTGCTTGTCGCCGAGGTAGCTGGGGCCGACAGGGTACACAGCACTCATGATCACCATCGTGTTGTTCCCGCACAACTGTCGTATAATTCTGCCTGTGTACTGTTTATCCGTGTTTCCGTAGTTCCCAATGGCCGTCGACTCGATGACATCCGTCGCGATGTAGTCCTACCCCGTGGCTGGCGTCCATGGCAATGATGGGCATCGTCCTCGCGGGGGTCGCTTTCAGCCCTTGGCGGGTCAGCCTCATTATCTTGTCGGTCGTGTTTTCGATGCGACCCCGTCTTCTGGGTCCCCTGGATCTTGGGAAGCGGAAGAAAGCGATGATGGTGATATCGAAGATCTGTCCTTTAAGGCGGGGTGCTGCGAACCGTCGTCGAAGCCCTGGCGTACCGCCCCATGTCCTTACGATGTTCTTTGGTATGATGATGTCCTTGCGCAGGCAGGGAAGTAATCTTGCAACACTAGTTGGACAACTCGAATTTGCCGATGTATCCAAAATAACCCGCCATGAAATTTGTTATGAGCATCACGCGGGCCTCGCCGCCGATCCACGCTGCTCGTTCGGAACAATTTAGAGCCACGTCCGCGTTCTTCAAATCCCCTGCTATCTCCAAGAATCGATCCTGAGGAGGAAGGAGATAGAAGGAAAGTTCAGCGGCCAACTGATAAGGGGAGCTCCCTGTAAATAAGGACTCTCCTGCGAGAAGCGCGGTGCCGAACCTTCAGACATTGGCGCTGCAACCGCTGCTCCTGAGTCGTACCGGCCATCCCCTGCGTTCCTCGGGACCCCCCTCCGTTACGGATCGTCATCTGTCACTTGTTTTAACCGCTGCCTTGTCTTAGTCTATCCCTCCAACCTCCCTTCTCGCGGATCGGCATCCCCTTCCCAACTGCACCCTTTGTGTCTCTATGTTGTCTTTTATGTGTTTTCCTCTCTCTCTCTCTCTCTTTCTCTCATTCCCTCCCCGCACCGATTCGTCCTGCAACCCCGACGAGACCTTAAGGCTCTCGCGGCGAGGCCGTTCAGCTGCGGAGCACCAGCAAGCCCGTGCACAATCACGATCTGGTTTTGCGCCAACCGCTCCTCGGCAGCCGCGCCGCCGCGCAGCTCGCATAATGATACGGACAACGTCTGCACAGACTGGCCCGACGTATATCAGCAGGCGAAGGGAGAGGGGAAGGGTTTTTGTTCTGATGTGGACCCCTGAGTCAGAACGATGGCATAACCTTCTAATCGTTAAAAAATTATATCAGAACAGCTTCATGTGGCCAAGTGGGCATGACTCCGTGCGCTGGCCTGCTCCCGAGCGGGTACCCGAGCTCTCAAGGCCTCCAGCTGGTCATTCTTGATGAGTGGGCGGGGCGTCTCGGGGGAGAGCGGGGCATCGGCCGATCCAGCATGAGGAGGAGAATGAAGACGTGGATGAACAAGATGAGAAACAAGCTGAGGACTGCCCGCGCGCGGCGCGAGAAAGTGCCCGTCTTCAACGGGAAGAATTTCCGGCAAAGAAGTGCCAATCGGCACAACAGCACCTTGGCGGCGCGCAGGAGGGGCGATGACTACGGTCAACTGCGGTCCCGCGGGGAGGGAGCTGATGAACCCAATCGCCGGAACGATGGATCCAACAACAACCGCGGCGCGTTAACCGATGCCTAAGCAGCGCGACCACACCGTCGCCCTCTCGAAAAGCACCGACTATACACCTGGCGCCCTCCAGGCGCTGGGACGAGACACCTGGCGCCCTCCGGGCGGACCTCTCCACCCGCACGCATAGTTCGCCGCTCGGCAGGACAACTCCTGACGAGGCGGAGCACGGGGAGACGCACAGGAGGTGCCCTCGCGATGCGGGGCTCCCCGAAAATCAAAAAAAACTCGGAGGACCCTCTCCGAGCGGATGCCTCGGCGGGCCCATGACCAGCTGGGCCTCCGCCCAGGCCCGTCCTGCTCTTCCATCCATGCTCCTTCTAAATAACTCATGCCTGTCGTACCCGCCGACGTGTCGGTAGGGCAGGCTGGGCGCTTCGCCTGAGACGTCTTCACCATTATCGATCCCGAAGCTTGAAAGTTGTCACAGCTTCACGGATGGAGGGCGGGTGGTTTTCAAAATGTGGCTCCCGCCTCAGCGCGGCGCACAAACGTCTTCCAAGTTTGCAACAGTTTCACGGATGGAGGGCGGGACGTTTCCCTAATGTGGCTCTCGCTGCAGCGACGCGCGCATTCGTCTGATAAGTTTTCAACAATTTCACGTATGTAGGGCCGGCAATTTTGAAAGTGTGGTTCTCGCAGTAGCGCCCCGCACATTCGCTTTCAAAGCTTGCAAGAATTTCGGCAAAGGAGGGCGGCTCCTTTTCAACATGCGGCTTTCCATTCAGCGCCGCGCGCATTCGTCTTAGAAGTTTGTACAAGTTACAACAGGCTCGTATGGCTGAAATCCTAGGCATGGTGTACTGGCGCGATGTAAGATTGTCACGACGCAACAGTAAATGTGTTTCGCTGTTTTGAAGTCCCACACATGGTGTCCTGGCACTGTGTAGGAGCAGTCCCAAGTACGGCGTTCTTGCACGATCTAAGGATGTCACGACGCAACAGTCACGTTGGTTCGAGGCTCTGATGTCCCAGCAATGGTGTTGTGGCACACGATTGAAGACTCTCACACCTTTGTCTTCCAGTGGGGCACTCCCCCCAATGAAAACAAATTCATGTGGTGAGCTGTGCAGGAGGAACTTGGAGGGAGGGTTTTATTGCAACATCGTTGATGCGTCTTGGGTTTACACTGGTCCTCGTGCTCGTCCTCGTCCTCGTCGTCGTCGTCCTCCTCCTCCTCCTCCTCCTCCTCCTCCTCCTCCTCCTCCTCCTCCTCCTCCTCCCCCCCCCATCCCTCCCCACCACCCGTCCTCCAACCCAGGATCTCTGGCTCGCTGGCGCGCAGCGCGCGGTCTTGGGCAGCGGCGTTGACTCGGCCGAGGGCTTGCACGCGGGGCGGCCACGAGAGCGGCGGGCGAAGGCCTGGGAGCGAGCCCCCCCCCCCTCCCCCTGCGCACACCTTGAAGCCGGCAGTGGGCTGGAAAGCTGCAGTGACCACGTGGCAGCGGGCGGTCGCCCCAACGAGAAGGCAGACCAGGGGTCGCCATCAGATCCCCTCGATCTCGCGGATTTGCACTTGGACGGATGGACGAGGAAGGGGGGGCGGCCGCGCACCTCAAGGCAAACACCTCAGTCACCGCGAGGAAGGATGGCGGCGACTGGGGTCGAGGTCATGTCTGCTCTGCTGTCCACAGGTTGCTGGAAAAACGGTTGGATAGGCACACAGTTTGAGGTTATTCGCTGTATGTGCGGATTTTTCGCCCCCCGCGACAATCCGCGTTTGTTGAGCCGCTGGCCCCCGGACCTGTGGCTTCTTTCCCAGCGCTGTTTTCTCCTCCCACTTTTTACTTCCCTGGAGTGGCTTGTGATCCCGAGTCGTTGTCCAACGGACCTGAATTCTGCAAACGGCCCTCGGACACAGACAATTTGGAAGAGCCGTCATGAGGAGAAGAACGACGAGGAAGGGAGGAGGACGAGGAGGGAGGAGGATAACAAGGATATGGCAGGAGAGGAGGGAGCAAAGGGAGGAGAGGACGTGCGCAAGTCGGGAGACGAGGAGGGGTCGTCTTGGGACCACCTTGGGCCAGTCTTGCGGTTCCCTGGGCCAGTCCTGGAAGCTCCCCCTGAGCTTTCGTTGGGCTCCCTGGGCGCCGTCTTAGGGCCCTTGGCGTCTGGGGGCCGTCTCAAAGATGAGAATGCAACGCAGTGAGGTCGGAAAAGGAGGGGAAGAGGAGGACGAGCAGCAGCAGGAGGACGTACTGCATTGTTGGAGGCGGTTCGGGACATTGTTGATGGACTTTTTGGAAGGTGCTTGAGGCATTTCAGAGCCCCCCGAGGGTTTCTTGGAGGCCTCTGAGGGCCCATGATGGGCAGTATTGGGGGTTTGTCGGAGACCTCGGGGGCGTCTTGGAGGCCGCGTGCATCGTCCTAGGGCCATCTTGGGCAGTCTTACTGTCCCTTGGGGCCTTCTTGGAAACCCCCTCTAGGCGTTCGTGAAGCTTCCTGAGCGCCGTCTTGGAGCATGCTTTTGCCCCTGGCGGCCCTCTTAGGGCTCTTCTGGGGCCCTCTTGGGAGCGTGTCGGGTCGTGGTGTGGCCATCCAGTGGCCATGTGGGACCGTCCTCGGGCTCTGTTCTTTATCTTGTGAGTCGCGGCGAAGCCTCTGGGGCCTCCGCGGCGTCCAGAAGAGTGCCGGCGGCTAGCCGGGGAGGCCCGGGTAGCCGTCGGAAAGGTGCCTCGAAGCGGGGGGGGGGGGCGTCCGAAAAGGGTCCTGGCACTTTCAGGGGGGGGGAGGGGGGGCATCCAGTGGGGTCCATGCAGGATGCGCAACCACTGGAACACAGGAGAAAATGCATACATAACTATGTATACAAGTTCTGCTCACAGCCCGCGGGGGGAAGAAAACTGCTCGACGGCTTGGCTCCTGGCCTCCTGATATTCTCCTCCACCACCACCACCCCTCATTTCCCAACCTGCTCGTCGACAAGGCGTCCAGCGACATGGTGGTGGGCCCCGCCGGCGCGTTGGTCGGCGTGGCCTGGGGTCGTCGTCATTGATTTCGCGGTCGGGGGGTCTCCTCAGGTGGAGCCCAAGCCCCCCGCGGTCGCGTGGCCGTGGGCCGCATGAACTGGGCGGCGAGACCCGTCGCCATGTGCAGAACGATCTCTCTCTCTCTCTCTCTCTCTTTCTGTCTCCAAGTCTCGGCTCAAGGCACAGGGGTGCCTGCGAGCCTTTGACGTAGCCTTCCCGATGCAAGACCGCTCCCTCCCCCCCAGGTGCGCAACTGATACGTCTACCCCTGATTCCCCGCCAGCGCGCGCAATGGCACCGCCTCGCAAGCACCGCCGCGTGGATGCTCAGCACCCAAAACATCGACGCACAGCGCCCGAACCCGAGAGTAAGCTCGCGCGAAAAGACGCATGCGTCGAGGCTCTCCGCCAAGGCGGAGGCGACCGTCCAGTGCCCGCCTACAACGAGCTTGCTCAGAAAGCTGGCGACGCACTGGAGCTGGTCTGGATCACCCACCGTGGTTCTCCAGAAGACCTCCGACGCGTACTCTATCGCCCATGCGCCACCCACAAGGTCTCCTGGACCCGCATCCACTACGAGCGTACCCGCGCCAAAAAAAACAACGGGCAATGAGGCTCAGCCTCCACCGCCCAAGGCCCAGGTCGTCACCCTTTGCTACCCCCTGTGCCTGAGCCACTGGGGCGCCCCAGTCTCCAAGGCTCCCGAACCGGCAGTAGACACGGACACGGGTACGACCACGTACAAGAGCTCAGTCTCTCTGTACACGGCTCAGTATGCACCAGCCGTCCTGACTACGTTCCAACGCCACAACGAGCCCCTCGCCGCGGTCGTCGTTGGGCCCAAAGACCTAAAAGTTCAGAGAACACGAGTGCAAGATCCCCTTTGTACGGCGGACCCCACAATCCACTCGACCGCAACCCGCCCACCCTGGTGCTACCATCTACCAGTTCGGCCGTGCCGAGGTTCAATGCACCCAGAACGCCATGGACTCGGAGCTCGACCCAGCGTTGCAAGTTACGTGGGTCCGCGACACCATCTGGGAAGACGAAGCCATTGCCGCCACCGACGGAGCCCTCACAGAATTGTTCACCCAAAAGTTCGCAGGAGGCGCCCCAGTCAAAAGCAAGCGCAAGCCTGGCTCAGGCGACGGCTCTGCTCAGCAACGAGCCACGCAACAGCGCCACCGAGCCAGAGCCAACCCGAGGAAGCTAGCACTCGACGCAGGGCTCCTACAAGGCTTTGACGACCTGCGGGGGCAACTTCTCCCGCGCGCGGCCTTCGCCCTGCGCCGCCACAGGGCGCAGGCGGGCAGGCGCAGCTTGTTGGCCACCTTCGGCATCGAGCCAGCCCATGTCAATGAAGTGCTCAGCGCGTCTGGCCAACAAGAGGCGACCTTCGACATCTCCCGTCGCCGAGGAACCCCGCCGCCACTTCATCTGGCACCCAGGCCCTGGGCTAGACCTCGCCACGACCTGTGCTAACTCGGCCAAGCTATAGGCCATCGGGGTACACCGTAGGCCAGGGCCCCGGAACTGGGCTGCGAGCCCCCGCCGCGGTGGCGAATGAAATGTATCGCATTGCGGGCGTCAGCGCAGCAGCGGCAACGCGCGGCCAAATCCTCAACATCCTGAAGACCACAAGTGGGTCACCGAGGTCTACCACGTAGGCTGGGACGAAGCTACTGCCGGCGACTTCGCGCTCCTCGAGGCAGACGAGCCACCGCCCACTACCACGTTCAAGGTGGAAGGCTACGCTCAACCTTTGGCCATCGCTTTGATGTCCGACGAGGCAGCGCCTCCCAAACCTGCTCCTCAGGCGACCGTGCTGGCCCCGTAGGAGCTGTTGGCACCTGGCCCCCTTGCCGCAGCCCCGACCATCCAGCGCGCGGCACCCGCCACTGCGAACCGCCCAGAATGGATGATCGCTGTCGCCAAGCACCGCCAAGGCGCCCTCGGGCCTCCATCCGACCCTGGAGGGTACCCCACACCCCCACCCAACAAGGTCCCAAAGTTCGAGCCCACCACCCCCGCGCCGCGCCCGGCGGCAGATGGAGGGAACTCCCAGGCGTCAGCTAACACGGGGCCGCCACCCGACCATCAAGCCATGGTCGTCGACCACATCGTGGAAACTACGACGAGGATGCAGCGGAGTTCGGCGCGCCCGCCGCCGAACCTCCCCCCGCCGCCTCGCCCCCTGCCCTCGCGCGCGGCTCCAGCGCGCTCGCAGGCCCCGCCGACGCGCAAGATCTGCGGGTCCGTGGCCTAAAAGCAAAAGTCGCCGCGGATGCAGAGTCGACAAATCACTCGATGATTACCCAAGCGGAAATGCTTGACTCTACGCACGAGCTCAGGGCCCCGTCAGCTAACCGCAGCGAGGCCTGGGCCAACGCGACCGTCAGTTTAGACGCCTTATCCTCCAACATCAACAAGCTCGTGATCGGCATTGCACCACTCATGGCCGCTTCGGGCGCGCCAGCGCGAGGCGCCGACGCTGCGGCCAGCGCCTGGTGCATGCAGGGGCCCAAGGAAGCAGTCGACGTCCCCGTCGACCCCTCCGAAGAGGAAGCTTCCGACCCCCTCCGCGACAGTGCAGGCCACGGGTTGAACAGCCCTGGCTCAGCGGCAAGCCCGCCGCGTCGGGCGCGCGGCCCCGCGCGACCCAGTCCGCGTTGAAGGTGCCTCAGTCGGTTCCCCTCGGCCGATGAGGAAGCTACATTCACAGAGCGTCTCTCTTCCTTCTCGCCTAGTTTTGCACGGGCGAAGGTACGCGCGGCAATTCAGGGAATCGGGATACGGGGCGTGCATCTTGCATTCTGGGTGTGATTACATACGTGCTGTGTTGCATCGCCATGCGCTGTGGGGTCGCGCATGTTTTGCGCTTCACCGGGTCTACGCGGCAGCAGGAGCGTCGGGTCAGCGACGCCCCCCCCCCCACCACACCACACACACAGAGACACACACAAACACACACACACACGCACGCACGCACGCACGCACGCACGCACGCACACACACACACACACACACGCACCACCACCACGCACATAAACACACAAACACACACACACACACACACTCTCTCTCATACACACACACACACCTTCGCACCCCACAGCCATTTCAGGCGACATCTCGCGTCGCTGGGAGGCGCATCATGGCCCGCCTCGAGCTCGGCCCTCACGAAGCCCGCCTGCGAAGGCGGCGCGCGCCGTCCACGGCTCAGCACAACGCCGACAAACCCACCCCAGGCAGAAACATTCAATGGTGCTCTTGCCCTCGCTGTTGGGAGCGCCCCCGCCCCTCAGCAGCCCCCCGCGCCTGCCGCGGGCCCCAACGGGCGATCGGCGGGTCGCCGCGGGCGCAAGCCAGCCGACGGACTGCGCCTCCTGAGGCCGTCGCCCAGCGACCGCTGCCGGCAGACTCTGCGCCGCGTGCCATCCGCTGGCTTGAACAGCTTGCTGTCATCCACCCAAGGCGGGTCCTCGGCGTCGGGGCGCGTGCTGCTTTCGATATCGTGGCAGGGCGGCTGACCGAGTGCCGCCTCAACCCCGCCGCCCCCGCGGGGCGGCGCTGCCTCCGCGGGCGCCCGCGGCGCCTCGCCCGGACAGTCAGTCATTCGAGGCGCGGCAGCTGCCGATCCGCTCATTGCCGCAGACCCGCGCCCACCCAGGCGCCGCGCTCGCGGCGCTGACGAGCCCCCGTGCGCAGAGGCCGACCCTGCCCACAGCGGGGCCGCGCACGGGAACGCCGCCATGCAGCTCCTCCGCGAACTGCTGCGTCATCTTCGCCCTCCCAGCGCTCGCCGCCGAGGCCTGCTGCGCTTCCGCAGGGGCCGCCGCGCGGACGCGAGGCCGCCCGCGCGTTCCCGCGCCCCGCCGAGAGGCCGCCGAGACGCCCTACTCCGCCGCCGCGCACGGCGCTCCTCGCTGACGACGGCGACGTTTAGGAGGACCACCACCAAGCCCCGTGCCTGGGCACAGCATAGCACGCGCGCGCCCAGTCGGGCCAGCTCGCGGGGCACACCTAGGGGGCATCTCACCTCCGCCAGGACGCCGCTCAAGCCCCGCAGGCTCAACCCCGCGTCCACAGCACCGCCGCTTACCCCCACTTGCTCGCTGGATCTGCGCGCAAGGCAGACAAATGCACAAATGCACGACCGGGCTCGCGGATTCTCGCACCGCACGGCCGAGAGTCACGCCCTTGACGTCTCCCCCCACGGGGGCCCCCCCCGAGCCTGGTCGACCGAATCACCAAAGGGGGCGCCATCATCCGCGCGACTCAGGGATCAACCGACCCCGAACACGCCCAGGCAGGCGACCGGCGGCAGCGCGCCCACGCTGGCGACCGCAACCGCGACCGCTGGCACGTCGAACCACCGGGGGTATCCAGACGCAGCCTCATCAACTATACCGAGGCGCCGTTACGTTCGCCCCCCACCAACATACGAAGGACGCTCCTGCCTACGATGTTGGCGACGCCCACTTCCGGCGGGCATACCGCTTCACCACAGCTGGCCTCGACCGCGCCAAAAAGGCGCAGTACATCATGCAACTGATCGCCAAAGACAAGCTGGGCAAGGTCAACCTTTGGCATCAAGCCGTCCTTTTCTGGAGAGGCCAACCCATCGACCCAGAAGCCTGCATCCTCGACGTGCTCACTGGGGATGACCCTCCTGCCGGGCCCGCGCCCCTCTGGGGGCGCGTTCCGATGCAGCGCGTCTGTTGACGCAGAGCGGGACCTGCAGCTCAGCTGCAGCGCCTTGCCATCCCACTACCACGAAAGGCCCTGCTGGCGTCTTCCACTGGCTGGCCACGGGCACTCACTGGCGAGCCTTCGTCCAGGCCCAGGAGCCTCGGCCCACGCAGTCGGCCGAGCCTGAAGCCAGCCCGCCCGCGAGCGACGACCGCGCAGACAGCCGCGCCTGCCGCCAAGAGCTCAGTCGGCGCGGTCGAACAACCTCGAGCTCAGCCTCCTGAGAGCGGTCTCCACCGTCGCGGCCGCGGTTATCCCCGAGCATTGACCTGTCGGCTGGCCGAATCCCCGCCGCCAACAGAAGCGGATTCGCGCCGACCAGCCTGAGCCAGACCAAGGCCGAACCCCTGCTGATGGGGCGACCGCCACCCGCAGTCCCGCGCCCTCTGAGCGCCGAGCCCCCGCCAGCTCGTCGGGGCCCGTCGGCGCGCCACCGCTGGCATGGTACAGCTCCACACACTGCCCCCCAGCGACCGCTGCTGCCGTTGCGGTTGCTGCGCCGCTGCGCCTGGCGGAGGGCCCCAGACGGCGCCCGCTGCCCTCCCAGCCGCGCGCCGTTCAACCGCCCCCAGGGCTGGCCGCCCCACCCGCGCAGGCGCTGGCTGCTGCGGAAGGATCGGCCGGCCTTCCGGCCCTGGCGGCAGGCTCAGCCTCGCCCAGCCACTGACAGCGCGCCCTCACGACTGCCGCGCGCCCCTCAAGCCAAACCGCCGGTCCAGCCGAGGCCGCCGACCCCCCTTCAAGACCGCGCCGAAATGGGCCCAGGTCACGGCCAGCGGCGTCTCAGGCGACCGCCGTCGCGACCCCGGCCACAAGGCCCTCCAGATCGGCGGCGCCGCAGCCACACTCCAGTCGCAGGCGCCACCTTGCGGCGAGGCCCCCCCCCCCTGGTGCAAGGCTGGCACCGCGCCCCTTTCAGACCGCGGCCGCCCGCGCTGCCGGCCACCGACCCGCGCCGCCCTCAGCCCGCGCCAGCCAGCGCCACCACTGGCGCCGTCCAGTCACGTTCACTGCACGGCAGCGCTGGCGAACCGCCTGGACGCGGAGGCCGAGCCACAACGCACTCCAGATCACGCAACCGCCACCGCGACGGCGGCGGATACTGGAAGCTCCGGAGCGGGCATCCCCGCACCCGAGGGCACCGCGCCCATTCAAGGTACCTCACCTGGGCCCACGGACACACTGCCAGTTCACGACCACGGCCATGGCCAGATCCCCAACCTGGACCGCTCAGCGCGCTCCGCGGGGCCAAAGGCGCAGGCCCCCACGCCCCACTTCGGCACCTCACCCCCCAGTAGTAGGGAATTCCCCTCCACCTCGGAGGGTGAGCCGCTCGCAGCGTCGATTTCACCTGGCGGCATCCAGCCGCCGGACGCGGCGCCTTCTACGGCTGATCCCAGGCTCAACGCAACACGCGCCTCGACCCCCGGCCGCCGCGCAACCCGCAAACTGCAGGCGCCGCGCCCATTGCTGAGGTGCGCGCCTTTGGGCATGGCGCCACGGCTCCTCGGCTCAGCCGCGCGGCCAGCCCCCCCTTCGGGCGGCGCCGCGGCCGCCCGCCCAGCCGTCTTCGCGAACGAGAGCGACCACAAGGAGAAAGATGATGATTTTTCGAGCACAGAGTGCCCGCGCTCGCCGGGCGGCGCGCCCCCGGCCGACGGAGCGGCCGACGCCGAACGTGAGGCCGAGCGCGCGTGCAGGAGTGGCCGCCGATGCTGTGCCCGCCGCCGTGCTGCTGCTGGCCGCTGCCGCTCTTTTCGTTTCTTCCATTCCCCTCCTCCCCCTCGCTCACCTCCCGCTTGCCGCCCAGGCCCATCGGGCGGCTAGCTGAGCTAAGCCCCCCAAAGGGGCCCAAGTCAGCATCCGCTCCCGATCGGGGCGCGCGCTTGATTTAAGCGGCCCCCGCCAGCGAGCTAACCCCGCCTCCATGGACGGCGATGGGTCACGGACGTTTCACTTCGCGAATGCAGACGTCGCTGGCCTGAGCGCCCGCTGGGAACTCTGCGCGCGCCTCGTGGACCACAGCGTTTCGGCGATGTGCCTCCAAGAAACCCGCCACCCTGAAGCCCGCCGCGCCACGTTCCACTCTTGCTTCAAAGCAAGGGAACGCGGCAGTTGGAAACCCTGTTCTCAACAAATCCCCGCCTGACCAATTCGCCATGCGGCATGGGCGACGGGGCGGCACTCGCCACCCGCAGCGGTCTACATCCTGCCGCCAAGGAGGCACCGCCATTGTTGCACAAGGAACCCTAATGGACACCTGCACCGACGACCCTGCGGTAGCACAGCTCATGCAGACGGCGCGCCGTGTGGAAGCATGCATCCCATGCCCCATCCCGCACAACCCACCGGCGCACCGCCGCGGGCTTCTATCTTGTCCAACCGCCCGCGGCCCCGCCGCTCCTGTCAGAACACGATTCACCGCACCGGGAAGCGGCATCCTCGCGTGGCCCCGTCTCGCGTCGGCACGGCGACCGCACGGCCGTGTTCTCTTTCGACGGGCACCGCTGGTTTCGACACGCCGACCCTTTTGCCAGTGACGACGGGTCAAAAGACTCAGACCACTCCAGGCCAGATCACCCACCTGACTCACGACCTGGCGCCGCCCCGACTAACCCCTCATTCACCGACTTGGGGGGAACGGCGCAACGCAATCCACAGGCAACGGGGACAACCGCCCCGTGACGACCCCAGAGCGGCACCCCCCTAGCCAAGCTCACTACGGCCACCAGCCGCCGGTCGCCGACGCCTCGCACCTGCCTCGCGACCCCCGGGCTCGGCCTCGGGAGACGGAGCCACGTTTGTCCATCCAGCCCACCACCCAGCCCCGCCTGCGGGGTCAGCTCGCAGCGTGGCCCCACCGGGCCAGCATCCAAGTACGCCATCCAGCGACCCCCGCCCAGGCAGCTGGAAGGAAATGGTCATGTTCTACGGCCCTTTACTGCCGCCGCCGCAAGTTACCCTCCCGCTCGGGCATTACCTGTGGAGTCTGGACGCGGACATCTGGCTGCCAGCCACTGACCCCGACCACTTCTTCCAACAACTGGCTGTAATGAAGACAGTGACCCCTCCTCCCACCAGTAGCGCGGCTTCCCATGCGTGCCCGCCGTGGTGGTCTCTGGCCTGCCTTTCTCTTTTGTCCTCCTTCGCCACGAAGACCCTGGCCGCCGCAGGCGCGCCTCGCACTTTCTGGGTCCGTCCTCCCAGTCGGGCGTGGGCCGAGCGCTTGGGAATCGCGCCCGTTACGCGTAGAGCCTGGCACGTTCAAAAAGAATAGGGGCGATCATGGTGGGTACAGGGACGGACCTATACAAGTGGCACGTGTGTGCCCAGGCTCAGACAAAAAACTGAAAGGGTGTTTGAAGCAGGAGAAGAGGAGGAGAAAAAACTGAAAGGGTGGCACGCGGCCCATGCGGCCGTGCTGGCCCCCTCCCGTCGCAGGAACCAGCCATGCAGGCCCAGCCTCAGCCTGCGGCGGACCGCCTGGCGCAGGTCGAGCGCCAGCTCGAGCATGTCCAGGCCCTGTCCGACCACGCCCGTCGCACGATTCGACAGCACCTTGACACGCTGCGTGAACTCCACGCCACGGTCCAGAGGCAAGCCTCGCTCGCCCCGTCGGTGACGAGCTTCCCCGCTTCAGTCTCAGCCCCCCTCCACGCGGCCCAAACGTTTCTCGCGCGAAGCTCCTGGCCTCCCTCCCCTTCGAGGCCCGCGCGCCGCCTGGCAATGGGGTGTTGGATGGACGCCGCCACTTCCAGCGAGGTACCGTCATGCCAAAGACGGATGCAGGCTTCGATTTACCCTACAGGTGAGACTCGAACTTTTGAGGCTGCGTCACAGTACACCATGTGCTCGCTTGTGGAGGGCCCCCCTCGCCCCTCCATCCCTTCCTCCGCCGGCCGTCTGGCCGCCTGGCCGTCCGCCCAACTGGGTGTGAAGGGCCCCCTTTTGCTGGCAGCACCGGCCAAAATGCTTCGGGTGCGGCGCGCTTGCCCGCCGACCCGAGGACGGAACTCCGCCCAGGTGGTCCGATCTCTCTCTCTCTCTCTCTGTCTCCCTATCTCTCTCTCTCTCTCTCTGTCTCTCACTCTCTCTCTTTCTCTCCTTTCTCTCCACAACTCCCCCTCCCCCACTTCCTCTTCCCCCCACCCGCCCCCCACGCCCCTTTCCCCCCCACCCCCCTCTTCCTCCCGCCACAGAGCGCGGGGGGCTCGCGGGAGAGCTGGTCGGGCTGCCTGGAAGAGCGACGGCGCACCGTTGCATGCCCCGTGGGCGGGGCCGCCCAACTGCATCTACTAGCTACTTAGCCATACATATGCCGCAGGCGCGCGGCGCGGACAGTGTGCGGCGCGGACAGTGCCGCGAATCCCTGTCAGCGCCGTCTACACCGTCGACACGAACGCAAAAACCGACTGCACGCGCCATTCATAGGTCGAGTCGGCACAGCACATACGTATACACGGAAAAGAGGCCCGCGCGAATTCATTCGCTCGGGGCTGGCCCCCCTCCCCGACACCCCCGGCGCGCCCTGGACGGGGTGTGCGGAGTGTCTTCTGCGGCGGGGCGCAGGGCGCCCGCGCGGCCAGCGCTCCGCGTTGCTGCAGCGCCTCGGAGAAATTGAAGCTCCCGTAGCTAGTGTAAGAAGCGGTCAAGGCATAGTCCCCCCCCAGGGATGGCGAGGTCTTCGAGGTCTGCGTGGGGCCCCACTATGCTGGCTACCCCAGCAGCCCTCATGAGTGTCTACAGTTTCGCACTTCGCAACCCACCCCCAAAGGATGGCGAGGTCCCCTGGCTCCCCCAGCAGCCCTCGAAAGTGGCGACGGTTTCACACTTCGCAGCCCCCCAGGGATGGCGAGGTCCCGTCTGGGTCTGCGTGTGGCCCCAGTGTGCTGCCCTCCCCCAGCAGCCCTCGAAAGTGGCGACAGTTTCACGCTGCGCAGCCCCCCCCTCTGGATGGCGAGGTCCCGCTTGGATCTGCGTGACAACTCATTGTGTTGTCCCCCCCAGCAGCCCTCAAAAGTGGCGGCAGTTTCACACTTCGCAGCCCCCCCCCTTCAGGATGGCGAGGTCCCGTTTGGATCTTCGTGGGGCTCCACTATGCTGCCCTACCAGCAGCCCTTAGAAGTGGCGACAGCTTCACACCCCGCAGCCCCCCAGGGATGGCGAGGGCCCGTTTGGGCCTGGGTGGGGCCCCACTGCGTGGGCTCCCCCAGCAGCCCTCCAAAGTGGCGACAGCTTCACGCCTCGCGGCCCCCCAGGGATGGCGAGGCCCCGGGTGGATCTTCGTGGGGCTCCATTGTGCGGGTTCGCCCAGCAGCCCTCGAAAGTAACGGCGGTTTCACGCTTGGAAGCTCCCCAGGGATGGCGAGGGCCCGTGTGGGTCTGGGTGGGGCCCCACTGTGCGGACTCCCCCAGCAGCCCTCGAAAGTAGCGACAGCTTGACACTTCGCAGACCCCGAAGGATGGATGGCGAGGTCACGTTTGGGTCTGCGTTGGACCCCACTGTGAGGGCTCCCCCCGCAGCCCTCGAAAGTGGCGAAAGTTTCAAACTTCGAAGCCCCCCAGGCATGGCGAGGTCCCGTTTGAGTCTACGTAGGGCCCCACTGTGCGGGCTCCCCCAGCAGCCCTCGAAAATGGCGACAACTTCATACTTTGCAGCCCCCAGGGATGGCGAGGTCCCGTTTGGGTCTGCGTGGGACCCCACTGTTCGGGCTCCCCCAACAGGCAGGTGCAGGCAGGCACAGGCAGGCGAGAGAGGGACAGAGGGCTGGAGGAGAAGGAGGAGGGAGTTGGCGACCCCACGGCTCTATTCAAAACGAGAATCCAACCAAGGGACGTCGCGGATCGAGGGCGGCCCGTTTTCAAACGATGGCTCTCGCCTCGGCGCCGCCCACAATCAGTCTAAACACTTGCAAGAGTTTCACGGGTTGAGGGCAGGTCGCTTTCAAAATGTGGCTCTCGCCTGAGCGCCGCGCACATTCGCTATAAATCAATACAATTACAACAGCTTTACGGATTGAGGGCGGGTCGGTTTCAAATTGCGGCTCTAGCCTTAGCGCCGCGCAGATTCGTGAGCAAGACGCAAGGATGTCATGGGCTGGGGGCGGGCCGTTTTCAAACTGCGGTTCTCGCCTTAACGCCGCGGGCATTCGTTAAAAAAACTGCAAGAGTGCCCCGGAGTGATGGCGGTTCGGTTTCAACATGTGCATGTGGCTCTCGCATGAGCACCGCGTACACTCGTCTAAACCAGGCAAGAGATTCACGGATTGAAGGCGGGCAAGTTCCAAAATATGGCTCTCGCCTTCACGCCGCGCGCATTCGCTCTAAGAAATCCCACCAGCCCTCCGGGCGACAGGTGGTCTAAGGATGTTTTCTTTCCGCAACCACAACCCCTCTTCCCTTCGGGGAAGGGAAACCCTACCCCCCCTCCCTGATGCTTGTTTGAGATTCGCGAGGTGTCGGAGCTCCATTTTTTCGGCCAGTCGGAGAGCAAATTTCTGACACCCGTCACGAGGACCATAGCCCCCGAGGGGGGGACGCACATCGAGGACCCCCCCCCTCGTTTGACCGACCGCCTTCAAGATGGCCCCAAGAGGCCCTCCAGGGCTCCCAAGAAGCTCCCAAGAGGGTCCCACGAGCGCCCCAAGAGACCCCGAGAAGGCCCCAAGAGGTCCCCGGTTGGCCTCCAAGCGTTCTCTGAGAGCCCAAGATGACCTCCGAGATGGCTCAACATAGTCCAAGCTGGCGCATGATGGCCCCAAAGATGCCCCAAGATCGCTCCAAGACGGCTCAAGATGCCTCCCCAGGAGGCCGAGAAGAGGCCAAAAACACATCAAACACACAAGAAAACCAATACAGTTGGCAGTCTCGCCTTTTTGCGTTCGATGGCCTTCCGAGGCCTCAAGATGGCTCCAAGGTGGCCTAAGAGGGCCCCAAGAGAGGCCCGAGAGAGCACCACGACGGCCCCAAGAGCGCCCAAGAGCGCTCTAAGAGCGCTCCAAGATAGGCCCAAGATGCGATGTTGGGGGCTCCCGAGGAGGGAACGTAACCCCACCAGCCCTTTGGGCGACAGGTGGTCTCAGGGTGATCTCTTGTTTCTTCCCCATCCCTGTTCCCTTCGGGGAGGGGAACCATCCCCCTCCCCTCCCTGGTGTTTTTTTGAAGGGGGACCGATGTGTCATGGTTTTTCTTTCGGCCAGTCGGAAGGCAACTTTCTGACACCCCTCACGAGGATCGTGGCCCCCGAGGAGGGGAGGGGGGCGCAGACATCGAGGACCCCCCCTCTTTTGACCGACCGTCTTCAAGATGACACCAAGAGGCCCTCCAGGGCTCCCAAGAGGCCCCCGAGAGCACCCAAAAGGCCCCCTGAGCGGCCCCCCAAGTGGCCCAAGAAGCTCACCCGAGGCACGCCAGACGCCGTCTCGTCCTCCTCCTCCTCCTCCTCCTCCTCCTCCTCGTCCTCGTTTTCGCCCCCCTCCTCGTCCTCATCCTCATCGGACTCCTCGTCCTTATCCTCCTCCTCCTCCTGTTCCTCCTGTTTCTCCCCCTCCTCCTCCTCCTCCTCCTCCTCCTTCTCCTCCTCCTCCTCCTCCTCCTCCTCGTCCTCTCGGTCTCGTCCATATCCTTCTTCCTCGTCCTCGTCATGTTCCTCCTCCTCCTCATCCTCATCCTCCTCATCGTCATCATCATCATCATCACCACCACCATCGTCATCACCCTCATCCTCGTTATCATCCTCCACCTCGTCCTCTCTTCCTCCTCCTCCTCCTCCTCCTCCTCCTCCTCCTCCTTCTCCTCGTCTCCTCCTCCTCCCCTTCCCTCCTCCTCCTCCTCCTCCTCCTCCTCCTCCTCGTCCTCCTCCTCCTCATCCGTCCTCCTCCTCCTCGTCCTCCCCATCCTCGTCCTGCTTCTCCTCGTCTTGCTCCTCTTGCCTCCTCCGTCCTCATCCTCCTTGTCCTCCTTTTCCTCCTCCTCCTCTTGGCCCCCCCCCCCCCCCGCGGGCCCAAAGATGGCCCCGGCAAGCCGTCCAGGCTGGCCTCCCTCGCTGTTTGACTATGCGTGTCTCTTCCTCTTTCCCCCCTGTCAGCTCTCATGCGCATCGTTTCTGGATGGGCTGGTGGAGATAGTTTTTGGTCGGCGGCTCCAAGGCAACGGACAGGGAGCTGAAGCGGCGTCCGGGCCACGGTACGGGGCGAATTGCAAGACAATTCGCCGCCAGCCAGAGTCGGCGGACAGACAGCTCGCACCTGCACATGCACTGAACAAAATGAACAGAATTCGAAAAGGCAGCCGCACTCGGCGCAGCAGCCAAAACCACAGTGGGCAGGCAGCCGTGCCCGGTGAAAGTGAGGATGCATGAAGTGAGTCGCCAATGTGGCGCCAGACTTCCGCGGCCGACCTGCACAAGCCGAACGGCTGAGCGGCCGAGACCAGAGAACAGTGCGCGACAGCAGGGAAAACCAAAGGCTGCACAGGCGTTGTAGGCTGAACCATTCAGCGCCCAGTCCTCAGCGATTCGCATCACAGTGCTGGGGGGAGAGCCGAGCGACTGTGACCCAAAGCGCGACTGCACGGTGCCGCCTCATGAAGCGAGGAACTCCGCTGGCGTGAGAGCACCGCCGTCGGATGCGTCGGCGCGCGAGGTGGTGGTGTCGTCTGCGCTGCCTGCCTGGGGGGGGGTCCGCTGCCGTGAAGCAGATGTGGCCAGCCAAACCCAGACTGACGCATGGCGCTTCCCCTGAGCCCTAGCGCCAACACGCACCACGTGTCCGCCCTGCGCCGTGGTAGCTGCCGCTGGGGGTGCAGAGCTGAACCACGAGCAGCACGGACCACGGCGAGAACAAGGAGGGGAGGGTCTCAGAACCGACGCAACTGCAACGTCGGGCGAGCCCCAGAGCCACGGGTGGGGGACACCCACCGGGCCCGGGAGGGGAGAGGCGAGGGGACGCAACGCCTCGCCCCACGGCCACGCGCCCTGCAGCCGTGGCCAGGGGCCGTGGTCTGCCACTTGGATCGTCCTGGGGGTCGCAGCTAATCGCCGCAAGCACTTGCATGGAAGAAAGAGGGGTCGCAGCTAATCGCCGCTAGGATCTATTTTGCACAACGTGGGGGTCGCAGCTAATCGCCGCTGAGGTCTCTGTTGAATGTGTGCGAACGGGTGACGGCCCATCGGGCCCGCAGTCAACGCAGAGGATGAGCCAGCAGCGAGATGCGTCCCCGGAGGTGGGCCCAGGGGAGTCGCAGCTACTCGCCGCTGGAGCCGAAGCTGCCAAAACTGTGGCCTGTGACAAACAGGCCGGTACGCTGGCGCGCAGGGGGGGGTGCTTCTGCCGACATCCCCCCGACGCCGAAGGGTGGGTGGCTGTCGCCGTTGGACAGCAGAGTGGGTGGTCCCGGGACGGTCAGTCCAGCGGGCTGGCCCCCTGATGAGCAGGGGTGTGAAATGTCAGGGATGGGTCCACGTATCCAGCGCGGGCTGTCTAGCTACGCAGCGCCTTGTGTGAGATGCGGGGGGGCCTCCGCCCAAGCGGATGTCGCCCCAAGGTATTACGGCCAAGGCCGGGCGCTGCGAGGTGAAACAGGCCCCGACGGGGGGTGGCAGGTGGTGAGGGGGGCGGAGCACGCTGGCCAGGAGGGCCGGGGGTGCGGTGACAGGTTGGCCTGGTCCTGCTAGCCCTGGGCGCAAGAGTCCCCCCTAGTTCACCATCGGGCGCGCTTGTCCGTGTACCGGTCGTCCCCCCTGGGGGAGTACCGCTTGCCCTTTCCCTTCCAGTCCGTGTCCGTCCATGGGGCTTTCTGCTGGCCCGAGGAATTCCATTCCTGCCAGTCCTGCCACTGGCCGGGGTGGCTGAGCCGACGGCGCCTGCCCATCGGTCATGCGCGGCTGCAGCGGCGGCTGTTCTGCCCTCTGCTGTCCATGGGGCGGGCCTGCCGTTGCCGTCGTGATCGCGTTGAGCGTGCGCACGGGAGTCGCGGTGCATGAGCTTCATGTGCTTGTCCTTGACAGCAGCCCAGTTGACGCTGAGCCCTAGCTCGCTGTCCATCTCATAGGCGTCGTGCCCTGCGTCGCCCCATGCCTGGAGGAATTCGTTGCACGACTGGACTGCGTTCAGTTTAGGGTTGTGTTTTTGGCTTCCGCGGAGCTCCTGTCTCAGGGCAGCCCTCTTCACCCATGCGGCCCAAATTCCATTGAACGCTCCTCCCAGCGTCTTTTGCAGGCGTATTATCTCATCCTGCACCGGCTCCTTCCTCGCAGCGTCTGCAGCTGCAACGGGTCACATGTACATGGGGATGCCCCCCATGGGATCGTTTGGGTCTTCGCGGGGCGGCTGCGTGGCCCCTGCGCCCTTCCAGGGCGCCTCGAAGATCTCCACTCGCGTGGGGTTGCCACTTGGAGATTTGGTGGCACGACCTTCTCCGCCCTTGTTTTCATCCCATACGGGCCGTTGGCGGCCCTTGTTCCCGGTCGCGCGGCTGAGGACGCGGTCGTCCCTGGCGCCGTTTGATGCTCCAGGTTGGGCTGCCTGCTCTTTGTGGGATGTCTCTCGCCCTCCTAACTTCACGGATGGCGCCCCGATCGACGATCCGATCGAACGGGGCCCAGGCATCGGGCCTGTTGGGCGGGTCCTTGAAGAGGTTGAGGGGGTCGGAGGAGCCCTCCTCCACTCCATCGTCCGCCACAGGGGTTGGGCTGACCGCCGGGCTCGTGTCTTTGGCTGTGTCTGACTCGCTTTTCTTGTCTTCGTCCCAGTCGACCCCTTCCGGTTCGCCTTCGTTTCTGCCTGCCTGGTTGGGGGGGTCTCTCCCTTCCGTCGGAGGACCGCCTCCCCCGTCGGCTCCTGTGGCGCGGGGGGTTGCTCTGGGAGCGTAGTCATCAGTGGCCTCTCGCACAGGTCCGTGGCTGTCTGTTGGGTGGAACCTGTGTCTGCCTCGCGCGGGTCTCGGCGGGCCAGTGCGCTGATGGTTCCGTGGGCAAGGGCGGCGCGGTCGATCCCCATGAGGTATGTCAACAGTGTGCAGATCCGTTGGCGAAGGGGGCACTGTCCTCGCTGCTCGGTCAGGATGGCAGCGTAACTGCACCACATGTCCTCGTACCTCTCGTTGGACTTTGTTAGATGGTAAACCACTCGTGCCACCGCGGCCCGCTGCCCGTCCCATGGGATGTTGGGGGGGTGGCAGTTGCTCGGGATCGTTTCCCCGTAGATTATGTCCAGGAAAGGGCGAAGACGTGCAAAGGGCCACGATCCTTCATCAGTCTTATCACCCGTGATCCCCTCACCGCGTTGCAGCACGAACTCAGCCCATCGCTTGTAGACGGAGTGGTTCCATTCGAGCAGGTACTTCACCAAGGAGCATATGTGGCCGTCGGATTCCACCCCGGTGAGCCTGGAGGTGCAGTGGGTTGGCAGAACGGGGCCCTCTGGCGGGGAGACGTCGGGGAACAGGGATGTGATGTCACGTGCAGCCTTCCCTGGCTCGTTACTTCCCCCTACTCCGCTGTCGTGCTCCAGGCCGTCGGGGGTAGGCTCGTCTTCGGTGGCTGTCTGCCTTGAGTACGTGTCCTTGGCAGCTGCATTGACGCTAGCTGGGGAGAGGTAGACACTAATATCGTGGTTTTCCGTTTGCACTTCCGGTGCTGCTGCGCGCTTGGCTGGTGCCGTAGGGTATACACTGGAGGAGGGTTGGTCCAGGAGTGCCGGGTGCCACGTTCCAGATGTGGACGAGGCACCGCCTGCAGGCCCACCCTGCGTTCCACTGCTGCTGGGTCCACAGCGTGGGCATGATGTCCCATGGCGGTAGCCCTGTCTCGGTGGTACACGGTGCTCCTGGCTCCGGGCTCCACATGAAGCAGCCAAGGGCGGGGCTGGTTACCGACCGCTCGAGCAGGGGCGGTCCCGCAGGGCAGGTGTCGCACTTGGCGGGGTAGGCGTTCGAGCGGTGCGAGTCGGGCCCGAACCTTCCGTCGGACAGCTTGTAAGCTGGTAGGGTGGTGCCGACCGACTGCGGCCTGTGGCCAGGGGGGGTGCTCATGACAAGGTCGCGCAGGCTGGTGGGGGTCTGCGCTGTGTCGGACCGGCCATACCCAATTGGGAGTAACTCCAGGGACGGGAGAGTGCGGGATTTCTTCTTGTAGCGGGCCTCGTCCAAAGTGCGCTTGTACGCCTGTAGGCGCTACTGGAGCGACTTCTTGTTGCCGCAGTCGTGCGCGGCTAGGGGGACCTCGATGCCCCTCCTTTCCAGTGACTTGGCCCAGCACTGCTCGCAAAGCCACTTGCAGTTCTTGCCCTGCATGTACGCCTGGGAGCGGTCTTGTGCCAGAAGTTCCGTTGTGTCGTCATCCTCCCAGGTGCCGGCAGTACCTTTGATCCCCGTGTTTGGGCAGCCGTCTCCGTCGCAGTCGAAGCTGCCGTCGTCCTGCAGCCTGACGCGGAACCTGTCGTTACCTACCTTCGGTGGGGTGAGTGTTGTACCGGGGGCCGGGGATGCAAGGGAGTCTTCGTCGAACCGCCTGTTGGACATGGCGATTCCTCCGCCAATGTAACTGGTGGAGATACGCGAAGCGTCAAGACTTGCAAGAGCTTCAGGGATTGAGAGCGAGTCGTTTTCAAACTGTAGCTCTCGCCTTGCGCCGCGCGCATTCGCTTTAAACATGCGCCAGGGTTTCACTAGTTTGCATGGTTGTCGTACTGGAGATGGTGCTTGGGAACGACTCAGGGTTGCCAGGGCGCACTAGTAACATGAACTCGCTGTGTTGACATCCAAAGAATGGCGTTCTGGCACGACTCAGTGAAGTCCTGAGAACGGTGGATTGGCACGCTTCAAGATGTTCAAACGGTTCCCCGCCAACGGGGCAATTCCCTCAGCGGAAAGTGCCACTTGTAGGGGCCTTCGGTCACGAACCTTCGTTTTGCACT
The DNA here is from genome assembly GCA_963575745.1 of Prorocentrum cordatum. Lineage (NCBI taxonomy): Eukaryota > Dinophyceae > Prorocentrales > Prorocentraceae > Prorocentrum > Prorocentrum cordatum. Next base: position 1,917,781 of record CAUYUJ010019392.1, on the reverse strand, counting down.
GATCCTGCTCCTCCTCCTCCTCCTCCTTCTCCTCACCCTCCCCTCCTCCTGCTCCTCCTCCTTCTCCTCTTCCTCCTCCGCCTCATCCCCCTCCTCCTCCTCCTCCTCCTCCTCCTCCTCCTCCTCCATTCCTTTGCCTTATTAATAATTTAACTTCTCCATGCTAGCGCACCCCGAGGCCAGTGTTTAGGGCGGTCCGGGCGTTTCGCCTGAGATTCCCTCGCCATTTATGCCTCTGAAGCTCAAACATTGGCAACTGCTTCACAGATTGAGGGCGGGTGGTTTTCAAAATGTGGCTCTCGCCTTATCGCCGCGCACATTCGCTTCAAAAATTTGCAAGAGTTCCATGGATTGAGAGCGGGTCGTTTTCAACACGTGGCTCTCGCCTTAGCGCCGCGCACATTCGTTTTAAAACATTGCAAGGGTTCGACGGGTTGAAAGCGGTTCCTTTTCAAACTAAAGGTCTCGCCTTAGCGCCGCGCACATTCGTTTTAAACATTTGCAAGCGTTTCACGGATTCCCATGTTCAGCGTACCAGAGATGGTGTGTTGGAAAGATTCAAGGCTATGAGGGCGCAACCGTTACGCTGATTCGAGGCGTTGAAGTTCCAACAATGGCGTTCTGGTGCGATTCAGGATCGCCCAGACGCAACAGTCAGGTTGATCCGTGGCGTTGGAAACCCGAGAACGATGCTTTGACATGCATCAGGGTCTTCAAACGGTTGTCTTCCAACGAGGCAGTTCCCTCAGTGAAAATGCACTCTTCTAGGGGCCTATGAAGAGGGAGCTCGGAGCGAGGGTTGATTCCAACATCGGTATTGACTCCTCCTCCACCTGGTCCGCCCGTTCCTCCTCCTCCTGCTGCTCCTCCTCCTCCTCTTCCAGCTCCCCCCACGTCTCCTCCTCCTATCCTCCTCCTCCTCCTCCACCACCTCATGCTGCTGCTGCTGCTCCTCCCTCCTCCCTCCTCCTCCTCCTCCTCCTCCTCCTCCTCCTCCTCCTCCTCCTCCCCCTTCTCCTTCTCCTCCTCTTCGTCCTCCTTCTCCTCCTCCACCTCCTCCTCCACCTCTCTCTCCACCTCTCTCTCCTCCCCCTCCTCCTCCTCCTCCCCCTCCTCCTCCTCCTCCTCCTCCTCCTCCTCCTCCTCATCATCATCATCATCATCACATCATCATCATCATCCCCCTCTGCTTCATTTTCCCTCGTTCTCCTCCTCCTCCCTCCTCCTCCTCCTCCTCCCCCTCCTCCTCCTCCTCCTCCTCCTCCTCCTCCTCCTCCTCTTCGTCCTCCTCTCCTCATCCACCTCCTCCTCCACCTCTCTCTCCCCCCTCCTCCTCCTCCTCCTGCCTGTGCTCCTCTTCCTCCTCCTCCTGCTCCTCCTCCTCCTCCTCCTTTCCTCCTCCTCAAACTCCTCCTCCTCCTTCTCCTCCTCCTCTTCCTACTCCTCCTCCTCCTCCTCTCCTCCTCCTCCTCCTCCTCCTCCTCCTCCTCCTGGTCCTCCTCCTCCTCCTCCTCCTCCCCCTCCTCCTCTTTCTCCTCCCTCTCCTGCTCCTTCTCCTCCTGCTCCTCCTCCTCCTCCTCCCCTCCTCCTCCTCCTCCTCCTCCTCCTCCTCCTCCTCCTCTCTCCTCCTCTCCCTCCTCCCTCCTCCTCATCCTCCTCATCCTCCTCCTTCTCCCCCTCTCCTCCACATCCTCCTCCTCCTCCTCCTCTTCCTCCTCCTCCGCCTTCTCCTCCCCCTCCCCCTCCTCTCCACCTCTCTCTCCTCCCCTCCTCCTCCTCCTCCTCCTCCTACTCCTCCTCCTCCTCCTCCTCCTCCTCCCCTCCTCCTCCTCCTCCTCCCCTCCTCCTCCTCCTCCTCCTCCTCCTCCTCCTCCTCCTCCCCTCAATCCTCACCCCCTCCTCCCTGCGGGACGAGATGCCGCACTGGTGGCTCAAGCCACCCAGGGAAAGGTCCTCCCCCCCATTCTCAGGTTATGAGCCCCTCGCATCCTTCTTAGTCTTAGCTGCTTTGATCGGATCGCGATCGGACCCGCTCTTGTCCGGCCGCGATGGCTATGGACCACGCTGTTGTGATCCCAGTGCCGAGCGACGACGACGATAATCTTGGAGATGATCGTGCAAGCTTCAGTGGATATTCGCGCATCCCTGTCGTTTCGGATTCTCCAGTGGTTCGTGCCCCCTCGGACGGTCGTGGCGAGGCGTCTCGCCCAGCCGGAAGAGTGGCACAGCCGCCCCCAAGGACCCCAATCAGCTTCCAAAACGCCTGGCCGCACACAGCCAGAGCACAAGCACAGGCACAAGACGACGCAACCGACGACAGCAGGCCAGATGTCAACACGTTTTTGATGTGCCGCATGGGCGAGTCCCTGGCGGAGGTGGCCCGTGAACTGTGTGAGATGAGATCCGGCAGCAGTGGAGGCAGCAAACAGAGTTTGCCTGCGCTCCCACGGGGCGAAGGCTCGCGCCCTTTGCCGTCCATCAAGGCCTGGCGGTCCTGGCGGCAGACAAAACTCGCCGGCTGGTGTGGCCTCCAGGCGGATGGCTTCGCCGAGGCCGTTCGTGACGTTCTCGCTCATCCCCGTCTGGCCTTGGCCCGCGTTCACAACGACGCACGCTTTGCGAAAGCGAACCCGGTCTTGGCTTTCGAGCTCTGCGCCCAGGCGGATGAGGATACGAACTTGTACTTGTCCGCCGTGGATCGCACGAACGGCGTGGCGATGGTGGCGGCGCTCACCAAGGCTGTCATGAGGTCAGGTGCTGCGCATGCGGCTGCACTGCACAAGCGCTTCAGTGAACCCGAGCCAGTCACTGATAAGAGCACGCTTCAGCATGCGCTGCGCGTGTGGCGCTCCAAGCACGAAGAGCTGAAAGCCGTCGGCTCCCAGCCGTCGAAGCTGACTACCCTGCAGTCATTACGGCACCTGCTCAGCAAGCTGAAGCCCCTGGAGAAAGCCTTAGAACTGGTCGAACTCAACGACCCAGACAACACAGACGCGATCTTTGCCATGGCCGACAAGAAGGCTGGGGGGTGGGCCATCTACGAGCCGAGCGTCCGCGAGGCACCCCGTGCCAACGCCAACGCCGTCCACCCTCGCGCGGGCAAGCCCGGAGCAGGCAATGGCAAGGCAAAGAGAAGGACAACTACGTGGACAGCAGCTGGGTCCCGTGCTCCTTCTTTCCGATAGGCCAGTGCAGGTTCGGCAAGGGCCGCTGTTTCTCCCACGACGGGACCTGGCCAACAAATAGGGACCTTTCCTGGACACCAACGCACACACAAGCTGTGCCCCGCGACACCTGCAAGTTGTGTTCCAAATAGGCCACTGGGCAGAGCAATGCCCGTGGAGAGGAAAAGGTAAAGGCGACGCCAAGTCCCGCGAAACGGGATTCAAAGGAAAGTACGGCCTGGGCCGCGGCTCGAGCGGCTTCGGCGGCGCCCCCCCGGCTGCTGCTGGGTACCCGGCGCCTCTGGGGTTTGAACAGGGACAGGGCTCGGGCGGCGGCTCGAGCGGCTTCGGCGGCGCCCCCCCCGGCTGCTGCTGGGTACCTGGCCCCGCCGAGCTACGACGGAAGGAAAAGGACGCGCATCGGTGTCGGCGCGCTCGCGCCTGAACAGCCAGCCGTTTGGAACGCGGACGGCCAGGCGTCAGGCAGTTTTTCGGGAGAAGCCACACAGCATGTCCCCACAACTGGACCAAACCACGAGGTAAGCTTCAAGGACCTCGAGGCTATGGCCCAGCGCTTCATGGACTAGCAGAAAAAGGCGTACAAGCAAAAAAATATCCCGGCAAAGCAACCTAACAGCGATGTGTAGGAGCATATCTGGAAGCATTCCCCTTAAGATTCAGATGAGAATCCAGTTGTAGAATTCTGCTGTTCTCGCAGTCGTAGTCGCATTCGCGATGACAGTCGCAGTGGCAACGGCAGTCGCAGTCACAGCCTCAGCCTCAGCCTGCCTCAGCCTCAGCCTCAGCCTGCCTCAGCCTCAGCCTGCCTCAGCCTCAGCCTCAGCCTGCTTCAGCCTCAGCCTCAGTCTGCCTTCAGCCTCGGCCTCAGCCTCAGGCTGCCTCAGCCTCAGCCTGCATCAGCCTCAGCCTCAGCCTCAGCCTGCCTCAGCATCAGCCTCAGCCTCAGCCTCAGCCTGCCTCAGCCTCAGCCTCAGCCTGCTTCAGCCTCAGCCTCAGTCTGCCTTCAGCCTCGGCCTCAGCCTCAGCCTGCCTCAGCCTCAGCCTGCCTCAGCCTCAGCATCAGCCTGCCTCAGCATTCAAAATGTGGCCCGGGAATGGAGTTCTGGGAACTCGAAGAACACGAAGTGGCCTACAGTTGGCTCCGGGCATTCAAAATCATGCCCAGGAATGGAGTTCTGGGAACTCGAAGACCACGAAGTGGCCTACAGTTGGCTCCGGGCATCCAAAATGTGGCCCGGGAATGGAGTTCTGGGAACTCGAAGACCACGAAGTGGCCTACAGTTGGCTCCGGGCATCCAAAATGTGGCCCGGGAATGGAGTTCTGGGAACTCGAAGACCACGAAGTGGCCTACAGTTGGCTCCGGGCATCCAAAATGTCCGCCGGGAATAGAGTTCTAGCAGCGCCAAGAGCGATTTTGCGAGGATGTCCCACGCGAGTTGGGCTTCGGCGGCAGCTGCCCCGGGTCCCGCCCCGACCCCCCTGAGGAGTCATGATGCTCTCTTTTGAGACCACTAGAAACCTATCAGTCTTCGCTGTTAAGTAAAAAAGCTCATGCAACGACTTTCGGGACAAGTCACGCGTCTCCCCGTCCCTGCGCTCATTTTGGGCGCCAGTGCCGCTGCGGCGGACAAATTTTGCATGATTGCGGACTCTGGCGCGACACGACACATCCTGTGCGGGCGGGACTTCCACCACGCAACAAATGTCACCTCTACTTCGTCTTCGTCTTCGTCTTCGTCTTCGTCCCCGTCGGCAGCCATGCTTACTGCCCGCCAGCGGGCGGCAAAGTCGGCGGCTTTTGCGGCCGTGCTGGACAACGCCCGCGGCTTCGAGCGCCTGGCCCAGGCGTGCGACCCGACAAGGCCGGCGCAGGCGGAGAGGCGGCTGGTGCTCCAGGACCTCCGAGGGTAGCAGCTAAGCAAGGCGGAGGTTCTCCGGGATCGTCTGCGCACCGAGGCGCACCCAGCAAGACGGGATAGGGGACAGTCGTGGCGAGGTGTCTCGCCCAGCTGGATCCGTCCGTCTGCGGGCCGACATCCGTGCAAAGGTCGCCACTTGGATGGCGTGGCGCCGTGATAAGGAGCGCCGCAGGGCTGCCAAGGACCAGCGGCCTCCGCCGCCCGCGCCGCCAGCCCCTGCTGGCGAAGCTGGCGCGACCGACCCGGTGAAGGTGTTCAAGATTGACGTCGACAAGTCCGATGACGACCGTTTCCGGGTCATCTGCACGAACCCTCTTGCAGGCACAACTTTCTAGGTCAGCGTAGATAGGGACGAGCGTTTTGGCATCTTGCAGGAGATGGTCCGCCGGAAGGTTGGCACCAGCAAGATTTCGTTGATGCTCGAGAGCGGTCTCGTGCTTAAGGAGCTCCGTCCAGATTACCGGACAGGGCGCTGCTGTCTCAAGCTGCTGTGCAACCCCATGAAGATCTCCCGCCTGTGAAGGCACGGGTTCTTCAGCGCAAGGCAAGCAACGCGGCCCAGCTCGTGCGGAAGCGTGCCAACCGCACCTTGAACAAGAAGGTCCCGAAGGCGATCTCGAAGTCGAAGTCTATGCCTTCGGCGGCGGCTCCGGAGAGGCCGACGCACATGAGCAGAGCTGCCATTGGAACCATGTCAAAGGCAGAGTGGGCGCCACCGCCGGCAATCGGCAGCGTGCCCCGCGCATGCCAGACCACTGCACGACAGAGGTTTTCAGATATGAGTCTGTGAAGCAATCGCGCAAGAGGTATTTGTAGATCCAGTGTATGAGTCCGCGAAGTCATTGTTTGTGCGTGCGCAAAGTAGCCATACAAATTATGAGCTCATGTTGCATCCTGTCGACTTGTCATACGAATTATATTGCCTTTGCATGTCTTCTTGTACGATATACTGATAATTGCACTAAGCGGTAATCTTCCCCGGCAGGTCTGATCAGCCTGCTGACGGTGGGGTGAGGTGTGCGTCACGGTCCTTCTTCTCCAACTCCCGTCTCCCACCTGTCGCGCGCCCCCTCCGCGGCGCACCGCCCAGCTTCGTCGCCACAGCACGGCAGGGCAGCGTGCGGGACGAGAGCTGCTGCACTGGTGGCTCAATCCACCCAGGGACAAGTCCTCCCCCCCATTCTCACTCCCACCCTCCTCCCTCCTCCCTCCTCCCTCCTCCCTCCCTCCTCCCTCCTCCCTCCTCCCTCCTCCCTCCTCCCTCCCTCCTCCCTCTTGCCTCCTCCCTCCTCCCTCCTCCCTCTTGCCTCCACTCCTCCCTCCTCCACTCCTCCCTCCTCCCTCCTCCCTCCTCCTCCTCCTCCTCCTCCTCCTCCGCCTCCTCCGCCCCCCTCCACACAACTGAAGGCGTTTGGTCTAGGCCTCACTCCGGCTCGCCGGGCAGCAGCACCTTCTCCGCACAGGAGCTTGCGGTGCTGCTCGCGGACTTCTTGGAGTTGAGCGAAGTTGAGGGAGATGCCGTGGACGTGGACGCTCGGGACTTGTAGGACGGAGACAAGGACACTCTGCCGGTGCCCTCGGAGGTGGAGGCTCTGCTCCTCAACCTGGGGCGCACCACGCCGTGGCCAACTTGCCGGAACCATGGGTGGCGAAGCGCCCCGGCGGCCGACGGGCGCTCCCTGGGATTGAGGGCCATCATCTTCTTCACCAGGTCCTGGGCATCTGGCATCTTGTTCAGCGGCGATAGCGCGAAATCTACCTTCTCACTCATGAGGCGGTTCTGGATGCGCTTCATCGCGGGGCTGCCGACCCAATTTTCGCCTGGCTGGTCGTCGAAGATGTCCGTCCTGTACGGGAACTTGCCCGTCAACACCTTGTACATGATGACGCCAATGCTGTAGATGTCCGACGCTGGCGCGTACCCCCCCGAGTAGGCCTCTGGAGCGATGTAGCCGTCGGTCCCTAGCACTTCCTTGGCCTTGGGGCTTGTGGGCTCCCAGTCCGCCACGGTGTCAAAGTCGATCAGCTTCGCCTCTATGGAGGTCAGGGAGCCGTTGGAGCTGGTCCTTCGCACCCTCTGGGACGCCAAATCCACCACGACGTTCTCCAACTTCAGATCTTTGTGGATCCTGCCGGTGGTATGCATCACATCGAGCGCCGTGAGCATCTGGAAGATGATCTCCCGCGCGTCCTCCGTCGACAGATGCATCCGCTGCAACTGCTCGAACAAGTCCATCCCCTCGGCTCGCTCCATGAAAACGTAATATGTGTCTGGAGTCTCGTAGACAGCGATGTACTCGCACATGCTCTCTACCTTGGGCATGTTCAGCTGCGCCACCGTCGTGTCTCGCCACTCCTTCTCCTCACTGGCTCCCATGAAGGACGCCTCCTTGACGCGCGTCTTGACTACCAGCTCCTCGTTGTCGGAGAGCCGCGTAGCAAAGCGCACCTCCATGCCTTTGTGCGCGGAGTCCATGACTTTCTCCTTGATCTCGTAGAGTCGGGACAGCTGGCTGTGAGAAATCTTCGAGATCCCCTTGCGCAGATGGTTCCCTGAACTAGCCCGTGTCGGCGTACCTTTGTTCGAGAGCGTTCTCATGCTGGTCCGTGTCGGCGAAGTGTTGGCCCGTGTCGGCGAAATGCTGACCCGTGTCGGCGAAGTGCTGGGCCGTGTCGGCGAAGTGCTGAGCCGTGTCGGCGAAGATTTGTTCGAGAATTTCGGACCACGCTCTTCGGGCCCGGCTCGAGAAATGTCCTCGGTCATGGTGTTGACGGTCAGGTTCATCTTCTTCATGCGCTCCCTGAACGATTTCATGGCGGCTGGAGACCAGGGTTCTGCGGCCACAGCAAAAACGAAGCTCTCTCCTAAACGCGCTCAACAAAATAGACACTACTGGTCTCGGCCCCCGAAGAGCGGCTTGAATCCAAATGGTGACGGACAAAAAAGCCTGCGGAGGAGGAGCATGTAGGTGTGAGGAAGACGGAGGAGGGAGATGTTTGGATTTGCCGTAGACTTCGTGGGCGATACCTGCCCTGTACGTTTGTGTGCGGCCATTTCGTCCCGCCGGCAAAGGACGCCCCCATTAAGAAGTCCCACTTTGGACTGCCGACAAGCATTGCAACCATCCTCTTTGAACCCACTTTGCTACCGCCCTGCGCACCGTTCCTCATTCCCTGCTCGTTCGGTGTCATCCTCATGAGCATGGTATGGTTCCCATGGCCCCATTCACCTCAGAATCCCAGCACGCTGAGTTTAATATGTGTCCCTTGTGAACTTGCCTTATTTGCTGGTTCTCTGTGCCACTAGATGTTTATATACTGTAATCTGCGTGTTGTCGCACTCGCTGTGGTAGAACTAAGGCCACTTCGCCGAAGTCGGGCTTCTCATGTCATCTGTCTGAGGCAGACAGTGCGGCTCGATATCCGAAACTGGTGCAGCGCAAAAAAGAGGACGACGATGTGTATCGAGGACGATGAAGAATACAATATACGCATACGGTAAAACAATTTTCGGCCAGAATTCTGAGGGCACGTCCCGTGACCATCCTGCACCTTCCCATGCGGCCCCAGGGCTGATGTGAGGCGCAGGACGCGGAGGAAGCGGAGGAAGTGGAGGGAGGTGGAAGTGCGCGCAAAGACTGCCGGGCGAGATGCAAGCATGGAGGGACTGCAGAGGTTGACGAGCAGGACGACCATGAACACAACGAGGAGACAAGCTCGACACGTGAGCGGAGGAACACGACAGGACAGACTGGCCGTTGCGCAGAAGAACGAGCGACAAGAGAAGACGACGGTCGCCGCGAAGGGGGGACAGACATCGGCGCGCCGCCACGCGGGGCCCAGACAGGCTGTGCTGTCCGGCGGCGGGGGGAGAAACGGGAATGCAGGCAGACGACGACGAACGCGCAAGCGGGACTCCGGCCGGCCAGCGGGGCGGGCGAGCAGGCGGGAGGGGGGCCGGGCGAAGACAGGAGGGAAAGAGCAGGAGGAGAGAAAGAGAGAGCGAGAGAGAAAGGGAGAGAAGGAGGGACACGAGGAGGAGGGAGGGGGGAGCAACCGCAACCAGGCGGGCCGGGCCAGGGGCCGAGAGAGAATGGCCATTCGCGACGAGGCTACTGACAGTACGGCGGCGACCCCGACGAGGCTGCGCAGGCGGAGGGTGTGCTGGGATGGGCGGTGGTTGTCAGGATCCTCGTGCTGGAGGGGGGCTGGGCGCGGGGCTGGGCATCAGGAATGGCGTCGATACTGGCACCGGGGAGGGCGCTGGGAAGGGTGTCGGGGAGGGCGTCGGGGATGTTGATCAAGTGCCTGACCGAACCCAGCACGCTGCGGCTTGGTGGGGATTGCCCTCAGAGGGATCCATCTATCGCCCCGCCGAGGAAGGGAGGAAGATGATGAGCAACGGGAAAGCGGAACGAGCAGGACGAGGAGCGGGAGGAGGAGGACGAGGAGCGGGAGGAGGAGGAAAAGGAGGAGGAGGAGGAGGAGGGCGATGACGACGACGACAAGCAACAAGCGACACGTAAGGGGGGGAATGAACAGGAACAGGTGTTCTCAAGATGTCCTTGGAAGTTTTGGGGGTTTGGGGACATACAAGGCCCAGAGAGGGCCGAGAAAGGCCCCAGATACCCACAGACGAGGGTGGGTGGGGGGAACCTACCTCAACTGGGGGCGAGAGGTCACGCCATCTCAACGGCCAGTCGCGTGCAAATCTACGGCAACCGCGGCCCTCTTTTCCTGTGCGGCAGCAGGACGCTGGCCCCCGTGGTCACCACAGCTTTGGTCTCGTGACAAGCACGATGTGATAGCGTGATAGCACACCGAGGCGTATCGTGTCGCGGACAGGCGCCTGAATTGCACTCGTAGGCGAGGGTTGAAGGGCTGAGTGCTCGAGCCCGCAAAGAAGGGGGCCGAGGAGGGCCGCCGGGGGCCCGAGACGGGAAATGGGGGGCAGGGGAGGGAAGAGTAGGAAAAGACAGGGAACGGGGAGGCGGACGAGGATAATCAAGCAGGGGGCGGCTCGGCCCGTGAAGCTCAAGGAGCGCTCTGCAAGAGGGGATTATGCTTCACGCCAGCACTTTCGGCACGGAGGAGGAAGAGGAGGAGGAGGCGGAGCACGGTCCTTGTTCAAAGCAAGGCGTGACACCTCTCGAAGGCGCGAAGGGAAGAGGAGGAGCAGGACAAACAGAGGAAAAGGAGAGAGGGCGGAATGGGTGGACGGAGGTGCGGGCGTCCCCGAAGAGGGCCGACCAGGCCAACCCTGGGGGCCTCGTTCTCGGAGACACCGACGGGCCCTTCGAGAAGGGCGCTCGGCATGGGCGAAGGGCAAAAGAATTGAAGGACACCGCCGGTCCGCGGGTGCTTCCCCTCGGCCGTGTTCTCCCCCTCCTCTTCCTGCTGCTGCTCTCCGCCAACTCCCGCCTCCCGTCCCCTCTTCTGCTTCTGGTCCTCCTCCTCGCCCTCCCCGCCGTCGTCCTCCCCCCCACACATCCGAGAACGGCCCCTGGGCCTGTCCAGGGGCGCGCCCTCCCCAGAGTTTCCACGCGGATATACAGCCTTGGCGACGATCCTGGCGACGATAGGCCTCCCAGAGGCAAAAGACAGTGAAAAAACGCTCAAAACCCACCCTCGAACCTCTCATACTCCAGAGCCGCCCAGGACGGCAGCAAGGTGCTGCGCCAGGCCGTGCCGGGAGCGCCCTCTTGGTGTGCGCTTCTCGTTCCCGGACTGACGATGATTCGACAACCAAGTCCCATCATCATCATCATCATCATCATCATCATCATCATCATCATCATCATCATCATCATCATCATTTTCATCATCACCATCACCATCACCATCATCATCATCATCAGCAGCAGCAGCATCATCATCATCCTCATCATCATCATCATCAGCAGCATCATCATCATCGTCATCATCGTCATCATCGTCTCCATCGTCATCGTCATCCTCATCCTCATCATCATCATCAGAACCATCATCATCACCATCTACATCATAGTCATACTCGTCATGATCATCAGTATCACCATCGTCACCATGCATCATCATGGTCATCACAACCACCATCATCGTCATCATCATCGCCGTCGTTACCCTCAGCATTATCATCAGAGCATTCGTATTTCGGCACGGCCTTCGACTTAGCAATTGCCATGTTCGGGCCGATTGCGAACGCAGAAGGTTTCTTTGAGCTGTGCGAGGGTGCGAGGAGGTCGTGGAGGGCTATTTTTCACGATTCTGGTGTGCGATATGCTTTTCTCCGAATCGAAGTTGCAGTCGTGAGGCAAGCTTTCTGGGTTCGCGATTCCCCCGTGGTGTGGCAGGCATTACAAATCAAAAGTGAATATGACTGAGGCCCAGCTTGTTTTCCAATGCAGGCAGTGCGATGACGAGGGAGCCGCTTGCCAGGCGACGTTCGCTAGTGAACAAGCTCGCATGTGCCACGAGTTCCACCAAAAAAAGGCACTCATGGACAGAGACACAGTACTGATGTGCGTCATCAAGAGTGTATGCCCAGCATGTTTCTCGAACCTCGAGTAAAGAATCTGCTGTTCATCGCGCCTGGGGGACTTGGAGAAGCGGATACTGCCGCGGCGACGAAGCCCCGTTCGAATGGGAAGTCGCCCTTTGTTCTTCCATATCGTGCCCAACTTGTGCTGCACAGTTTGGCAAGCTTCAATAGTTTTTTGTTAGCACGCGCGCGAACGACATTTCAATCATCCTATACCCGTGTCTCTTCCACGCCGTTCTTGGAGGGTGAAAAAGGGGGTCGGGCGCAGGGTCCCGGCAATTGTGTCTCTATGGGCCGTGCATGGGCGATACATCCTCGATTGTTGTGCTCGGCGGGGGAACCACTTGAAGCTCCCAGCCTGCACTTTTTTCGAGACTTGAAGGCAAACGAAGCAAGGAGGCGGGGGGCTGTGAAAGGCGACGAAGGCAAAGTGCGCTGAGGGCGCAAAAAAGAACAGGTTGGAATAAACGGGAGCGGTGAGGCGAGTGTCAAAATCTCCCCAGCCAATCTGACACGGAACACTGCGCCTCAAGTTTAGGGATCTTGAGGGCCAGGGTAAAATTTGAATTCGCATTGTGGGGAAACGCATACGTGGGAAAAAGGAAATGTGAATTCACATGTTGGCAAACAGGAGAATCTGAACTCACATTTTGGACTTTGGTCTACATATCTTTATGAATGGGCCAGTAGGTGAATTCACATTTTGGGGAAAAGGAAAATGTGAATTCACATTTTCGGAACAAGGAACATGTGAACTCACATTTTGGAAGAATCGCGGGACCCATTCCAAATTTGTCTTGGGGGTCGGCAAGTCACCGTTTGGGAACATACGCGATCATCAATCGCACAATCAAGACACAATTGCACTCCACTTCGACGCCCCACGCGCGATATGCAAGAACGACCGCACGCATGAACGATAATGGATGGACGGCGCGTTTGCCCGCGCGGGCAACGCGCGGGCACGAACGACTGGCCCTCCATGACCGCAAACATTGGATGCCAATCGTACCCGATCACATGCATGAGCGATACATTGAGCATACATGGGCGATTCAGCCCCCATTGAAGATCCCCTGTGTCAGACTCCTTCTTTCACCCTCCAACATTCGCATGCCGCTGCTGGCGGCGGCGGGGCCGGCTGGAGACGACAAAGAGGAGCCAGAAGCAAAGCGGGCGAAGGGGGGCGAGGGCAAAAGAAGAAGAAGCAGGGCAACATCACAGGCGAGATGAAGAGATTGATTATTCTTCTGCTCAAGGCGGTCCTGCGCATCGCCCAGGCCGGGCGCGGGATGGGTGGCATCGTGATCGACACGTTCCTCGGCCCGTCCTCGAACGGCATCTTCGAGGCAATCTCCGAGCAGACGACGGCCTACGCCGATCTGGTGAAGAAGGAGGGCAAGGCCACGAGAGGGCCCCCCCCGTACACGTACGCCTTCCTGGGCTTGTACCAGGGCCTGATCAAGGCGGGGGAGGGCATCGGGAGCAGCAACCTTGCCAAGATCAAGGAGTTCTGGACGTCGCTGGAGGCTGCATCGTGGAAGAAGCTGTGCGACATCGTGCGGCGGCTCTGCAAGGCGCAGAAGACGTGCAAGAGCGACCAGCGCCGCCTGAGCATCTACTTGACGGAGGGAAACATGAAGCTTCGCGCCGCCCTGGTCTCGGGGCTCGGCCAACTGGTCTTCGAGAGGAAGTGGGGCAAAGCACCGGCCACATGCATGGGGCGAGAAATGCAAGAGTGGCTCGAAACCCTGATCAAGGGTATAGATCACCGGGGGCCTTGGCTACCCTAGGCCCTACCCAAGGCCCTAGGCTTCCCAAGGGTAGGCCCTACCCAAGGCCCTAGGCTTCCCAAGGGTAGGCCCTACCCAAGGCCCTAGGCTTCCCAAGGGTAGGCCCTACCCAAGGCCCTAGGCTTCCCAAGGGTAGGGGCCCTAGGCCCTACCCAAGGCCCTAGGCTTCCCAAGGGTAGGCCCTACCCAAGGCCCTAGGCTTCCCAAGGGTAGGCCCTACCCAAGGCCCTAGGCTTCCCAAGGGTAGGCCCTACCCAAGGCCCTAGGCTTCCCAAGGGTAGGCCCTACCCAAGGCCCTAGGCTTCCCAAGGGGTAGCCCCAGGGTAGCCCTAGGGGTGGGCCCCAGGGGTAGCCCCAGGGTAGCCCTAGGGGTAGGCCCTAGGGGTAACCCTTTACTGCGGATTACAATATGATTCCTTTGGTCGGGCGGGCGGGCGGGACATTAATAGCATTGGTTGCCTTGGTGGCGGATTACATATATTGATTCCCTGCGTGGTGGATTATCAACTGATTATTCTTGTCGGGCGGGCGGGCGGGACACTAAAGGCATTGATTGCATGTGTGGCGGGTGGCACACTGATTCTTATTGTGGCAGATTACACATTGATTCCTTTTGTCGGGCGGGCGGGCGGGACATTAAAGGCAATGATTGCTTGTGTGGCGAATTGCGAATGGATTCTCTTCTATTGCGGATTACAAACTGATTCCTCTGGTCGGGCGGGCGGGCGGGACATTAAAAGCATCGGTTGCTTTGGTGGCGGATTACAAAGTGATTACATGTGGCATCGGGCTACAAGTTGATTACTATTGTGGCGGATTACAAGCTGATTATTTTGGTCGGGCGGGCGGGCGGGACATTAAAGGCATTGCTTGCTTTGCTGGCGGATTACATATTGATGCCCTTTGTGGCGGAGTGGGAGTGGAAGAGGAGGAGAAGGGGGAGGAGGAGCAGGAGGGGGAGGCGGAGGGCGACGATGACGACGACGACGACGACGACGACGACAACGACGACGACGACAACGACGACGACTGTCTGGGCCTGGAGCGTGCCCGGCGGGGCGCGCCATCCTGAGCGCACGCCGACGCGAGGGAGACGCCGAGGACCGACGAAGACCTGCTCGGCCCTCGGTCTTCGAGGAGGTCTGGGCTTGGGCCTCCTCCTCCTCCTCCTCCTCCTCCTCCCCCTCCTCCTCCTCCTCCTCCCTCCTCCCTCCGCACGCCTCCTCCCTCCTCCCTCCTCACTCCGTCCGCCCGCCTCCTCCCTCCCCCCTGCTCCCGCCGCCTCCTCCGCCTCCGCCGCCACCTCCTCCTCCTCCTCATCCTCCTCCTCCTCCTCCTCCCCCTCCTCCTCCTCCTCCTCCTCCTCCACCTCCTCCTCCTCCTCCCTCGCTACTCCCTCGATCCCCTGCTTCCCCCCCCCCCGCTCCCCCTTCCGAGGGCAGGGCGCCCGCGCCGCCCCCCGGCGACCGCGGCCCCGGCGCCGCAGACCCCCCCTCGCAGACCCCCCCTCTGGGACCCCCCCTCGCTGACCCCCCCTCGCAGACCCCCCCTCACAGACCCCCCCTCTGGGACCCCCCCTCGCTGACCCCCCCATCGCTGACCCCCCCTCGCAGACCCCCCCTCGCAGACCCCCCCTCTGGGACCCCCCCTCGCTGACCCCCCCTCTGGGACCCCCCTCACAGACCCCCCCTCGCTGACCCCCCCTCGCAGACCCCCCCTCGCTGACCCCCCTCTGGACCCCCCCTCGCTGACCCCCCCTCTGGGACCCCCCCTCGCTGACCCCCCCTCTCCTCGCTGACCCCCCCTCGCTGACCCCCCTCTGGGACCCCCCCATCCCTGACCCCCTCTGGGGCCCCCTCGCAGACCCCCCCTCTGGGACCCCCCCTCGCTGACCCCCCCTCGCGACCCCCCCTCGCTGACCCCCCCTCGCTGACCCCCCCTCGCTGACCCCCCCTCGCTGACCCCCCCTCTGGGACCCCCCCTCGCTGACCCCCCTGCCCCCCCTCGCTGACCCCCCTCACAGACCCCCTCGCTGACCCCCCTCGCTGATCCCCCTCCTGACCCCCCTCGCTGACCCCCCCTCTCTGGGCCCCCCCTCCCCCTCGCTGACTCCCCCCTCTGATACCCCTCACCTCGCTGAACCCCCCCTCTGGGACCCCCCCTCTCAGACCCCCCCCTCCGCCCCCCCTCGCTGACCCCCCCTCGCAGACCCCCCTCACAGACCCCCCCTCTGACCCCCCCTCGCTGACCCCCCCTCGCTGACCCCCCCTCGCAGACCCCCCCTCGCAGACCCCCCCTCTGACCCCCCATCGCTGACCCCCCCTCGACCCCCCTGACCCCCCCTCTGACCCCCCCGCGGACCCCCCCTCGCTGACCCCCCCTCGCTGACCCCCCCTCGCTGACCCCCCCTCGCTGACCCCCCCTCTGGGACCCCCCCTCGCTGACCCCCCCTCTGGGGACCCCCCTGCCCCCCCTCGCCCTTCCCCCCCTCTGACCCCCCCTCGCTGACCCCCCCTCGCTGACCCCCCCTCTGGGACCCCCCTCGCTGACCCCCCCTCCCCCCCTCGCTGACCCCTCCTCTGGGACCCCCCTCACATACCCCTCCTCGCTGACCCCCCCTCGCAGACCCCCCCTCGCTGACCCCCCCTCACCCTCCCTCGCTGACCCCCCCTCCACAGACCCCTCCTCGCAGACCCCCCTCGCAGACCTCCCCTCTGGGACCCCCCCTCGCAGACCACCCCTCTGGGACCCCCCCTCGCCGACCCCCCCTCTGGGACCCCCCCCTGGGGTAGGCTACCCTAGGCTCAGAGTCGGCCGCGCGCAGAGGGAGGGTAGCCCTAGGGATAGGCCCAAGGGGTAGGCCCTAGGGGTAGCCCTAGGGTAGCCCTAGGGGTGGGCCTTAGGGGTAGCCCTTTTATTGCGGATTGCAAACTGATTCCTTTGGTCGGGCGGGTAGGGCAGGACATGACATGCATTGATTGCTTTGGTGGCGGATTACATGTTGATTCCCCTTGGTAGCGGATTACAACTTGATGCCTTTAGTCGGGCGGGCGGGCGGGACATTAAAGGCATTGATTGCTTGCTTGTGTGGTGGATTACCAATTGCTTCCCGTTGGTACCGGATTACGAGTAGATTCCATTTGTGGCGGATTACAAGCTGATTCCTTTTGTCGGGCGGGCGGGCGGGACATTAAAGGCATTGATTGCTTGTGTGGCGGATGGCAAACTGATTCTTATTGTGGCAGATTACACATTGATTCCTTTTGTCTGGCGGGCGGGCGGGACATTAAAGGCAATGATTGCTTGTTTGGTGAATTGCGAATGGATTCCCTTTGGCAGCGGATTTTAAACTTATTCCTTTGGTCGGGCGCCTTTTGCCGGGCGGGCGGGCGGGACATTGAAGGCAACAATTGCTTGTGTGGTGAATTACAAATGGATTCCCTTTGGCAGCGGATTGCAAACTTATTCCTTTGGTCGGGCGGGCGGGCGGGACATTAAATGCATTGATTGCTTTCGTGGCGGATTACAAAGTGATTCCATTTGGCAGCGGATTGCAAGTTGATTACTATTATGGCGGATTACAAGCTGATTCCTTTTGTCGGGCGGGCGGGCGGGACATTAAAGGCATTGCTTGCTTGTGTGGCGGATTACACATACTGAAGGCCCTAGGCTTCCCAAGGATAGGCCCTACTGGACACCCTAGGGTAGCCCTAGGGTACCCCTAGGGGTAGGCCCCAGAGGTAGCCCTAGGGTAGCCCTAGGGGTAGGCCCTAGGGGTAGCCCTAGGGTAGCCCTAGGGGTAGGCCCTAGGGGTAGCCCTAGGGTAGCCCTAGGGGTAGACCCTAGGGGTAGGCCTGGGGTAGCCCTAGGGGTAGGCCCTAGGGGTAGGCCTAGGGTAGCCCTAGGGGTAGGCCCTAGGGGTAGGCCTAGGGTAGCCCTAGGGGTAGGCCCTAGGGGTAGCCCTAGGGTAGCCCTTCCTTGGGTGATCTATAAGTGATCAAGTGAGCCTTGCTGTCTCTGCTTTCTTGACCAGGCGCGGCATAGATCCACGCAGCGCTCAATGACAACAGACTTTCTCTTCTGTCCATGTTCGGCGATTGGCACTGGAGGAGGCCAATAAAAGATGTGTGCATTCTTGGCCGGTGGGGCGGGGTCATTAGTCTCCCGTTGGGGGTGCCATCGGCAGCGCCAGCATCGGCGCCATGTCGGCCCCACGCCCACGCAGCGAGATGTATCGGGCTTCCGAGGGAACACTCTCGCACGCCGATCCTGCAGGGTGCTGTCTGGATCCTCCAGGCCCGGCCGGCGCTACCCATATGTCATATTTGTATCACTGCGCAAGCAGCAGACAGTGATAAGGTCAGGATCGTGTTGGCGCCTTGATGATGATGATGATCCCCGCACGCTGCGCAAGTGAGCAGTCGTCTCAGGGCGAACGCGCGGCGCGCGCCCGCGGCGGCCCGTAAAGCGGGACAGGCCTACGCGGGCGGGCCGTGCGACGCTCTCAGGCGGCCTCGTCCAACGAGGGCACCCGGGCGGCCAAGGGAGGCCGCAGCAGCGCCGCAGGTCAGCCTTCGAAGAAGGAGGGAGGAGAGAGGGAGGGGGCCGAGAAGCTGCAGACGACTGCAATCAGCGGGCGCGATGGGGATAAGAAGGAGCATCCCCGCACGCTGCGCAAGTGAGCAGTCGTCTCAGGGCGAACGCGCGGCGCGCGCCCGCGGCGGCCCGTAAAGCGGGACAGGCCTACGCGGGCGGGCCGTGCGACGCTCTCAGGCGGCCTCGTCCAACGAGGGCACCCGGGCGGCCAAGGGAGGCCGCAGCAGCCATACCCAGGCTCAAAGCCCTTGCGAAGTGACAAGGTTTCGGCGGGCGGCCGCGAGCTGAATGGGCCACACAGCTGGGCCAACATTCAGAAAGGATGCGACGAGGAGGTCGCTTGCTTCGGCGAGGTAAGAAACGCGGTCCCGAGCGGCTTCAGCCAATGATGGGAGGACTGCAGAGGCGGCAGCATCGTGGAGATAGCGCTCTGTACTGGAAGCTAGCCGCCAGCGATCACGCCAGAAGACGCGATTAATGCCGTCCGAAATATCGGTTCTGAAGCGCAGCGCAGGGGACAGATCGAACCCCGATGGCGCTCTGGCGAGCGGGACGCCCAGCGCCGAAAGAAGATCGAGCCACCGAGTGCGGAAGCCGCTTTGACCGAAGGTCAATAGGGGATCGGTGGGACTCAAATCTCTAAAGACCAGCTCCATCATCCTGACCACTGCACGATCGGAGCACCGAGCGTGTTGACGCTCTCCGCCAGACCCCCGGGCCTCCGGAACAGAGATGCTCAGCAAAGCGTCGCCCGTGGACTCACGGCGGTCAATGGGCAGAGTGAGGTCGCTCCGGCGGGCGGTTGCCAACTCACCAGGCCTCACGGACATCCCAGAGGTTGCCAGAAGCTAAAAAACAGCTCCAGATAGCGAAAAGCTATTCTTCAAGTTGTGAGCTATTTTTGAGATCAAACGCTATTTTTGAGAATCATAGCTATTTTTCAAGACGGAAGCTATTTTCATTGAGAGCTATTTCCTTCCATTAAGGATATATATATATATATATACGCATGTATAATATAATACATCATGAAATAAAACAAACATATATACATACATGCATATATATTTACATATGTGTTTATATGTGTACGATCATACATACATACATACATACATACATACATATATATATGTGGAACACGTGTTTTTCGTAACCAAACACATGTATGTGCGTGTTCACGTATGCGTTGTAGCGTGTGTGGTGCCATTGATAATTTTGATTACCAGAACGGAAGCGGATCTATCGTACGTGTGCTGCCTTCTTGGAAACATCTTGCGGCCATCTAGATTTGGTTACATCAGTGCATGCGCGTTGTAGCGGGAGTTGGTTGCATGTTTGTTGGTGTTGATGATGTCGTTGTTGGTGTTGTTGATGGTGTTGCTGTTGTTGCTGTTGTTGCTGCTGCTGCTGTTGTCGGTGGTGTGATTGTCGTTGTTGGTGTTGGTGGTGTTGTTGGTGTTGTTGTTGTTGTAAGTGCAGCTGGTGTACTGTAATTGTTGTTGTTGTTGGTGTTGTTGTTGTTGTTTTGGTGGTCACACTAGTGTTATCTTGTGGTTCCCTTGGTGTTCGATTGTTGTTCCCCTGTTGATGTTGCACCGCCACATTGGAAGCACTCTTGGGCCATCGTGGCATTGGCGTTCCCAATGCCTATGTCACCTCTGGGGCTGCAAGTCGGATTAATTATTGTTGTTTTAGTTCGTGTCCCAGTCAGATAGCGCAAGTCTGCGGCAGCAACAGCGAGCGCCGTCGGCGATCAAGCCACGTGGGGTCAGCCACAAAAACGCCACGTGGGTCTGCCCTCGCGCCACGCGGGGTCTGTCCTAAAACACGTTGCCTTATCGGGCCTTGCCAGCCCATCGCTGGAGGGCGAGATTTCAAAATCTTGCATTGCAGCACATATGATTAAATCTCATGTTTTTTGCTTACCATTATCATCATCATTGTCTGTTTCAGTTGTTCGTCTTTTCTCCTACCATCCACCATTGCCTCCGAAACCTTTCATGCTCATGCGTTTCAACTGCCAGCTTTTCAAATCTCGCCCTCCGTGGACGCCGCGCAGAGAGTGCACGTGATAGCCTAAATGCGCAAACCCTTCCCTAGTGACACACCCTCTGGGCCACGCGGGCCCCTGGACGCCGCCACCACGGCGATGCCGTGCCGCCCAACCCTGAGCATCAAGAAGGGTGAGTGATGCAAGCACACCGCCGCAAGAGTTTCTTCCCCTCCCCATCCATCCTTGGAGCGTTCGCGAACGAACAAATGGACTGGAGGGGAGGGAGTGGGTGGCGGCTGTGCGCGCTTGCGTCGCCCAGCCTGCTTGATGCTCTCTCTGATGGCCGTGTCGACCCTCGACCCCAACCATTTCCATGTTCGGCACGTGTTCGCGAATTTGCACACCCACATCGTCCATGTGTTAGCCCCAAGGGGGGAGTGGTTCGTCGTTCGTCGCACCCCTCTCGCGCGTGTCTATATTCCTCATCAATCCTCCAATGCACACCCATCCACCCGACACCGGACGGCCTCGTGCACCCCCTGGGGGACGGTTTGATGGGTGGCGGTGCATTGTAGTGGGGGGGCGTCTTCAGAACCGAATATGGCTACTTCGCTTCGGAAGACGCACGCGGGAGATCGGGGCGCATGTTACGAGCGGGTGGCTGGGCGATGAGGAGGAGGAGGAGGAGGAGGAGGAGGAAGAGGAGGAGGAGGAGGAGGAGGGGATTAGGAAAAGGAGGAGGAAGAGGAGGAGGAGGAGGAGGAGGAGGATGAGGGGGAGGATGGAGGGATGATGATTTGAAGGTGGATGTGGAAACGGAGGAATATGATTGCTTAGCACCGCTACGTATGCGAAGTGTATGCGTGTTGAAGGCAATAGTGCCTTCAACTCGCAAGTTGCTA
Source organism: Prorocentrum cordatum (assembly GCA_963575745.1). Lineage (NCBI taxonomy): Eukaryota > Dinophyceae > Prorocentrales > Prorocentraceae > Prorocentrum > Prorocentrum cordatum. The sequence goes on along the minus strand of CAUYUJ010019392.1, from coordinate 1,896,869 downwards.
GTTGACGGCAGTCGGTTGCCTCAGACTGTGTGTAAATTACTTAAATGCAATGCAAGACGTTGCAAATCCACCGCAAATCCACTGCAAATCCACTGCAAATCCACCGCAAATCCACTGCAAATCCACTGCAAATCCATCGCAAATCCACCGCGCCATTGGCGACGCACCCCTCACATGCCATTCAGAACGGGTCGCCAGTTAGAAGCCATCGCAAACTACATCGCCCATCCCTTCCGCATCGGTCACGTGCATGCTGTGCATAGGCAGACACACATGGGCGCCCGTACAATCACATCATGACCAGTTATTTCAAACGCTTGGGAACCACGTGCGAGCGATGCGAAGCTTGCCACCACGGCCGAACGTAGATTGCCCACGCCCGAAACACAGTACTAGCAATCGTCAGGATACGTCGCACGTGTGTCTAAGCACGAGAGCAAACAGTACAATGGCTGATGATGTGCGCTCCGCGCGCATCAGTCACAGAAATCAGAGAAAGGTGGGGTGGCGTTGAACGATGCAATCACTACATTGACGACTTGCTCACAGAATAACCGTGGATACGCCTGCGACAACTTAAGCATCGCGTGATTGCCGTTTGTCTGGCCACGCTCAGACACACGTGTCAGAATGCATGAACTGCTTGCGTTGAGCGCCACATTCGCATGCTGCTGCGTGAAAGAAAAATGTTCAGCAGCAATGCGCATCGGGTGCGTGGTGTACACCTCGAGCGGCTTTGCACTCGAGCCACCAAATGCACCCAAAGCTGGAGTCGTCCGTGACGCATCCAGCATCCACAGCGTCAGCTTCATGACTGGGTGTTTGAACATCAGAGATCGAAGTGGCTGTTCTATAGCAACGTAAACATACTGGCAACCGCAGAAAGTCATGAGCCATGTCGTGACGATCACTGTTGCATTCGCATCATTGAGGGATTCATTTATCGTGTCGGTCCGAGCAGTGCCAAGAATGTTGTCACCTGCGTCACGCTGGTATGTGTTACGTGACAGATAGGACAGCCACGTTCTGCATTCGGGGCTCATCCAAACTGTACCGCCCCGCTTGACGCGACGTGACATATCCACAAGCATGATAAGACCTCCCAGCGACAGCAGATTCATGCACGGGTTGTCACATACATCAAAACTTGCAGCTCGCAGACCACGCATCTCGGCAGCGAATTTGATGCCAGCCTCGCCTCCGCACACCAACGCGACATCGAAGATGCGGTCGGCGTGTGGCCATGCCCATACGTCTTGTGCCACGGCGCACACCATCTGTTGGATCGGCAGTGCACGTGGCGTGAACAATATGTCAGCAGTCATCCCAATCGCCGTGAGAAGGTGAACTCCCCGTGACACTGCCCATCCGATACACATATCCATGCACATGTCGCTGTCAGTCTATATCGATGATCCCACTGAAAAAGTACGACTGCGGATCGACAGCTGCGATCAAATGAAACGACCGAAATAGCCTCTCCTCAAATTTTGCTTGATGACAATGCTCTGCCACCGACCTGAGCGTGTGGTTGAGAGACTCGTCTAGGAAACACTGGTAGGCAGTAGGATTCCCGTGGCGCGCAATCCTTCAACAGGTGAGCCAAAAGACCACGAGGTGCACAACGAAACGCCTCCAAACAATCTCCGAGAGCCTCCGAACAAGTCTCCCGAAAGCAAGGGCACCGCGCACATATCCCCGACGACTGTCCCCAGACACCTCCCAATCATGTGCTACATAAAGCATGCGTCCGCATGTGTGGCGGCGTTTAGGCTTCCAGTTGCGGTTTGGGGGGGGGGGGGGGGGGCTTCGCGGGTTGCTGGGGAGGGTGCGCGTGTACGTTGATGGAGAGCGAGAATTGTGGGAGGAGATCGGCGGGAGGGAGCGTGAAGAATGGGGTGGTGCCCCCCTCCAACTCCCCCTTACGACGATCGAACTGATAAGATTATATCCCATCTCCTGTCGGCTAGATGTAGTGCAAAGTGGTGCTTCGGCACGAAATGAATCAATGCTGCCTCAGCTCGCGAGAGGTGCGTCATCATGAGATCGAACAGTTCGGACTGCTTAGCTCTGGGGACAACAAGAGGTTGCACCTTCATCGTGCTGATGAACTTCAAAATCGCTCTCCCCGATGCCACGAGGTCGGCCCACATCGGAAGTCCAGCACCGTGCTTCTCAAGACAATGCAGAGCAAACAAGGACATGATATACGTTTCGTGGGCCTTGAGTCTCATGGTGCACCCTGGGTGTGGACTTGACGGGTCCACATTGTCGAGGTCTCCTAACATTCCCAATGTGAAATCGTTGAATCTGTTTTCATGTGAGATTCTGGATGCTGGATCCGCCTGCCACTCCATGAGTAGCGCCCGTAGCCGTCGAGCTGAAAGTTCAAACCTATGCTTCTTATCTCCTGGATGGTTCGCGGCGCCATGGCACGTGAGTCTCCAGAGGGTTGCCGCGCACCAACGCTGCAGGGGGCCATAGTAAAGTGAATGCAGAGCGTCGACCGCTAAACTCAACATCGGGTTGACACCGAGGGCGCGCGTGAACAGCGGGTTTCTGTGCCTGGCGACGCCAAGACCAGGTCGCCAGAAAACCAAATCGATCGGCACGCTCGATCGATCTAAATCGCCGATATCACGTAGTCCATGCGATGGTTGCAGCACGTCACCCTTGCGTAAACCAAACTGTGCCAATTCGTCTGTGACTGTGCGACCGTGACTATCCTTGCCTTTTAGGTAGCGGAGCTTTGATAACAGGGCATGTTTATCACCAGCCGTGGCGATGTGCACGTGGTGCTCACATCCATTGCAAAACCGTTCATATTCTTCATCATCGACGCAGCCCCATGGGTCCTGTCCTAGTTGAGCGTCCTAGGGCAGTCGGCACACATGACAATCTACGATGGGCGACGGAAAACCACAATCGAACGTCGATCGATCCAGGGGGGACAGGGGGCCCAGAAGACGAAATCCCTGAATTCCAATTTGCAAGTGGATGTTTGAATCGATTGCGGGCCCCAGGGACACACCAACCCGAGGTCGAACAATGTGCAGCTTCGTCTGTTTCACTGGCCCTTGCGACCAACGTTAAGTACACTTTCCCGACGCTCAACACCCCCCCACGCCACGCACACACACTCACGCACACATTGGATACACCCATGGTCCTGGATCAACGCGTACAACGTGGAAGAGTCAGCACAGCAGAACGGACAAGGCTGCACATTCGACGACACATTCGGCAACCCGTGCGTCTTCGCGGCATCCATCCAGTCCCCCTTCACCCACATCAGCATCGCTGTGTATCCGAGGTCGGCCCCGAATTTACGCTTGCACTTACTGATGACACTGGCATGACCTGGATCAAGCCCATCATGAGTACGATCTGGACGAACGCCCGTTCGCATTATGTCGAACATCCATGCCACATAATCTAGGACTGCCCAAACTGTGCACCAACCTCGACACCCACATTTACAATGGAGCCTGCTTCTGAGAGAGCATACGAGGTGGCGGCGCTGAGTTAGAACGTTGACAATACTGAAGCCTGTTATGCTGTCTGCCCTACCCGATATAGCAGATGTGTATGCCACCCCGTCGGTGTAAAGCGCAAGGGGCAGTGGTGGCCTGCGCCCGTCGCGAATGTTATCCCGCACAACCTTGTTTTGTTGATATACTGGTGGCATGTTGTTGTAGTCCACCCTGTCCAGGGTCCCAGGGTCATCGCGGATCTCCTTGGCTATAGACTCGTGTGACAATGCGACCTCGAATTTATATTTAGCTCGGCGCTCTTCTCTGGTTACATTTGCAGGAATTGTCAGCATATACTGGATTGACGGTGGCGGTATCACTTTATCAAGATGCTGTTGATATGCGCCGCTCTGTCGGTTAGGCGGCACTGCATACATTTGGAACGGCGCACCAGGTACGCCAGCAATGACACAGTTGTGGCACTGGATCGCGAAATCCATTGCTGATGTTTTGCCGAATGCATATAGAGACATGTTCTGTAAGAGGAGAGCCGCGCCAGCCGCCCGCTGCTCTTCTCGACGCGCCTCTGCTTCATCGGGCGTGCTGTAAGTGTCTGGCTGCTTCACGCGCGCATAGGTTCTCCTGGCGACCTTGCGTGGAGGCTCCATGCCTGGAGCCAAAGACTACGATGCACACAAGCTTGACCAAACCAGAGAAGGTGGAGAGAGATGTGGCGAGGCGATGGCGACGCAGACCAAACATTTCCAATCTCTCCCTACAGAACGCTTGTCGCAGTGCAACCGCTCTGCCACCGATCGACAAGCGAACGCGCATTGCGTTCGAGCAAACTGGCGCAGGCACACAGTGGCACCAGCAGACCTGCTGGCACCAATCATTGCAGCCTTCGCCTGCGCACAGGCCAACTGCACCTCGACGATGTGTGCCTGCAAAAACCCTGGAAATCAATCCGATCCTCGCGTGGGCCCGTCTGTGTCATGACATCTGATGCTGAAAGACGTCGCAACCAAAAAAAACACGGCCAAGCTCCAGAAATCATACCAGAGACGTCACTTCACAGAAAAAATCGAATCACACAAGAAAACTGCCAGAAATCTGAAAATTCTAATCCACCGCAAATCCACCGCAAATCCACCGCAAATCCACCGCAAATCCACCGCAAATCCACCGGTCACGAAACCCTGTGTTTTCACAGGTTTTAAAGCAAATCCAGCAAATCCACCGCAAATCCACCGCAAATCCACCGCAAATCCACCGCAGATTTTTCGGCCACGGGACCTGCAACCCATGAGAAATTCGGTCCGAGGTTCGAAAATGCAACCACATCCCCAAAAACCGATCGGCATTACATAAAAACACTCGGCTGTCCGACAAAACCCCAAACGGTCGGTTGGTTCACAGAATTTCGATTCATTCCCACAAAATACTCACGGGTGCAAGGTTTTGCATCCCTCTCGAGTGTTGGCCATGGTTGGCTGCGCACGAGACGTGGCCCGTTTGGGCCGCGAGGAATCGGAACGTGCGAGCTGGTGCTTGCAGTGCCAGCGCCCCAAACATGTTATGTATATCCCCATGTGCATGTGCTACTCGCGCGGGGTAGTGCATAGACTGGGTAACTCTAACGTTGGATCGCTGTGCACCGCGCACCTGAGAAATATCGACTACACAGCAGTGTGCCTGCTCAAAAGCACGCGGCTGGCCTTCGCCACGCCCTCGATCACGGGGTTCACCGCCGCCACGAACTCCGAGCACAGCTTCTCAAACTGCGCCGACTGCTCAGGGTCCGCAGCCCTGTCGACAGCCTTCTTGCGCTCGGGGAGCGGCTCAAAGCCGATCAGGTTGCGGAAGTCCACGCGAGCGGCCAAAATGTCATCCAGCTTCTGGAGCGCGGTCATCAGCGGCTCCTTGTTGTCTTTGTTGTTCGCCCACTTCCAAGCTGGGTCGGTCTCGATCGCCTGCAGCAGCGTCTTACTCTGCATCTGCACTGCGGCCATGGTGTTGCGAGAGAGCTCCGCCACGTTCTCGAACTTCGCCGCCTGCGCGGCAGTCGTGCGTGAGATTACGAAGAGGCCGATGAGATCAGACTCCGATTCGCTCGGCCCAGCGACAGCAAACTCTGATAACCATGCCGACGTCGACGACGTCGATCTGGTTTCGGAGTTTGCTATGAAGTCGAATCTCATCTGTGTCTGTGCAACTTCACGCACAACCGCCAGCCTTGGTCTTCTTGCCGCCAGGGTGATCCCCGCCCGCGGCAGCCGCCGCCGCGGCGGCCTTCGCCTTGCCCTTCGCGGCGGCCGCCCTCGCCGATGCCGCGCCCTTGGGCTTCGGCACTGCTGGCGGCGCCGCGCCCGCCGCGCTCGGCGGCCCTGCTGGCGGCGCCGCCGCCGTCGGCGCCTGTGCTGGCGGCGCCGCGCCCGTCGGCTCTGCTGGCGGCGCCGTCCTCCAAGCGGTCGGCGGCGCCGCCGCCGAGGCAGCCTTGCTCTCCGGAGCTGCCTCCTGTAGCGTGGAGGTGAGCATCGGTAAAAATCCGAGGAGGAGGCGGATAAGGAGACGGAGGAGGAGACGTAGGAGGAGGAGGAGGAGGCGGAGGCGGAGGAGGAGGAGGAGGAGCAGGAGGAGGAGGAGGAGGAGGAGGAGGATGAATGATACAGTCGAAGCCCCGAGCACCTCGACAAATCGTTCGAAGTTGCTGGCAGCGTGACCTGGACCTGGAGGCCCTCGACGAAAATCCCCCCACGAAATCGGCAGCTCATGGAATCGAGTAGGCTGGGTAGACGGGAAAGGAAGAGTGGGAGGAAAAGAATGATGATGACGAATGTGGAGTGAGTTGGAGTGATGAAGTTGTTGAAATAGGAGGACGCAGTCCTCCCCCACCACTGCGGCGGCGGCGCCGACCCGCGGCCGCTTGGGCGGCGGCATGTCCGCGGCGGCCGCGGCTGGCGGCGCAGCTGCGTCAGTGTCGATCGTCTTCGTGATGCGCTGCTCCCAGGCCTGCTTGAAGACCTCGTCGCTGCCCTCCTCGAAGTGTGCGAACTTCAGGGACTTAGTCCACGCATCGACCTTCACGAATGGCGCGCCAAGCTGCATGCACTTCACGGCCACGTTCGTGGCGTCGATGAGGCCCTGCTTGCCGCCGCCCTCCAACCAGCATATGCGGCCGAGCGACCTGTAGCGGAAGCCCTTGTAGTCGACCTTCTGCTCGGTGCGACTGTAGATCTTCTCCTTCGTCATCAGCTTGGCCGCCTCCTTCTGCGCCCAGTCAGACCTGTGGAGGCGAGAAGCAGATGCGTTTGATGCTCCTTTCCCTCACCCTCCTCCTCATCTCCCTCCTCCTTCTCCTCCTCTCCTCCTCCTCCTCCTCCTCCTCGTCCTCCTCGCCCTCCTCATCCTCGTCGTCATCATCATCCCCATCCTCCCCCTCCTCGTCCTCGTCCTCCCCTCCCATCCCTCCTGTCTCTCATCATCCTCCTCATCCTCCTCATCCTCCTCCTCTCCATCCTCCTCGTCCGATGGAGGGAACGTTGGTTTGCGACAGCTGACGACGCGGGGCCTGAAGTCAGCCTTGGCGGCCCTGCCGCGGACCTTGTCGTACAGCTCCTTCTGGTCGGGGTGGTCGATCAGATGCCTCACTGGGTAGATACACCCACCAACACACCGATCGTTGCCCGACGTGTGTCGATGATTTTCGAATCAACTTCAAATCCACTGCAAATCCATCGCAAATCCATCGCAAATCCATCGCAAATCCATCGCAAATCCATCGCAATCCATCGCAAATCCATCGCAAATCCATCGCAAATCCATCAAATCCTGCCCCTCACCATCCCAAACGTGCCTCTGCCACTTGCTCGCCAGCGGGCTGATCTTCCCGTCAGTCGGGACGAACCAGCCGTCGGCCTCACATTGCTTGAGCAGCTTGAGCGCAGGGGACAGCTCCGCATCGCCAGCTGAAGCTGCAGTCGATGCCACGGACAGGGTGTCCTGCTGGGAAGGTGCCGCCCCACCGGCCTCCTCCCCCCTCTCCTCCTCCTCCTCCTCCTCCTCCTCCTCCTCCTCCTCCTCCTCCGCCTCCGCCTCCTCCTCCTCCTCCTCCTCCTCCTCCTCCCCCTCATCAGTTCTTCTTTCGCCATCGTCTCGTGGCGCTGTCCTCGACGTCGTCATTCACGAAGCCGTTCTTCGAGAGCATGTTCAGAATGGATGCAGCCTGGTCCTCATCAGCGTTCTCAGCAAGCAGGCTGGCCATCCTCGCAACCATCGACTCGATGTCCTCGGGGCTCTTCGCGGTGCTGACCTTCTGGAACGAGTCAACGGCCTCCAAGTACTTGCTGGTCAACTTGGGCTGCTGCTCGCTCCCTGCGGCTGCTGCTGACGATGTTTGCTGTGGCTCATTCGGCTCCATTGGCGTCGGTGTCGGCGTAGGCGGTGCTGTCGGCGTAGGCGGTGCTGTCGGCGTCTCTGCTGGCGATGGCGGTTCATCGCGCGCCTGGTTGGCGCCGTAGGGCACGGTCTCGTCGAACATCCAGCAGGGCGGCTGCGCGCACGTGTTGGGGAGCGGATCCTGGCGCATGCGGGTCGCTGGTGACAGCTGAACTGAATGATCTATTGGCGGCGGCCCCCGCTTGCGAATGATCGGCGCATCGTCATCATCGTCATGGTGCTGGTCTCCGACTTGAACTGCATCCCCACCTGATCCACCAGCGTCAGCATCGTCGAGTTCACCTTTGTGATCTGCGGCGCCCTGCACAGCTGCCTCTGCGCCCTGCGCCGCTGCCTCTGCGCCCTGCGCCGCTGCCTCGCCGCGGCGGTCTCCACCACCACGCTGCGACAGCGCCTGACGACTAGAGCTCGACGCTCCTAGATGTAACTGAACTTAGGGACTAAGGGTAGGGTCACACATTCAAATCTATACCGAACACGATGGGAGGGTGGAGTGTTCACTGGTTCCATGGGCACCTCCTCGTCGGATGAACTGATCATCATCGGGCCGCTCATCAGAAGTTTCCCCAGATGTGTTTTGCGAAAGTCGACTGTGCCTGGTAGCACGTCGAACTTCTCAAAGCCCTTGCTTGGCATGCCTTGAACCAAACACAGCTCCCGCGAGACATCACATAAGGAACTACATTTGCTTCGACACATCTTCCCAAACCCCCTTGGCTACTGTTGAACTACTGCCACGCTACAGCTGCAACCTCAGGCTTGATAGAATGTGTTTGGTAAGGAGGCTTCTCTGAAGGCGCCCGAGGATATGTTTGCAACGCTACTGTCCTACTGGGGCTGTTTTCAGGTAAGTTTTTGCTGCGCTAGCTGTGGACGAGACGTGGCAACATATCGCCGAGGGCCACTACGCCGTCACTGGGAGGCGGCATGTCGAAGCTGTCGCTGGGGTCCTCGTTTGTTGCGGGGTTATCACGAGCAAAACGGGGTGCACTACCTCACCGTTCCTGACATCAGACGTGACGCACCTGCGGATCCCCGATCAACGACACATCCGAACACGTCATCATGAATACGACTGTGAGCGACGGTTACGTCGACAGACACCGCCTCCCCAACCTTCACACCCCACGCGTCCCCGTCGATTAGTAGTAGTAGTAGTAGTAGTAGTAGTAGTAGTAGTAGTAGTAGTAGTCGTAGTAGTAGTAGTAGTAGTAGTAGTAGTAGTAGTAGTAGTAGTAGTACGACGTGTGGTGCGTGAATGTTGTGAGGCGAATGTCGGCGTTGGGATGCATTGTAGAGACCGTCTCCTCGGCGGCGTCGCCGGAGGCCACGGCGGCGCTCGCGGCGGCAGCGGCGCCGCCCTGCTGGCGCTCGGCCGCGGCGGCTGCAGGCGCGTCACCAGCTGTGTCCTGGCGGTGACACAGGCAATATGCATCCCACATCTTCTCCTCCTCCTCCTCCTCCTCGATCCCCCTCCTCTTCCCGCTCCTCCTCCTCCTCCTCCTCCTCCTCCTCCTCCTCCTCCTGTTCCTACTCCTCCTCCTCCTCCTCCTCCTCCTCCTCCTCCTCCTCCTCCTCCTCCTCCCCCTCCTCCTTCACCTCTTCGGAAACCCGAGCGTTCCTGCTGTGCTGGTGGCTGACCCTCACCGTGCATCTGCTGGCCCTCATCGATCATCTTGGTCATTGCTGCAGCAGTGGCACCACGTGCAGCTGCGGGTCGTTTGAGTGCTGGTTTGGCTGGCCCCTCACTGTCGCCATCCGCCCGCGCCGCGTCCTTCTTGCGCTGCGTGATCTCCGTGTCGAGGTCCTTCTTGCGCTGCGTGGCTGTCTCCTTGTTGAGCTTGCCGTCGGCGTAGTCCTTGGCAATGGCATGCATCTGGTCGAGCACGTACGTCTGGTCAGTCTCGGCCGCGTGTGACCAGATCAGCGACGTCACCTGTATCTCTTTCCCCCCAGCATCCCTAGCTCTGATCAGCAACACGAAGTCAGCGTTGTTCTTGCGCTTCTGCACGTACGTGATGCCGCCAACGTCAGGGCCGTCCACTCGTAGTGATATGTTCGAACTTTTCGCTCCGCCCTGCAGGTCCTGCACAGAGAGGGTCGGCGCTGACCACACCATGCCGTCGCTCCACTTGACTGCGGCCTGGTCTTCAGCACCCGCACCATCAGGAGCATACGGTGGGCCTGATCGATCCTTCTTGCCAGACTCCAGGTTCGCGCGGTAGCATGCCTGCGGGGGTAAGGAACACACGTGCTGCAACATGAGTTGTCACTGTACAACAAATGTTGGCACGTAGCTAACACCACACCCGAAATCAACGAATCGATAGTTGTAAAATGTTCGATTGGTGCGATGCCTTCATGTCGTCGTCCCATTCGAACGTGTAGTTCGAATTGTCGCCCTCCTTGGGTGCGTCCTCGCCCTCGGCGTCCGCGGGTTCATCTCCTGGCTCGTCCTGCTCTCCGTCACCGTCGGCAGGAACCTCATCGTCATCGTCTCCTCCCTCGTCTGGCTCAGCTGGTTCGCCATCTGCATCACTGAACGTGGAGTCGGCAATTATCTCCATGTACGTCTTCAACCATTGAGCTGGCTTCTGCTGATCTTTCTTTGCTTTCGAAATCATCTGCCCAACGTCTGACCTCATCGCGCGAATGCGCTTGGCCATCTTGTCACACCATCCTGGAAGTTCCCCCGCGAGGTGCCGCTGATCTTCTTTTTCTGTTGCGAATGTTTCGAGCTGCTTGTAGAGGTAGGTCTGCGGCATGCACCCAGGGAGGTTTCCGATGAGCTGCTTGTTGGCCCTCAGCTTGTCAAGGTCCATCACGCCCTTCAGCTCCTCGCGGTACGGCAGCAGCGCAGCGGACTTGATGTGCTCCCTGAGCACAGGCACCACATCGATACTCTGATCGAAGGCAACTCGTCGTTTCTGCGGCGGTGCCGCGGTATGTGCGGCAGCTGGCCGCTTCATCATGAACCGTCCGAGCCAAAATGGCTGTGGTGAGATGGGGGGGCCGGAGGAGGACTTGCAAATCGAGAGGTCATCTCGCAAAAGTGTCTGGTCTGAGTAACTTATGACGAGGTCTCGCGTGGGAGCAAGGGTTCGTGTGTATATTATGAGGAAGTCTCAAACGGGATCGTTGTTCCTGAATTGTGTTGTGAATTCCATAGTATATTGTATATTAGTAACGTGTTATGTTGGCTGTGTGTTTGTCCTTAGAATATCACGTGTTTCCAGCTTAGAGCTATTTTTCATTATCAGAGCTATTTTTGATAGATAGAGCTATTTTTTAAAGGTGCAGCTATTTTTAAAGTTTGGAGCTATTTTCAACGTTCTTTCAAAGGCAACGCTAAAGAACAGCTTCTGGCAACCTCAGGGATAGTGCACCCGGCAAGCAGCAGGGTGGCCATATCCGGCCAGTCCCATGCGAGGCACAACGCTACCATGGCGCGCAGCAGAGCACGCGGTAGCGGTGGGAGGGGGCAGGGAGGCTTGGAAGGGATCCACCGCTCCGCCACATCCCACGCCTCGGTGAGGAAGCCCCTCCAGTGGGGCTGAAGGGCCTGTGCCCCCCGGATCGCATTCACGAGGACGAGGCGGGGGAAGCCAGCATCGTACAACCACACGCCGAAGGTCGCGAGCGCTCTCCCGAGCAAGATGCCGCTGCGAGCCCATGTGGCAAGTGCCACTCCTGTGTGCTCGGCGCACCACACGTCAAACGCCTTAAGCGAACGAGTGCGCTGGTCGCCGCAAGAGGGGCGCGCCGAGAGTGGCTCTCCACCTTCACCCCGAGGGCCTCGGAAGCCCCCTCGGGAAGGGCAGGCTCCAGAGAGGCAGGCCAGTCCTGGCGCCCTGCCACGAAGGCTGACGCGGGCGGCTCTTGACCAGAGGGATTGGCAGGAGTGGTAGCTGCCGCTCCGGCGGAAGCCCGAACACGCCTGCGCTTGCGACGCGAGGTGCGGCCGCGTTGCTCGGCGCGGGGGGCCTCGACGACCTCGCCGGTGCTCGGCGCGGCTTCCGGCTGGCGGTCCGTGCCGTCCAGGATCAGAGGCCTGAGTCCTGGGGAGTGCTCGCGCCGCCTGCGGTCAACAGCGCACAGCGTCTCGGAAAACGCAGCCGAGCGGGTGGCGGCAGGCGCTGCGGAGCGGGAGCGCTCATCGCAACTAATGGCGGTCCGTGGCGTGACGGGCGCCGCAGAGCACGGGCGCCCGACGCCACGGCGCTCGCGCGGATGCGACGCCTGGGCGCCCGAATGAGCCCTAGCCTCGACCACGTCGCGATAGCTAGCCGTGTGCTTATCCGCACGCTCCTTCGCTTGAGCTGCAAAAGTAGCGCTACCAGCCGTGGCGGGAGCTCTCGGGGGTGCGCCGGCAGCGGCTGCGGCGGCGCCTCCACCCGAAAAGCCCGAGGCGGAAGCGGACCCTCTGACGCACTCGGCAGTGCGAGAGCGGGCGATGCGCAACGCAGCCTTCTGGCGCTCGAGCTCGGCCAGTGTCGTCTGCAAAAGCTCAGCCAGCTCTCCTGCACTTGGACCCCAAGCCTCCGCGCCTCGACCGAATTCAACTTCGGTAAGAGCGGCGTCGAGAACATCGACCGAGGCACGGAGCCGCGCCAGAGCGCGCCGTTCGTCACGCACGCGCCTCGCAACCGTGGCCGTCGGGCCAACGACCCGGCTGGTGCGCAATGCTAATCCGGTGAGAGGATCGGCACGGGAGTCGGAACGGGTGAAGGCGTCAGCGAGCTGGTCGGTGCGGGCGTCGGCGAGCCCCTCGGCACGCGAGTCGGCGATCTGGTCGGCGCGGGAGTCGGCGAGCTGGTCGGTGCGGGAGTCGGTGAGCTGGGAGGGCTGCAAGTCAGTGAGCTGGTCGCCGCGGGACGCGGTGAGCTGGGCGGCGCAAGAGTCGGCACGCTGGCCGGCGCAGCAGGAGTCGGCAAAGCTGGGAGCCGGCGACACCTCGCTGCGCTCTGCGCTGTGGCCCCACGGAAGCACGGCCCTGTGTTGTGCCGCCCCGGCGGTGGCCGCACTGGCAGCCCGCTCGCGGGTAGCACGCAGCATAGCCGCTGCGCCCAGCGAGCGCCCGGCCAGCAGGGCAGGTGCAGAGCTGGCGCGCGGCGCGACGCTATGGGCGTCGGCGCGGCACCCTGGCAGGGGGGGCAGGGTGCTGGCTCGAAAGGGCGGGAGCACCGCGGCCGCGGTACGGGCGGCCCCCAGGTCGGCCTCCGGGCGAGCTTGCGTGCGTCGCATGGCGGCAGTAGGCATCGCGGGGGTCTGCACCGTACAACGTGGCGCAGCCCGCGACCCTGGGTCGCTGCAGCTAGCGACCGCGCTCGGCTCTGCGTCTGGAGACGCGCCAGGGGCGCTCCGACGCTCCCCCGGCATGCCGCGGAGGCGAGCACCGAGGGAGGCGTCGAGAGCCGAATCCCGAGTGGCGACCCCGCGCGAGCGGTTCGCGTCGTCACGCCTTCCCGCCGCCAAGAGCCCTCTGCCCAAAGCACGGCGAGTAGCGCCGCCAGAGGCCGGGGCATCGGGGCCGGTAACATCGCGCCCAGGCCCGAGGAGGGAGGCTTTGGCGTCACAGAGAGCACGCCATTTCCTGCTGGCCTCGATCGACTTATCGCGGTCGGGATGGCAGGCCCAACCCATCCGTCGAAACTGAGCGTTCACGCGATCAGTGGTCGCACCGCGCTCCAGGTGGAGCAAATCGAGCGCGGCAACAAGTTTGGCGGCACGATCTTGGCGGTGGCGAGTCTGAATCGTGACGGACGGACGACCCAGAAGACCCCCCAACGAAGCTGGAGCCGAGCCGTTCGCCTCCGACAGAAGCGAGACGGGGTGAGCGTCCCCCTTGGGCGTGCCAGGTCGAGCAGCGGCGATTGCGTCGCTCTTGGCGCGTGACCTCCGCTCGGGCGCGCCCTCTCCTGGCCCTCCACCGGCGGCGCGAACCCCTCCCTGCGGGGCCGCAACAGCATCGCTGGAGGGGCGCATGCCTACCGGCGGGGACGGCGAAGGGCTTGGTACCCGAGGGGCGGCCGGCAGGCTGTCACGGGCGCGAGTGCAGCGCGACGCGGAGAAGCTCACCGCCGCCGCGCTCGAGGGCACCTTGACGGAGACAGGAGCCCCCCTGCGCGGCGCGGCGCTTTCATATGCGTCGCGGGCCTCGGCGGAGGCCGTCGCGTCGCCCCTGTCGATCCGGGCCGGCGCTCCCACGTGGCGATCCTCGGGGCGCCCGAGCGGGCCTGCGCCCGCGGCGGGGCTGCGAGCCAGAACTTGCAGCACGAACCGGCCCCACAGACAAGTCGGGTACGCGGAGGCGGCGTCGGCGGCCGCTATCATGTCGAATCGCTCAAAGCGACCCTCGTCTATGTCAAGCAACCAAGCAGGCTCGACACGCGAGGGGGGGCGAACAGGGCGATTGCGCGTGGGGTCGTCCGCTCGGTGGACGTCGGTCGGGACGTAGAGCCCGCCCATGTAGAGCCCGCCCCCCAAAATGTAGGGCAAGCAGGTGCTCAACACGTGCGAAAGGCCAGGGCTGCTGCTCCGACCGTGGGCGGCCGCGCCTAGTGCCACTTGGGAATCCAAGAGAACAGGGATCCGTGAGTCAGGGTTGCGGATGCAACAGTACTTGCACAGACTCTTGAACACGGTGGTCTCCAGGATATTGATGTGGCGGGGCGTGCGGAATTCCCACTTGTAGGCCAAACGGAAACGCAGCGCCTCCGACAGCTCACTGACCCAGCGCGGTGCGATGGGGAGCTCGAGGGAGGGAAGCCCCACCTCGCGGTGTATCTGGGTCAGCTCGGGGCCTAAAGGTTCCCCGCGGCTCAGAACCATGAGCAAGTGGCGGTCGTGGAGACGAGTATGCCAGCCGCCGTGCTCGGAGCGCCGCCACAATTCTTGTGACAGGTGCGAACTGATGTCGCTGCGGACAACACCGCCCCAGCCGAGGGAGGCATCCGTGCCGAACACTTCAGGGCAAGGCGTCGCCCGAAGGTCGGTCATCGCAACGAAGGCAAGGTAGGTGCAGGCTTGCAATTCGTCGCGAACCGAAGACGGGAGCTCATACTCAAGCCCGTCGTCGGGAAGTGTCGCGATGAAGGTGTAGATGTGAGTGAATATCGACAGGATGGGACGTCGATACAAAAACACCTGCACCCAACAACCCACGAGCGAGCTCAACAACGCCCGGGTCGAGCGACCGAGGAACACCTGAATCAGAGTCAAGCGGCAAAGGGCCACAGTGCGAACCAGGGGAGCACACACTATGCCGATCCTGCCCTCCACCTCGGCGCCGACAACGACTTTGTGGGTCTCGCCCCTGGCTCTCTTCCCGGGGTGCTGAATGAGACCCACCTGGGGGTAGCCGCGATCGCACGCAGCAAAGACCTCCCTGTCGCGGCGTGTCAGGTCGTCGGGGCACGGGGCGCTCCCGCGCCACGAGAGCTTCTGAAAGCCCGTGTGGTCGTCGATGTTTAACATTTCGACGTACGGCCCCCGAGGGAACGGCAGGCGATGCACAGCCTGCTCGGAAGGCCGGAGCGCGCCGAAGCTGCGCAGCACGCCCTCGTGTGCGGAGTTGGCGATCTCCACTGCCATGTTGTCACCCATGGCCAGCGCATTAAGGCAGGGAGAAACGTCCAACCCCTCAAGGTCTGCCCGCCACGCGTTGAAGCCTCTGAACCGCGAGCTGGGTAGCTTGACGCGGAGGGCGTTGCGGCGTGCACGAGCGGGCGGGACCTTGAACGTGTAGTAGAACTCGCGCAGGTCGTCACACGAAACCACCAGCCATTCCCCGGGCGCGAGCCCCAGGCGGCACAGGAGGAAACCCTGGCCGAGGCGCTGAGTGCTGGAGGACACGCTGCTGCAACGACTGTTTACTACCGTCGGATTCAGGATGAGACGGTCATGAGCCTCGTCCTTCGGGACCCTGAACGCTCCACAAGCCTCGTCCCAGGCGAGGTTGTCGGAGGGAGTCAGATACAGGGCGCCACAAGAGTCCCACTTGCGCAGGAGCTCCCACAGCTGCTCGCGGTCCATGTGCACACGAGCGCCCGAAATGCCCGAAGGCCACTCGTCCTCTGGTAGCCGCATGACGTCGGGGTCATGAAAGGCGGAACGTACCAGATCGTCGGACAAGTACGGAGTGGGATCAAACGTAGGAGAGTAATCCCACTTGATGCGGGACGCCTGGACCCGAAGGTCGAAAGGCTCAGCCTGGGTGGAGTCCCAGCCTGCCGCGGCCGCCAACGAGCTTGCCAGGGGCGTCGCGCTGACGGGGAGTTGCCGCATGGGGGCGGGCACTTGTGAGGAAGAGGTGAACGAAGCCTCAAGAGCTGCAACATGGGTAGCCAGGCCATGGAGCGAGACTTCGGTGGAGTCGAACTTGGCGAAAGCCCGACCAAGGTCGCTCTTGCCACCACGGGCAAGGCGAACTGCGATCCGACACAGACGCTCGAGGCGACTGCGAACTCCCTCCTGGCAGGGTGTGACCGTTTCCCGCACCCGAGCTTCGGCGGGAGCGAAGCTGGGATGACCCAAGGTGAGCCAGTTGAGCGCAACGACAGCATGCTGCGACAACGTGCGGGCGGCGCGCCTCACACGCCAGCGCTCCCGCGCGCGACCCGTAAGGTGACCAGGTGGCGGCGGAAGAGGCGGCGAGGGAGGGCACGGCCAAGGATCGCGGGGAGCCGACCCCGACAAGTACGAGTCGTCCCATTCCAGCGCGCAGAAAGATGTGCGGGTAAAAGCGGCAAGGGAGCATCGAGTCCCCATCCCGACCTGGGCAAGAGCAGCGGCCCAGTGGGTGACGTCGATGCTGGCGCCTGGAAACAGGCGCAGCAAGGCGGGCAGATCGGCCACGAAAGGCGCAGACCTGCCAGTGCCAGTGCTGGCACGGGATGTGCTGGGAAAAGGGCAAGGCGCGAAGGGCGCAGGGCGCGCCCCGACGCCCACGCTGGGACCAGGATGGCCAGGAGGAGCGGGGGAAGCGCCTGGGAGCGAGCGAGAATCACCATGGCGGCACGCACGGGGCCCAGCGGCGCCGAAACAGCCGCGCTGCACCTGCGCATCCCTACCATCGCGACCTCGCTCGGTCCAGAAGCGGCGGGCGGCGGCCGCGGGATGAGACCTCCCCGGCGGCGGCGGCCGAGCACATCCAGCACCCCGTTCGACCCGCCCGA
Source organism: Prorocentrum cordatum (assembly GCA_963575745.1). NCBI lineage: Eukaryota > Dinophyceae > Prorocentrales > Prorocentraceae > Prorocentrum > Prorocentrum cordatum. The sequence continues at coordinate 1,879,762 of CAUYUJ010019392.1, read as the reverse complement.
CGTGGGCGGCTCCAACAGATTGGGGGTAAGAGGCACCTTGGTCGGCGGGGCCGGCTCGGGGCTGCCCGGAGCCCTCTTGGTCCATGGCAGGGCCACCGACAGCTTGGAGCCGAGGAGGCTCCTCGGGGGCTCCGCCTTGGTAGCCGCTGGCCTGGGCGGCGCGTGCACCCCCCTCCGCGGTGACCCCGTCGGCGGCACGAACCCCTTCCTGCGGGGCCGCACCAGCATCGCCGGCAGAGCACATGCCTACCGACGGGGCCACCGCAGCTTCGGCTGAAGCTGAAAACCGTGGCGGGGCTCCAGCCGCAGGAGGCACGGCAACGGGCGGTGCACTTCCGAAGCGCAACATTGCTGCCGCTTCCTCGCGCACGCTCCGATTGAAGCGCGAGCGGCGGCTCCCTTGGACAGGGGCCCCAGAAGCGGCCTCTGAAGCACCAGAAAGGGCGTCCGTAGACGAGGCAGCTGCACCAGCATGGGCTGGAGCGTGAGCGGCACGGCAGCTACCATCGACGGCCCGACGACCCCGCCGTCCTCCACGCCGAGTGCGGACCCGACGAACTCGTCGGAGCCTGAAGGCGGGGAGTGCGGCAGCGCTGTTGGTGGAGGCCGAGCGGCGTCGGGGCCGCGCTGGAGTGGCAGTGACTGCGGCGACGCCTTCATCCGAGGAGCCCGCGGCGAAAGCGGCCCCTCGGACAGAGCGGAACGCAGGGACCGCATCCCGGGGCGTCGCGGCCGCCGCGGACGAGCCCGCTCCTGACGTCCCACCGGCGGCACGAACCCCTCCCTGCGGGGCCGTAACAGCATCGCTGGAGGGGCGCATGCCTACCAGTGGTGACGGAGAAGGGCTCAGACCACGAGGGTCGGCCCGCAGGCGCTCGCGAGCGCGAGCAGGGATCGACGCGGCGAGGCCCTGGATCCGATCGCACGAGAGGCGTCGGGGCCGCGCTGGAGTGGCAACGGCTGCGGCGGCGCATTCGCCCGAGGAGCCCGTGGCGAAAGCGGCCCCTCGGACAGAGCAGAACGCAGGGACCGCATCCCGGGGCGTCGCGGCCGCCGTGGACGAGCCCGCTCCTGACTTCCCACCGGCGGCACGAACCCCTCCCTGCGGGGCCGTAACAGCATCGCTGGAAGGGCGCATGCCTACCAGTGGTGACGGATAAGGCTCAGACCACGAGGGTCGGCCAGCAGGCGCTCGCGAGCGCGAGCAGGGATCGACGCGGCGAGGCCCTGGATCCGATCGCACGAGAGGCGTCGGGGCCGCGCTGGAATGGCTGCGGCTGCGGCGACGCCTTCACCCGAGGAGCCCGCGGCGGAGCCGACGAGGCCTGGAGTTGACTCCGCTGCTTGAGTGCCCGCTGCGTTACAAGTGCAAGCGCCCCGAGGCGTAGGGATCGCAGCTTCGGTCGAGGCTGTGCGGACGGGCGTTCCTGGCGCGTCCACCACGCTACCGATGGCAGCGGGCGCCCTCGCAGTGGTGGGACTGATCGCAAGCGAAACTGCGCGCACCGCAGAGGGTCCCCCGAACATCGCCGGGGGCCCGCCATTGGCGAGTCTGGGAGCAGCATCCGGGTCCGAAGTGCTCGAGGCGACCCCCCGCCCACCGACCCCCGGCGTGGCGGCGAGGGGGGGCGTCAAGGATGACTCGCGAGCAACCGCTGCGCGGGCCGCCCAGGATGTACTGGCGGTGGCGCCTGGCTCCAATGCAACCGCCACATCGTGGCGCGGCGGGCCGATCGGGGGCGTGGGTGGGCCCCCGCTTAGCCCGAGCGACTGCGAAATGTCAAGGAAGCTTGAACGGGCGGCACCGAGCGCAGGAGGTTGCGCCGGAGGCGGGGGCGGGGTCCGCAAGAACGGGATCACGGTTCGCCCCGAATCGGAGGCCCACAGGTGGGTCCCGGCACTAAGCATGGGGACCCCCACCTCGACAACGGTCGAGCAGGGATGACGCGACGGCGGCATCCGCACGCCCGCCTCCAAACCGGTGAGGTCCAGAGGCGGACCCGCACACCAGGCCTCGGGACCCGACAGCGCCTCCAGCCCAGGTGGTGGGCGGTGACACCGAGCCGTCGAGGTACCACCTGGCGTAGCGACCAGGTGAATATTGCTGCCAAGCGCCGGAGTCCCAACCAGCGCAGCGGTCGCGCAGACGTGCGTCGACGGCGGCGCCACGGCGCTGGACTCCAGGCTGGTGAGGCCCAGAGGAGGCTGAATGGGTGACAGTGGGTGCTCCAACCCTTCAGGTGCGCTCGCCAGCAAGGCGACCGGCTCGAACGACGAAGGCAAGACCGCCGCATGGGCACCTGCGATCTGATGGGCCGCGTTAGACGGCCTCCGTGTGTCCGCTGCACACGCGGGGCCCCGGGTGAGCCGCGGCGCTGCGAGGTAGGGAGGGGAAGGGGCGAGGAGGTGAAGGTTAGCAGGATTCCCCTCATCCGTCTCCCCCACCCTTCTTGCGGTTACCTTCGCGCGCCGCGCCTCTACGTCTTCGATCCGACCGGCACGGAGCGGCGGGCGCTGAGGGTTGCGCGGCGGCTGACGTCTGGCACGGGCCGGCGGGCACTGAGGGTTGCGCGGTGGCTGGCGTCCACTGGCGAGTGCGGGCTGAGGCGGTGCAACTCGCGAGGCACCCGAATCTAATGCGTCCTCCTCCTCGTCCTCCTCCCTGCCCGCACCCCCCGTATACGGAGAAGAAAGGGGGAGGGGAAAGGAGAGGAGTGTTTGGAGGAGCTCAGCCGCTGGCGCCGTAGGGCACGACGCCATGACGACAGGCGCCTAAGGCTAGGCCGCCTGGTGGGCGCCCCCCCCAGCAGGGAAAGGGGCCCGCTAGGGAAACTGGCGGGAGCCAGTGCAAAGTACCGCGGGCGCACGCTGCCAGGGAGCAGCGGCGCCCGAGCGGAAAGGGTGAACCTTTTCCACCGCCGACAGCCGCGGGAGGCGGTCGGCCGCACCCCGCGCGAGCTCGGTCCGGCGGGGCAAAGGTGCGAGCCCCGCCCAGTCCGAGCGCGCAGGAAGCGCCGGGACAACCGCCTTTGGCGGCGTCCCGCGTGTAGCCCAAGAGGAAGAACACCGCCACGTAGAAGTCGAAGAGACCTGCGCGGCGGTGGCGGGCGCGGGCCCCTCGGCGCCTCGGCCGCGCGCGCGGCGGGGCGGGGAGGGGGGCGAGCGCCGCAAGCTTAGGGCCGAGAAGCTGCAGACGACTGCAATCAGCGGGCGCGATGGGGATAAGAAGGAGCATGATCATCATCATCATCATCATCATCATCATCATCATCATCAGAATCAGCATCATCACCATCACCACAAACAAAAGCAACTGTATCATCATCAACACAATCACCATCAACAACAATAGCATCACCATCATCAACATTAAGACTTTCATCAACAACCTAATCATGACCATGATCATCATCACCACCATCATCATCATCACAACCACCACCATCATCACCATCATCAGCAGCCACATCACCATCACCATCAACATCACCATCACCATCATCATCACCATCACCATCATCATCAATCTCCTCCTGTCGTCAGAATCATGTTCGCCCTCCGCTCAACTAAAACAACGAAAGTGAAGATATACCTCGGAATCCCTACAAAGCCACGAGATGGTTCGCCAAACAAAAACCACTAGCTTGCTCAAATGTGGTTTCCCGGGGCGGCTGCTGGGAGCTTGGTGGTATCCGCTATCGGACTTGCCCTGCGGTGAAGAAGGTGAAGATGAGAAATCCTCATAACGGGAAGTAGCACATCATTACGTCAAGAGATTTTGTTTGATCTGTAAAGCCATAACGTGCCCTCGCTTCATCGGCGGATTAACCCCGGGCGGAAAAGACAAGCAATGCATGGCGCCGAACCGGAGCGCCTGGACACAGGTGCGGCACTCACCAGCCGAGGCTGGACCTTCATCAGCGGGTCGTCAGAGGGCAAGGAGTACGAGCAACATGGCGGGAATGGCTCGCTTCCAAGTCGTCTTGAAGACCCCGAAGGTCAAAACCAGTCCTATATGGCCAAATTTCTGCCATGATGGCGTGGGACCTCAGCTTCTGTCACCGTGCGAGCTGTTTAAACTCTGACGGTCTCCACGATCGGGAATTCCCAGGGGTCGCCAGTGGCATTCAAAATTGTACGCCCGCGACCACGCTGCCGCCGCGCCGAGGCTGCACGAAGCGACCCCCACTCCGACGACGACGACGACGACGACGACGACGACGACGACGACGCCCGACGACAACCCAAATCCCCTACAATGCTGTCCCTGCACCCTTGCTGGGGTCCGTCCTGTCCAGTTTTCCGAGCCGCTTCCAGCTCCAGCTGCGGAAGCGAGAACCTCCAAAAGCGCTCGAAACCTCCGAGACGAAGACGTCGACGTCGACGCCCTCGTGGTCGGAGCCGTAGGGGAACAACCGGCTTCCCCAACCGCCAAGGGTGCCCTCCCGGCTGGGCCGGGAGGGCTGCAATGTCCTCGCCCTCCTCCTTCGCGGCCCCGTCTGCCGCGGAGCCGCTGGGCCCGTCGCACATAGCGGCAGCACCCTTGCGAGTCAAGAGAGGCGCAGGAGAGGGCCAACAGAAGAGGAATGGAATGGAATGGAATGGAATGGAATGGAATGGAATGGAATGGAATGGGATGAAATATAGTGGAATGGAATGGAATGGAATGGAATGGAATGGCAGGTGGTGGTAAGCGCGTCTGGAAGACATCGGGCGCGCCAGGGGGCACGCGCGCGCGTACGAGGGCCTGCCTCTCTCAGACGAGCACTCACAAGCGCTCCCAAAATCCGCCGACCCCCTTCACGATGGTAACCGTCGGAAAAACACCACCCGCGCCAGAGGGGGGCCATAGTACCATAGTACCCAAGATGTGTCCAGAATCCAGGGTGCTGCCGTACACCCTCCCGTCCGAAGTCCCCTCCGCACAAGTAAACGCTCCTGCTCACCACAGGTAGCGCCCCTGCCTGCCATTCAGGCCAGAGGCATGTTTTGGAAAGGAACCGCCCTCCACTTGTGCACCTGTTGCACATCTTCAACTTCTGGTCACCAAAAAAAGAACTAACCTCAGACGAGAGCCCTATCTTGGCAAGGAGCTGGCCTTATTGCTTTATAGTTGACACTTCCATCCAAATTGAAAACAACTGAAGGCGTGTAAAGCGGGAGCCACATTGACAACCACCCTCCCACCATCCTTGCAACTGCGAGACACTATTAAGGCGAATGTGAGCGGCGCGAAAGCAATGACTCATGTACAACGCTGGTTCATGCCATCCAGGATCTTTTGTCCCAGGACCCTCGAAGCTGCTACGCACGCCTTGCCATCAGCAATGGTACGCAGCATGTTGCCAGTCTCTCGAAGAACTGGGCCGACGGACGTCAATCGTCCGCTGCTCCAGGCGTGCGATTGGAAGTGTAGTCACTGGGTGGCTGCTCTCCTGTCGCGCACTGCGCCCGGCCGCGCTCGGCACCTTTCTCGCGCATCAGGCGCCAATCCCACGAACGCCGCTTGATGGAGTCGGTGGCTCGAAATGACACCCCAGCGCCCGATGGCGACGCCCGCGGGCATCTGCCGCTCGACCGTGGGCCTTCCCCCGAGATCCCACCCCCAGTGGCGACACCATGTCGGCAAGCCTGCCTCACCCCCGTCTTCGTCAGGGATGAAGGGATTTCGTTTTCAGTGCTGTGAGAATTGAGAGGAAGACGCGAACGAAACCCAGTCGCGAAGAAAGGCCAGCGGGTGACTGCGAGGCGAGACGAGGGCGATCTGCACGCACGCTGGCCGCGCGCGGCTGCCGCGGGCGGGCGGCGCCTGAGGCCGACAATGCCCGCGCGGCGGCGCGCGGGCGCAGCTCGAGCCTGGCAAGATCTGCACGGCGCGCGGCGCGCGAGGCGCGCGAACCCTGTGGGGGGTCCGGCGCGCGGGCTCCGAAGCTTCCCGCGCTCGCCTGCTCAGTCGGAGGGACCGGGTCCTCTGCCGCCCGCTGCCTCAGGGCTTCTCTCTCTGAGCCCGCTGGGCGTCGCGAGCAGCTTCAGCCGCCCGTGGGCACAGAATCCAGCCCATTCGGCAGCCGAGCTGCCCGAAGTCCCAGAATTGAACCCACGCGGCCGCCAACGTGGCGGCCAAATGGACTCGGACGCCGAACGGGCTCAGACGCAGCCACCGAGCGGCCCTGTCAATCTGCCCAATCATTCCCCTCGCTGTCGTCGGCGACCTCCTCCTGCAGCTGCTCTTGCTGCTCCTCCTCCTGCTTCTTCTTCTGCTGATCATCCTCCTCTTCGTTCGCCTCTCCTCATCCTTCGAATCCGCCGATCCGGCGTGTGAGTTTCAAGGAGTCTCAGCTACAGCCTCGAGGCTGAGCCTCAGCCTCTGGGGGGGTTGCCGGGGTGGCTCTGCCGGGGAAGGGGGGGTGGGGGGGGGGGTGCGAGTTTCCGGCGGATGCGTTTTTTGACACCCCTCACAAGGATCGTGGCCTCCGAGGGGGTTCCGAACTCGAGTACCACCCCTCCCGCACCAAGAGGCTCCGAGGAGGCCTCCAAGAGGCCCCAAGGGGCGCAGAAGAGGCCCCCAAGAAGCCCCAAGAGGCTCCCAAGAGACCCCCAAGAGGCCCTCTAGTGGCCCCAAGAGGCCCAAGAGGCCCCCAAGAAGCCCCAAGAGGCGCCCAAGAGGCCCCCAGAAGTCCCAGCCAACCACGAGATCCCAACCAGCATCCATGAGGCCTCTGACCCACCACCCACGCACGGTGGCGGGATAGGCCGACGGCCACTGGATCCGCCGCCCCCTGCTTGCAGGGGTGCACGGCGTGCTGGATGATTCAGTTTTGGTTTTGGTTCTTTTTCTAAAAGAACTCCCCAGTGGGCTTCGGCCCGTCCCGCCGGCCACCCGTAAATTTCCCAAAATGCGTCTGTCAATGCCTTTGTTGCCCCAAACTGGCCAAGATGGGCCCAAGATGGCCTGGCCAAGATGCCTCCCAGACGGCCAAGATGGCCTCCAAGACGGGTAAGATGGCTCCAAGATGCCTCCAAGACGGCCCAAGATGCCCTCCAAGACGGCCAAGATGGCCCCAAGATGCCTCCAAGATGGCCCAAGAGGCCTCCAAGACGTTCTCCAGGAGAGCCCGAAGAGGCCAAAATCATTGGTTTTCCTTAGGTTTTTGAAGGTTTTTGCGTTTTCTTCTTTTCGGCCTTCCGACGGCCCAAGAGGCCCCCAAGATCGCCCAAGAGGCCTCCAAGAAGGCCCTATGACGGCCCAAGGGCCCCCCAAGACGGCCCCAAGAGCGCCCCAAGACGGCCCAAGAGGCCTCCAAGACGCCCAACATGGCCTCCAAGACGGCCCTGAAGCGCCCCAAGAGGGCCCCAAGACGGCCCAGAGAGGCCCCCAAGACGGCTCCAGACGGCGTCAGACGGACCAGGAACGCCCTAAGACGGCCAAAGAGACCCCCAGGAAGCCCCCAAAGGCCCCCAAGAGGCCCAAGGAGGCCCCCAAGATGCCTCCAAGAGGCCTCGAAGAGGCCCCCAAGAAGCCCCCAACAGACCCCAAGGGTGCCCCAAGAGACTCCTAACAACCCTCATCCTCCTACTCTATTTCTTCCTCTTCCTCTTCCTGTTCATAATCATTCTCTCCCATGTGTTCCCCGAAAGCTTTCCAAACCGACTCGGGGAACTCATGGTCCGATAGCTTGGCCAAGCTCTAGTCCAACTTTCGGCCACATCGGCGTTTCCAAAAAGGCAGGGGGCGGCGGTGATTCGCCGTAGGCGTCTTCGATAAATGCTGAGTGAGAGGAGGGGAGGGAAAAAGAGAGGAGGGACGAGGGCGAAGAAGGATCACATCAGTCGGAGCGCCCCGGATCGGCGGCACTGGCCGAAGGCCACTACAATATAAAAGCTCCCCCACCGCCCGGCTTCATAGTATACTCTTGCCACCCTCCTGATCTTGCTACTGTTCCTGTCACTGCCCCCCCGATCTTGCGTTACCTCCTCCAGCTCCTGCCGTTCCTGCTGCTGCTCTCCTTCCTATATGAAGATTGCCTGCCCGTCGCCGTATGCTGTGGTCTTCTGATGTGTCTCGCTGCCTGTCCTTCGCAGATGTCGCTCGCCGTCGCCAGTCGAGACGTTTCTACTGCTCATCATCTTGTGCCAGAATGCAATTATCGATGTACTTCGGCATGCAATTCCTGTAAATGCGTACGGCACATACTGTTCACTCGAAAGGGTAACTACGTGACTACTTAATGCTTCAACTGTATCGGGCGTCCCGCACTGAGTCCCAGCGCGAGTTCAACAGCTCTCTTCGGCAGTCGAGCGCCGGCTACACCTCCTATCGCTTCTCGGGAGTAGGCAGGACTGGGTGTAGTGGGGCCTGGTTTAGTGATGTGTACCAGGGAATGCCCTCCCGTCCCACTCCACTAAACGGAAGTGCCGCCACCCGAAGGAACTTCAACTACTACAGACCTGGTGTAATAATTCTGGCATGTGTTTTGGATTTCGGGGCCCAAGCACCGGCCGGCTCCCCTTACAAAGGGGTCCTGGCCGCATCTGGTCTTAAGCTAGGACGTTGCCCGAACCCTATCCACTGGCTCTCGTTATCTGCTGTTGGGTCCCCCATGATGCGCAATTTGACGAGAAAGAGTCGGGGCACACAGTGGATGGAATATGGGCCGTCCTGGATACCAGCAGACGGCGAAGAACTGTCAATACACAGCTTGGTGGCGGCTCCATGGTAAGAAGCAGGGTGGCCTTCGGCAGTGTCTTGACATGCTTCTTCCTGAAGCAATCCACGCAATACTTGCCGCGAGTGTACGTGCACTGCAGCTTGGCAGGATTGACCTTGCAGATGGCGCACAGGATGAAGTGGTTTGGCCTTGAGCGCTGGCAAACCCAGCCTGCGCTCGACATCTGGCATGTGTCCGACGTCTCGCTCTACCCATCGGACCAGCGGAAGAAAAACAAGAGGAACATGAGGGTACAGAGGGATCAGAGGAGGAAGAGGAGGGTAAAGAGGGAGGAAGAGGAGGGCACAGAAGAAGGAGCAGGAGGAAGTTGCGAGGGGGAGGAAGAACAATTGGTTGCGAGGGGGGGGGCTGCAAGAAAGCGAGGGCTGCAGGCAGATGGGTGAGGAGCAGGGCCGATGGAGATCAAAGAGGAGGGTGGAGGGAGCAGGGTGGAGGGAAGATGAGAGGGAGGAGGCGGAGGCCGAGCAGGTGGAGGAGGAGGACGGGAGGACGAGGCGGCGGAGGGGACATGCCAGCAAGGAGGGAAGCCGGAGGCGGATGAGGCGGTGGATCTGATCGGTCGAATGCTACCTTCAAGTTTCAATCCGATCGGAAGTCAACTGCTCCTGATCCGCAGGTTGGCCAGGCCGGCTAAGGCGTTGGCTCGTGCTTCGCTCTGTTTCCCTGCGACGGTTGCGTGTGAGATGGGGAGAGACATAGTCAATCAGTTCATTTGAGCAAGAGAGAGAGAGAGAGAGAGAGAGAGAGAAAAAAAAAAAAGAGCGAGAGAGGGCGTCGGTAGCGACTCCAATCCACACATTATACGTATATTTATGTATACATGTAAATAGATATATGTATACTTATGATACACCAGGGAAAAACCAAATCAGTTGATGATTTGGAAATTAGTGTTATGAATCCTGAAATCGATTGCGAGTTCGATGGTGGAATCGTTAATAAGGGCGATTGCAAGGTCAATCGCGAGACCGATCGTGCAATTGCCTGGATGAGCTCGATCGTGAAATTGCTCGTGCGATCTATAGTGGGATCGATTTTGATATCGATGATGGGATCGACTGCGATATCGATAAGAAGATCGGCAGAGAAATGGATCATGAAATCGATTGTGAAATCGATCGATAAAAAGATCGAACACGAACCCGGGAACCCGGGAACCCCACCGCCCAGCGAAACCGGCCCGCAACCCGGAACCGGGAACCCGCCCTAGAAGACAAGAGCGCGCAACCAAATCGTGCGCCAAAAACACTGTAGTTTACAATGGTTTGTTGCCTTGCCTACGCGTCCGTAACTAAGCTGTCGCCTTGTAGAAGCGATGTCGCTGCAAAGGGGTTGTTTGTTTTGATTTGGTTGTGGGGAATTCGGCTATGAAGTGTAATGTGGTTATGAATTGGTTATGTAAAATGGACATGTGGTTGCGATATGGTTACGGTACATGTGGTTACGATTTGTTTACGACCCAAAATTGTTCAGATTTGGTTGCGACGTTCGCGGTGCACCGCGAACGCCGCAACCAAACCGTAACCAAAGCTGGCCTCCCATGGGGGCGCATCTGAAACACTGACCTCCGAACCATCCAAACCATTCATGGGACTTCTTGTCTCGCAGCGAGGGCATGAGAATCTTGCGTGCGGGGACGGGGGTAGGGCCATAGGTGGAGCCCCCATACGGTGCGCGATCCTGGTGAAGGGTCCGCCGCAATGGGCGGCGCATCGAATGCGACGGGGAAGCGGAGGAGGAGGAGGAGGAGGAGGAGGAGAAGGAGGAGGAGGAGGAGGAGGAGGACGAGGAGGAGGGAGAGGAGGAGGAGGAGGAGGAGGAGGAGGAGGAGGAGGAGGAGGAAAAGGAGAAGGAGAAGGAGGCAGAGGAAGAGGAGGTTTTGAAATTACGTTCGCTGCGCAAAGTCGGGGTGGCTAAAACTGAGGAGGGGGGAGGAGGAGAAACAGGAACGAACGACAAGCTGAGGGAGGCGCTCGTCTTTTGTCATCAACGCCCGCGCGGCCCCGAACCGCCGACGAGGCACGGAGGGGGCCTCAGGGCACAGCGGGGGGCGGCGACGGCCGCTGCGTTCTCGTTGCAGATGCTCGTCTGGACGAGGGGCACCCTGATCTCGTTGGCGAGATTCGGGCGGTCCTCGTCGTCGGGGTGGATCCCCGTGTAGTGGAAGGTGTTGGTCTACAGCCCGATGTTCCCGCGCTGCGCCCGCAAGTAGTTGTACGTCTTGAAGGCGACCGCGAGACGCGCGATCGAGTGGTCGAAGCGGTCGTCTCCGATCCCGTTGCCGTTGAACGCCATGCGCGTCAGGATGGAGCCCGATACTTGGCCTCTCGGCAAGCGCAGATGAGGCTGCATCCTCGGACAGGTCATGTAGTGGCTCATGTCGTCGACGCAATGGGCGCTCTCTCTCAGCGAGCACCCGAACAGGCAGGAGAGCTTGATAGGGGCACACGTGCACGCGGTGGCTCGTGGCCCAGGCGCCCGCCAACATTTCGAGGGTTGGTCACGGCAACGATGGCGGGGATCGGGCAAGATGACCACGAAGGACAACCCACCCCGCAGCCAGCGATTCTGGCCATTCGGCAAGACCGAAGAGTTCGCGTCGAAGGACATGAGCTTGGTCCCCGCGCGCATCCTCAGGATACCAGCGGCCCCCATCACGAGCGGGACCCTCACGTTCGAGCCAACGTCTACGAGCTCGGTGTCCTGCGGCTTCTTCTTCACGATCGCGCAGCGCAGCAGCTGATGGTTGGGGATTTGCATATTCATGCAGGCGACGAGCGCGCGGGCACTCCGGACGCTGCCACGCATACTCGCATATGTCCACTGCCACGTCACGGCGGGGGTTCAGGTTGCCGATGTGGTCGCCGCTGCAGAAATTGGCGTTGAATTGCGGTTTGCGCAGAACTGCTGTCACGTACGGGACGCACCACTCCATCCAGTCATTGCAGTTGTGGTAGCCAGCGCCCGTGAAGATAGACGGGGTCCATCTCTCCGCCCAAGCAGCAGTGCGCTCGTGCAGGTAGCTCATTGAGTTCGTGCTGACGCCGGCGGTGCTGGAAGTTGCTGGATGTTGGGTTGGTACAGACGGAGGCGGCATCTGGAACTGTCCGGGCTGCTGAGGTCAACGCTGAGGAGGAGGCGGCGGAAGTCCCAGAAGCGGATACCATGCTTGAAGACGCTTCAAGATCAAGATGCAACGGCCCTGCCGCGGCCGCACTGAGGTGGCCACCCCAGCAACCCGCGAAAATGGCGGCAGTTTCACACTTCGCAACCCCTCACAAATTGCGAGGTTCCGTTTGGGTTTGCGTGGGGCCCCACTGTGCTGACCATTCCCGCAGCCTTCGAACGTGGCGACAATTACATACTCCGCAATTACCCCAGGGACGGCGAAGTCCCGTTTGGGTCTGCGTGGGGCCCCAATATGATGGCCTTGCCCAAGAACCATCCATCCAAAGCGGCGACCAGTTTACCCTCCGCAGCCCCCCAGGGCTGCGGAGGGTAAACTGGTCGCGCCAGTCGGCAGCGACGCCTTCTGCCGCGAGCACACCCAGCAGCGAGTCGACAAGGCTACCGAGCTCCTCGAGGCCCTCGGCCCAGGTCGCGCTCCACTTGCTGCGACAATGTGCCGGATTCTGCAGACTCAGTTACTCGGCGCGGGTTGTCCCGCCCATAATGCAAACGGAGGCGCTGGTTGCCCTCGACAACGCAGTTCGCGCCAGCCTCGAGCAACTGACTAGCAGCTCCCCCACGGACGACTCCTGGGCGCAGGCGCAGCTCGCCCTCAAGGCAGGCGGCCTGGGGCTGCGCTCAGCAGAGCGCCGCGCGCCCGCCGCTTACCTTGCCTCCCGCGCAGCCTGCTCTGCGCTCTGCAGGCAGCTCTGGGCGGGCTACTCCGACGACGACACAGGCGCCGACGGCGCTCTGGGCGCGGCCGCGAGATCCTACAACGCCCGGCTCCCGCAGGCGGACAGGATTGAGTTCGACGCCAGCCAGCGCAGCGACCAACGGGGCCTCTCTGACAAACTGGACAAAGCCGCCAAGGCCGAACTTTGGGAGCGCGCCAGCCTCGCCACCAGGGTCCACCTCTCGCTGGTGAGCGCGGAGGGCGCCTGCGGCTGGCTGCAGGCGCGGCCCTGCGCCGAAGTCGGCACGGCGTCCCGCACGGATGCAGATCGCTCTGCAGAGGCGCTTGCGGGTGCAGTTAGCGAGCGAGGAGGCTTTCTGCCCGGCCTGCGACGGCGTCCTGGACGTCTACGGGGACCACGCGCTGGTGTGCCCCTGCCGCGGGGACCGCGTGAAGCGGCACAACGCCCTGCGCGACGAGACCTTCTTCGCCGCGCAGGCCGCCGGCTTCCCGGGCGCCGAGCTCGAGCGGGCGGGCCGGCTGCCGCCCCGCGAGCGAGGGGAGGGCCCGCCCAGGGCGGAGGCCAACGGCGGCGAGCTCGACGAGAGCGGCTGGCGCCAAGCGGACGTGTACGTCCCCCGCTGGCGCAACGGCGTCCCGGCAGCCCTTGACTTTGCGGTCACCTCCGGGCTGCGGAGCGACCCCCTTGCAGCCTCGGCAGCCGCGCCGGGCGCCGCCGCCGAGCGCTACGAGGAGCAGAAGCGCCAGTTCCTCGACACGGCGCGCAGCTGCAGCGCGGCCGGCGTCTCCTTCGTCCCCATGGCGATGGAGGCGCACGGCGGCGCGTGGGGCAAGGAGGCACGCCGCGCGTTAGCCGTCCTGGCGAAGCGCGCGGCGGACGCCACGGGGGAGGACCCCGCCATCGTGGCGGCGGAGCACGCCCGGCGACTCTCGCTACTCCTCCAGAAGGAGAGCGCGCGGGCCGTGCTCCGCAGGCTGCAAGGCCCCGGCAGGGCGCCTGCAGCCAGACTGGCAGCGGCCACGGCGGCTAGAGCGGCCGACGCTGCCTGAGCCGACCGCAACCACGACCACCCCCAGCGCCCCACCCCGGCAACCCCTTCCCTTTGACCCAGACCACGACCTCGACCACCCCCGACCGCGACCACGACCAGAAGACCACAACCGACGACCCCCAGGCCCACGACGACCCGCGACGACCCCCGACGGCCGCCGCCGCCCCCCGCCCGCCCCCAACGTGCGCGCTTGCCTGCTGCTGCCTTTGCCGCCCCCCGCTCTCTTGCATGTCGGCGTCGGCGCCTGCTCTCCATGTTTTTCCTCTCCCCCCTCGCCCCTCGTCCTCGTCCTGTTCCTCCTCCTCCTCCTCCTCCTCCTCCCCCTCCTCCGGCAGCGCGGCGTCTTCGCCTTGCGTTCGCCCGCCCGCGAAGGCGGCCAGGCGCGGCCAGCTGCGGTTTTTGTTCGTTCCATTTCGGTCTGGGTCAGGGGCTGCGGCTCGCAGGCCAGAGGGAGTTCAAGCACGCTAGACGATGGCCACATCCGTCGGAGCGTTTGCACCGCCCGCCGAGTGGCACCCCTGCCCCCCAGGGATGGCGAGGACCCCTTTGGGTTTGCGTGGGGCCCCACTGCACTGGTTCCCCCAAACAGCCCCCGAACAGGTGCGACACGTTTACAGTTCGCAGCCCACCAGAGGGATGCGAGAGGAGAGAATCGAGAAGAGAGCGGGGAAGGGGGGAGGAAAAGTACAAGGGAGGTGGCAAGCCTACTGCTCCATTCAAAACCAGAACCCAACCACGGGAAGGTTGGGAAACATCCGCGCTCGGTCAAAATACTACGCGACGTACCAAACCCATCGGCACCAAGTGATCATAGAAAGTGCGCCGACAATAGTGCGACAGCAACCGTGCAATAGCCTGTGCACGGCGGATGTTTATCTCGTGCGAAGTGTGCATGGACGAATCACAGAACAAATGTACAACAAGACATGGCATTATATTGGCAAGGAGAAGCAAAAGGAAGACATCGGGGTGGAAGAACACTCACCTCGGCAGAAGCAGCGAGAACATGGAGCATGGGCAAGATGAGGTTACATGGGCGGAGACGCAACCAGACAATGAAGTGTCGCGTTTTCCCATGCCGAATTGCTCAACATTTGCGCGGCCAGCGCTCAGCGGTGCTGCATGGCGAGGCCCCGTTTGGGTGTGTGGGGGACCCCACCGTGCTGCTTCCCCCCAGCAACCCTCGAACGCGGCGACAGCTTCACACTTCGCAGCCCCCCCAAGGATGGCGAGGTCCAATGCGGGTCCACGTGAGACCCCACTGTGCTGGCCCCCCCAGCAGCCCTCGAAAGACATCGCAGCCCCCAGAAGGGATGCGATAGGAGCCGAGAGGAGGGCGGGGGGTGCAAAAAATTGGCGACACCACTGCTCTATTCAAAACGAGAACCCAATCACGGGAAGGTTTGGATAAATTCCTCGCTGAACCGGAACAATTGCCACGCTCGACCGAAAAATGTGCCCAGGAACCCCCAGAGAATTCCCCCTTCGCCCGAACAAATTTCCCAATTCGACCGAGAAAAGACGTCTCGATCGGGACCGACTTTCCCGGTTCGCGGCTGGACTTCCTGGTTCGCCTTGTCATCTGCGTGTCACACTGTGTCCACGGCGAGTGGCGACAACGACGACGACAACGACGACGACGCCCGCGACGAGGACAACGACGACGATGACGACGGCGACGGCGACGACGACGACAACGACGACGACGATTACCCCCGCCCTGATTTGGAGAACGGCAAATGGAAGCAATGGGGGACGTCCCGACGCCTGGAAGCGAACACATACTATTCCACATAGTTCGTCCTACATCCTCCTGCTGCGATCCTTACCTGCTGAACCAGGAGCAAAGAATGGAGAAGTAGAAAAACGAGACGGATAGAGGATGAGGCTGAGCGTGGGGATGAGGATGAGGAGGAACAGGAAGGGGGGAGGAGGAGGGAAAGGAGGAAAAACATGGAGGAGGAGGAGACGGAGACAAGAGTAGGCAGGAGGAGGAAGAGAACACTGCAGGAGGATGCAGGAGGAACACGGCAAGAGGATAGGCAGGAGAAAACAGAAGAAAGACCAGAGGGCAAATGCAGAAGGAAGCCGGAAGAGGATGACACAGAAGCAGGAGATGGAGCAGTAGCAACAGGACAGTAATGAAGGAAAGTGCAGGAGGCAGAAGATGAGGCAGGAAGAGAAAAACACGGGGCATATGCATGAGAGCTAGGTCGGACGAGCCCACAAAACTCGCAAAGAAGATCCACCCGGTCAAAGTCGCACAGGTGGGATCGCCCGAACGAGTTCAGTCGCAGCTTTGCCGAAGCCGTTTCGCTCGTTCGAATTCGCCTCGCGGGGTTCGACTGGTCGCTTTCGCCTGGTCGCATTCGCCCGTTCGCCTTCGTCCAGTCGTGTTCGCCCTGTCGAGTTCGCCCGGTCGGTTTCGCCCAGGTTGCGTTCGCACAGTCGCGCTCGCCCTGTCGCGCTCGCCCTGTCGGTTTCGCCCGATCGGTTTCGTGGTCGGTTTCGCCCGGTCCGTTTCATCCAGTCGTGTTCGCCCTGTCGCGTTCGCCCTGTCGCGTTCGCTCGGTCGAGTTTCGTCCGATCCGTTATGCCTGGTCCGTTTCGCCCGGTCTCGTTCGACCAATCCTACTGGCCCAGTCGCCTCCTGGTGTAATTCCGCGGCGATTTCACTGAAGCCGTTTCGCCCGGACGGCTTCGCCAGGTCAATTTCGCCTGGGCCAGTTTCGCCCAGTGATTGTTTCGCCCGGAGAAGTTTTCGCCTGGGACGTCCCGTCCTCCGCGGGCGACACCGTCGCCGGCGGGGGACGGGCAAAACCCGCGCCTTCCGCCAGACCCCACCGCAGCCGCAGCGCGTCGCGCCGCGCAGGCTGGGGCTGCGCCGCGGCCTTGGCGTGAAGCCGCTCGAAGCACGACTCGCCTCGGCGTGCGGGGGTCGGCCAGGCGGCCGCCGCGTTGGGGCGCGTCACGCGGCGCCACCGCGGGCGCACTCCGAGGACGACGACGACGACGACGGCGGCGGCAGCGGCGGCGGCGACGACGACGACGACGATGACGACGACGTCGGCGACGACGGCGACCACGACGGCGACGACGGCGACTACGACGGCGACGACGACGGCGACGACGACGGCGGCGGCAGCAGCAGACACCACTTTGCGCGACGCAGCCTGCCGCCGCGCCTCCTCCTGGGGTCCCCCAGGGCCTCTCTGAGGTTTCGCGCCGCGTTTCAATCCGATCGCTGGGGCTCTCGGGATGGGGTAGAGAAGGACATTAAAGAGGAGGCAAACAGAGGGGAAGAAGAATGAGGAGAGCTCAAGAGAGCGTGGAGAGAGAGAGAGAGAGGACAAACAAAAAAGAGAAAGGGGAGGAGGGGGAGAAGGGGGAGAGGGGGGAGGGGGAGGCGGAGGAGGAGGATTCTACAGAATTCGATCGGCCAAACCCCCAAAGATTCGTAGCACGAGTGGCGGCGGCGAGAACGACCGCCACTACCCCCAGGCCTGTCCTAGACGACCAGGTTTGATGTTCAGAATTGTATGTGGTAACGCGACATCCAGCTACATCTTTCCCGCGCCGTTTCTCTCACGTGGCGCCGAGGACCCAGCCGTGGTGACGAGGAGCGACGAGAGGGAGGATGGGCACCCCCAGGTGGTTGGCCCATCTGTCGAGCCACGCCCTTCGGCAGCGTGGCCCTCTGCGGCGGCCTGCTGCGCGCACGGAGGCACGCCGCCGCATGCTGCCCTCCGTGGGACACCATGCCGTTTCGCACCAGCGGATCCCCGCGTTGCTGCTGATGACGTTTGCACGTGCGCTTCCTCCTGTACGCAGTGCCAGCGCCGTGGCCATTGCTTGCTCTTCTCGCATTGCCAGTTGCCGCTGCCACTGCCTGTCTGCGCTCACGAACCGCTCCCAGCACTGGCACTGATGGTGTCCGCTCCTGCACGTGCCACCGCCTCGCACTGCCAGGGCCTGCCGTGCAAGCCCTGCGCCCAGTGCCAGTTCGCGCGAGGGCGGATCCCAGCGTTGTAGCTGATGCCTGCTTGCCTTCTCGCACGAGATGACCCCAACAGCTGTGCAGCTGATCTGAAGTGTTCTTGGGGCGCTGGCCGGCACCAGCGACCGCTGCTGCCACTGCCTGCCTTCTCGCACTGGCACCCACAGCCGCTGCTGACACTGCCTGCCTTCTCGCGCCGACAGGCCCTGCTGCCGCTTGCCGTCTCGCACGAGTTGACCATCGCAGCAATGTAGCTGGAGATGTGCCTGCCCTTTCGCTCCGAAGGAATCTGCTGCTGATGCCTGCCTTCTCGCACCAGCTGACCCCCGCCGCAATGTAGCTGACGATATTACTCCTGCGTGGCTATTTGGCGCTGGTAGCGCCTACTGCCACCGCCCGCCTTCTCGCACAGGCCGACCCTCACTGTAATGTAGCTGAAGATGCGGCTCCTGCGTGGCCATCCGGAAACGGCGGCCGCTGCTGCCACTGCCTGCTTTCACAATCTCTTACGGAAAATCCCTGCTGCCACTGCTTCTCGCAGGAGCCACTCCCACCCTTGTCGCCGATGGCAAAACTGATCTCGGCTGGCCCCTGCGTGCTTGCCAGCACGCAAGGCCGCTCACAGCACTGCAGCTGATGACGCTGCTGATCTTGGCCTGACCCTGCTCGCCTGCTCTCGCAGGCGCCTCCCCCAACATGGTAGCTGTTGATGCATTGCTCCAATTTCCTCAACTTGCCTGCGCTCTAGCAGCGGCGCCGCAATTGGCGCCACTGCTCGCCAAGAAGTGAGGGAGGGGTGGGAGGAGGGGAGAAAAGAGAGGAGGGACGGTGCCGTACCTCCTGGAGGGTGCGCACGCGCCTGACCTCAGCATTGTAGCTGATGAACTGATGACGTGGGGCGCCACGCTTCTTGGTGTCAGCTCTCGCGAACAAGGCCATTTCGAAGCTTGCCCGCGAAACTCCCTTGCGCTACCCGTGCGGGCGGGGGGGGGGGAACTCGAGCACGAAATGGCTGAAGAGGAGGAGGAGGTGGCTGAGGAGGAGGGAGGAGGAGGAGGGAGGAGGAGGAGGAGGGAGGAGGGAGGAGGAGGAGGAGGAGCAGGACAGAGGATGGGACAAGATAGGTGCGCTCGCGCCATATCTGACATCCTACCCCTCCCACTCGTCTCGTACCATTGCTATGGTTGTGTTGCTCGATCCGCCGACGCGAGTCGTAGCGGACCTGGAACTCCAGAAAGGACCTCATCGTGTTATGCGCGATCGGGAAAGGGAGCTGCGTATATTGGAGGAGGTGGCTAATCAGCGGGAGGCTGAGTAAGAGAAAAAGGAGGAGGAGGAT
Organism: Prorocentrum cordatum; assembly: GCA_963575745.1. Classification (NCBI taxonomy): domain Eukaryota; class Dinophyceae; order Prorocentrales; family Prorocentraceae; genus Prorocentrum; species Prorocentrum cordatum. The sequence continues at coordinate 1,860,780 of CAUYUJ010019392.1, read as the reverse complement.
GAGACAGGAGGAGGACGAGGACGAACAGCTGCAGCGTGAGCTGGAGTGGAAGGAGCGCGAGGAGCAGGCGGACCAGAAGGCAGAGGGAAAATAAGGGGGTCGACAGCGATGGAAGCAGGATCCAGAAAAGTGTCCCTTGCTGGGGAAAGAACGCCATTCTGAACGACGGGGGCAAAACGCAGATCCGAAATGAGGCCCGCGCTGCAGCTGGAGCATCATGTTCTAACACAGAAGCCAAACAACTTGCGCCACAAACAAAAAACATAACATGTGTCCAATCCGGTGGGAAAACAACAATACTCGGAGAGCGCGGAACATCTTTTGGACAAAGTCAGGGGAGAGACCAGAGTCATGTTCATTGAATAAGTAATTGTAATAAGGGGGAGGGGAAGACATGGCAGAATAATGTTGATGCTGATGCCGAAAATTCGCCGGCCCAACGGCGGACCAGAAGCGTGCTAAGATCTCTGGTGACTGCTGTACAATATTTCTACCTCGCGAGCGCGGGGCGGCCCCTGGGGGTCCCCGGACGAAAAGTACCACTGCCGATCCCTTCCCAGAGATTGCTTTCCTCCTGGCCGCCGCCCTCGACGCCCTCCGGAGAGCCCCAAGATGAGCTAAGAAGTCCCCAAGACGCCACCAAGATAGGACTTGAGGGCTCCGATATGCCAAAAGATCGCTCCACCATGGCCTCCAGACGCCCTCAAAGGCCTTCAAAAGCACTCCCAAGCCCCAAGAGGCAAAAACATGTTTTCTCAGGTTTCGGACACATTTTCGGGTTTCTCCTTTTTCGGCTTCCCGACGCTCCAAGATGGCCCAAGAGGCTCCCAAGATCGCCCCAAGAGGGCCCAAGAGGACCCCAAGACAGCCCCAAGACGGCCCAAGATGGCCCCAGGACAACCCGAGAGGCGCCCAAGACGGCCCAAGAGAGCCCCAAAACGGCCCCAAGAGGGGCCCAAGAAGGTGACCAGGAACCGGAAAGTCCAGCCTTCAGCCCCAAGAGGCCCCCAGGAGGCCCCAAGAAGCCCCCCAAAGGCCCCAAGGGGCCCCCGAGAGGCCCCAACACGGCCCCAAGAGGCTTCAAAACTGCCTCCCAAAGGCCCCTGAGAGGCCAACCACGATAGCCCAACCAACATCCGTGAGGCCTCTGACCCGCCACCCACCGCCTCCGAAAAATGGCAGCCGCCCGACCGCACCGCATTGACAACAACACCCCGACAAACGACAGCGGCGAGGCAATATGGGCCGGCGGAATGAGAGAAGCCATTAAAATCTGACAATGGTGGAGGGTTGGTGGAGGAGGAACGATACCGAATGAGTTCGGGCCTACGGCGCGGAAGCGTGACCAGTAGCCGATGGCGGCCTGCACTGCTGCCAGTATTGTGTACTGAGATGTGGGTGTGGTGGGAACGTTCCCTCGGGCATCATACTCTGCCTTGAGTTCGTCGCAGATGTTTAATGCTAAGACATTAGCCTGATGCAAACCTGCACGTGGAACCTCCAGATCTGGGTCGGATTATATCCCCAATCCGAGGTGAGTAGTCGGGGAGGCGGGCAAGTGATCACGAGGGAGAGCAAGAAGGTGAAGCAGGCGAGGTTGTTGGTGGAGGAGGAGGAGCAGGAAAGGGAAAGGAGTGGGATGTGAATGAATAGCGTGGAGCGGCGCGGGAGTAGCCTAGCGGGAGGGTGGCGGTGGAAGCAGGGGAGTCGCGTGGCAATGAAAGGAGCCAGGCAGGATGAGTGATACAGGGCATCGCACAACAAAAACAAGACGGGGGGCGGTGAGTGCGGGGTAGAGTTTGTTAAGAACCAATCGCCAAGTGACCCGTATGCAAATTTCACGCATAGCCCAACCACCTCTTCTTCCTCCTCCTTGTCCTGGTCACAATCTTCCTTCTGCGCCTTCCCCTGCTCCCTCCCAACTCCTCCACTTCCTTCCGTTGCTCCTCCGACTCCTCCCACTCATATGTCTCCTCATCCTGCCCCGTCCTGCCCCCTCCTGCTTCCAATCATCCTCCATGACCTCCCCTCCTAATGCCCATCATCCTCCACCTCCTCCACGGCTCCTGCTCCCCCCCGGTATCTCCTAAATCCTTCTTTTTTCCTGCTGGGCCATCCTCCTCCCTCACCCAATTTCCACCTCCCTCCTCGTAATTCCTCCTCCCTGGTCCTCTCTCCTCCTTCATCCAACCTTCCTCGTGCCACCGTCTCTGTCATAACTCCTCCCTCTGGCCAGCCGGTCCGCCAACCACGCTAGCAGGCGCCGTGCCGGTACTCCGCTAAGCCGCGCGCAGAAGCAATCACCGCACTCGGGGCAGAAGCAGGTGGCCGTGTTGCCACACTCGATGCAGTACAGCTGGCCCGTTCTCCCTGCCGATCCCAGCCGAGGGGGGGAGGAAATAACGCGTCTGCAAAGCGGAGAAGGCATTGCATCGACAAGCGATTCGGGAGTTTGCCGGCCAAACGGGGCAAAGGCGCGTGAAGATCTCCAGTACGAGGTTCAGAATGGTTGTACATTGCTCATTCGCGGAACGGACCCTGTGAGTCCCAGAAGAAAAATACCCCAGACAAGCCCCAGGAACTCGGGTCAGATATTGTTTGTCCCAACCATCCTGTGGTGTTGTGTCCTCGTTTTGAAGAGACAGCGCCCCGCGTCCTCACTCCTCCCGCTGCCCTCCTCCCTTCTCCCATTCTCCCCCTCCTCCTCTCCTCCCCCACTTTGGCACACCCCTCACACGTTTTGTGGCCCCATAGGGAGCTCCACCACAGGCCCAGATGCCAGCGCTCGCATGCGCCCACCGCGCTCATTTTGGCACACCCCTCACACGTTTTGTGGCCCCATAGGGAGCTCCACCATAGGCCCAGATGCCAGCGCTCGCATGCGCCCACCGCGCTCATTTTGGCACACCCCTCACACGTTTTGTGGCCCCATAGGGAGCTCCACCACAGGCCCAGATGCCAGCGCTCGCATGCGCCCATCGCACCTATTTTTGGCACACCCATCACACGCTTGGTGGCCCCATAGGGAGCTCCACCGAAGGCCCAGATGCCAGCGCTCGCATGCGCCCACCGCCCTCATTTTGGCACACCCCTCACACGTTTTGTGGCCCCATAGGGAGCTCCACCGCAAGCCCAGATGCCAGCGCTCGCATGCGCCCACCGCGCTCATTTTGATACACCCCTCACACGTTTTGGGGCCCCATTGGGAGCTCCACCACAGGCCCAGATGCCAGCGCTCGCATGCGCTCACCGCACCCATTTTGGCACGCCCCTCACACGTTTTGCGGCCCCATAGGGAGCTCCACCACAGGCCCAGATGCCAGCGCTCGCATGCGCCCACCGCGCCAATTTTGGGACACCCCTGTGTTGTTTCTTGGCCCCAGAGGGAGCTCCACCGAAGGCCCAGATGCCAGCGTTCGTATGCGCCCACCGCACTCATTTTGGCACACCCCTCACACGTTTTGTGGCCCCATAGGGAGCTCCACAACAGGCCCAGATGCCAGCGCTCGCATGCGCCCACCGCACCAATTTTGACACACCCCTCACACGTTTTGGGGCCCCATAGGGAGCTCCACCACAGGCCCAGATGCCAGCGCTCGCATGTGCCCACCGCACCCTTTTTTTGCACACCCTTCACACGCTTGGTGGCCCCAAACGGAACTCCACCGAATGCGGCGCATATAACGGCAGCACCCAAAACTGCACATGGTTGGGTCTTTCGCCAGGCTAATTATCCTGGGTGCGGCCCTCAGGACCTTCAGGACAGCCCCAAGATCGCCCCAAGGAAGCTCCAAGAGACCCCAAGAGCGGCCCAGGAACGGGAATCACTGGGTGTCAAGCCCTGCCTGCCTGGGTCCAGCTGCTCGGCGGGGTCGACCTCGTGAGGTATCTGCTTGGCCACCTGGTCCTCCGCAGGGCACAAGGATGGCACGAACACGCAAGGCGGAAATGATCAGTGTCTTCCATTTTTGGGGAATGCACCCGCAGCCCAGCACCACGATCACGAGGCGTCCTACAGGAAGGCGTGCGCGCAGCCTCCGCCAGCGAGCATCGCAGGGGTGGCTAGACAAGACCCTTCTTCTGGCCACGACCCAACGATCATGTGCACTTGCGTACGCCTTCGCACGCACGCATGTGCCTCCACGTGGTGGTGCCGTTCATGCTGCTCACGCTCATCTCTTACTGTTGGGTCAGGGGGAGGGTGAGGAGAAGCCAACATCAGAGTGAGGGAGCCGAACGGTCATTCACTGTCCCTGGGTGCGTGGCTGAAGTGGAATTCCGCGGTGCGGATTCGTGTTGTTGTTTGTTGTTGTTTGTTGTTGTTTGTTGTCGTCGTCCCACCCGCAACCCGCCCCGCGACCCACCCGCGACCCACCCCGCGACCCACCCCGCGACCCACCCGCGACCCACCCGCGACCCACCCGCGACCCACCCCGCGACCCACCCCGCGACCCACCCCGCGACCCACCCCGCGACCCACCCCGCGACCCACCCCGCGACCCGCCCGCGGCCCACCCCGCGACCCACCCGCGACCCACCCGCGACCCACCCGCGACCCACCCGCGACCCACCCGCGACCCACCCCGCGACCCACCCGCGACCCACCTTCGACCCAAACCACGTTCAAGGTACAAACCACCATTTCCGGCGCCTGCGGCGTTTTTTTGCATTCCTTCCAGGTGGAGAGCCCGCGACCCACCCCGTGACCAACTTGCGACCAACCCGCGACCCAAACCACGCTCAGGGTACAAACCACATTTTTCGGCGCCTGCGGCGGGCATCTTTTGCAGTCGTTTCAAGTGGAGTGCCCGCGGCCCACCCGCGACCACGTTCAGGGTACAAACCAATTTTTCGGCGCCTGCGGCGGGCATCTTTTGCATTCGCTCCCGGTGGAGAACCCGCGGCCCACCCGCGACCCACACCACGTTCAGTGTACAAACCAAATTTTTTGGCGCCTGCGGCGGGCTGCTTTTGCATTCCTTCCAGGTGGAGGTGGAGAGCCCGCGACCCACCCGCGACCCAAACCACGTTCACTGAACAAACCAATGCCGAGGGGGAGGAGGGGAAGGAGGAGGAGGAGGGGGAGGAGGGGGAGGAGGAGGACGAGGAGGGGGAGGAGGATGATGATGGACGACAATGGGAGGACGATGATGGAGGCCGATGAGGGGGAGGACGACAATGGGAGGACGATGATGAAAGGACGAGGGGGGGAGAGGGAGGACGAGGAAAAAGAGGAGGAGGAGGACGAGGTGGAGGAGGAGGACGATGACGATGAGTACGAGGACGAGGACGAGGAGGAGGAGGAGGAGGAGGAGGAGGAGGAGAGCGCCATCGACAGGGAAGGTGGGGGCCACGAGGTCCGCCGGCTCGACGACGCCCGCGTCGCCCGCGCCCGCCCCCTCACTCTTATCCGCAATTGCGGGGTGCTACGTAATACGTACAGAGGGGAATTCATCAATTCGTTCTCTGTGGACGTCGCCACGGAGGTAATCGATTTTGTCGCCGTGGACGTCGCCACGGAGATTGATTTATTAGACTGCGAAGGTGGGTGAGGAGAAGACCAAGACGAAGTTTTCTTCGAGTGCAGGTTCGAAATGGCGCTGGAGGCCCGTTTCGTGGGCCGCGGGCGCCACTCCTTGGGCAGGCGGCCCAGGTACATGGGCCGCTTCCAACATCTCATGATCAGATCGCTCGCCATGCGCAGCGGAGGCGCCGGGGCAAGAGGCGCTCCAAGGTCGTTAATTGTTAATGGCATGACCCGTCTTCATCAAGCGCGTCCTCAAGATCAAGGCGTCGCGGGAGCTGTGGGGGCCCGGAGGCAGCGCTGTGGGAGGAGAGCTACGGCAGCACCGCGGACTCTGGCACCAGCCACATGCAGGGGACAACGACGACCACCACGTCGTCTACGACAGAGACCCCGTCAGCTACGCTGACGTGGGAGGGGGGGCTCCGGGCAGAGGTACCTCGTCCAGCACGGCGGGGTCATGCAACTCAACTACAATGCCTGCAGCGACGTCCTGTGGGTGCTGGCGGACTTGGTGGGCAAGGTAATTCACAAGTCCATCCAGGAGAGGACCGCGCCGCCACACAGGCCACGGCGATCTTTTCTCTGATGATGTTTTTAGGATACGGGGGCTGCTGGTACAGAGTTATTGGCAATACCCTAAACTACGAGGCGCAGGACACCCACTGGACGAGATGGGCAAGTTCCTCCAGGCTCTGAGTGGCCAGATGGAGAACTTCTCCAAAGAGAGCGGCACGAGATCAGGAACACCTCCGGCGGGACCGAAGAGGAGGTGGAGGACCCGCCGCCAGCAGCACAAGCAGGAAAACCTGGACGAATTCATCGGCAGGCTCCGCAAGTTACCGGACGATGCGGCTGCGGGAAGTGGAAAATCGGAAAATCGCGAGGCTGTTCAAGGGGCAAGATGAAAGTCTCGCGCAGGCTCGGAAGCAGCACGCCCAGCCACCCGGGGCCCAGCTGCGACAGGAGGAGGCAGGAGGAGAAAAGGTAGCAGGCAAAGGAAGAGAAGGCGGCGACGGCCGCCGGCAACTCACCCCAACGCGCGGCGGGGCCGATGGTCAGGAGGAAGAGGAGGAGGAGGAGGAGGAGACGACAAAAACGGAACCGAGGAACGACCCAAGGACGAGGACGTGTCGCCCAAACTCCGCAAGGCAGTGCGGCGAAACGGCCAGGTTCTCGGAATGCGGGCGTTCGAAGACGTCCTGGAGCAGAATGACAAGACTGAAGCCTTGGGGATGATCAAGGCCGTGGTCTCCTCAGTGCGTGAAGTCTCCCAGGTGCTTGACTTGGCCGACGCGTACGCGCTGACGAACAAGTTTGGCATCGTGTTCAACGAAAGGCAAGGGAGTGATCTCCCGACCACCACGACCAGCGCCTGGCTCCGAGACGAAGCCGCTGGGGGACGAGCAGACATGATGGTCAGCCTGAACGTGTTGGCTATCAACTGCAAGGGTTTCCCTCCCGAGCTGGCCGGCGCCACGGTCAAGGAGGCCAAGGGGGTCAAAGCAGCGGAAGAGGTAGAGAACGACATCGCGGCATGGCCCCAAAGGCTTGGACATCGTTTTCGGTTATGACCCTGCGCTCGCTCTGGGATGCCGGGTGCCATCATCAGGGCGTGCGGCCATCGCACGCTCGAGGCGGGTGTCGAGGAAGATGAATAATTAGTTGACAGGTGCATCCGGTTACGATGTAAAGAATGTGGAGTTACGCTTGGACCTCCCTTATGACGTCTTCGTTAGCAGAGGGTCCATAAGGAGTCCTCGGTTCCCTCTGGAGCATGAGCGGCAGAAAGTGAAAAAGTGGTGGGGACCCATACGGCCGCATGAGCGACGTGGAACCTAATCGGAATCACGGCGCGGGCAATAGAGATGATCCCGTGTTGGTGGGGCCCCGTTAGCACCGCACGCACTCACGGAGCCTGTTGGAACTGTGGGTGCCTTGAGTACCCCTGGGGCGCCCAATGAGCATGTGACTGCCATGGAGCCTGACGGAACCATGGAATTCGCGTGTCAACGCTGGCGAACGTCGACGCCGTCCGCGATCCACCCGGCCCTGCAAATGTGAGTCCTGATGCCAGCAAGCCTGTGATGAAGGAAAAGAACAATTTGGCCCCGAAGGGAGGGGAGGGGGGCACGAGGAGAGGGAGGGGAAGGGTCGGCGGTCCGAGGCCAGACGGCGATGGGGAAGAGGCAGAGGTCCAGGGGGTACGGTGAGGCACGAAGTACGCAATACCCCCCAGAGGCGCGTGAAGGTTTCCGCCCGCGACGCTTTCCAGGACGCCCGCATCTCATGAAAACCCTCGACAGGGGGGAGGAAAAGGACCAACCAGTGGAAGGAGAATGAGGTGGGACGGCAGCAGAGGCAGACGAGAGCAGAAGCGGAGAAAGGGAGAGAAAAAGTGAGTGATGGAGCCAGAGCTGGCCGAGGCTTGCCGGCTGATGCCTACCGGCCCATCAGTATCTCGAGCTGCTGGTACATAGTCTCTGGACAACAGCACGGATGCGGTCATTGGACTGCACGGCTTGGCAGCAGAAATGGCGGCCCCGCTGGGCGTACGGCGCGAAGAGGGGCGCCTGTGCACGACGCGGCGGCGGCTGTCGCAGTCGCTCTGGAAAACGGTGAGCACGCCACCACGTGGGACTACCCCCTGGCGTTCGACAAGGTGCTGTCGGAGGGCCTCGTGCAAGCCATGCGCCAGGCAGGCTTGCCGGAGGGCATAGCACGCATGCTGCTGGCAGAGTGGGAGCATCAGCGCCAGATCTTGCAGCTGGCTGGGGCCACGCATACAGAGGTGCAGTGCGTCGGGACATCGTTGCCTCAAGGGGACCCTTGATCGCCGCTCGCCTTCACTGCTATGCTCGACGGCCCAATGGCACAGGTGGCGGTGAAGGAGCCTCAGGTTTGCACCACGCTGTTTGTCGACGACAAGACGTGGACAGGGCCCCTGCAGCCGATCTTCTTTAAGACTGGCAACATCTGGAAGGAGTGGTCTGAAGCGCTGGGCATGGAAGAGAACGTGCGCAAGCAGGTCTGGGGGCACACGACCCGCGGGCCGGCGCGCGCTTGCCACGTATGGCACCCCGGCGGAGAGGGTGCAAGACAAGCTGGAGGTCCACGGCATGAAGCTGCCTGGGGGCTGCTGCAGGAAGCAGTGCAAGAAGGAGGTGGCGCGGATCACCAGGGCCGATCAGCAGCTGGCCCGCACCGCACTGCTGCCGCTGGCCCTCGAAGGGCGGCTGGGGCGGCATCCTGAGCCAGTCCGTGCAGGAGCCCTGTACTTGGGCGCACCCGGGCATCGGGGAGACCATCCCCCTGCGGCAGGGGCACCCTGCTTGGCAGACCTCGGAAGGACTGGCTCACTCGCGCCGACATCTCCGTGCTGCTTGGCATCGCGGGCGCCGCCGCGATGCAGCGGAGTGTGCTGGCACCCCGTACGACCCCAGCAGGCACAAGAAGGTGCTGGAGATGATCCAGGAGGTACCTGGCTTCTTCCGCGTGGCCGCGGGCGTGACGTACTCGCCCAAGGCCCTGCACAAAAGGGACGCTGCTGCGGGCGTGCCCGTGGTGCAGGAGATCACCTGGAAAATGGAGTCACATTTGTGCGCAATGCCGCAGCCATCGGTGGGCGGCCAAGCCGCGTGTGGCGCCGTTGGATACTCTTCAGGGCAAGCTAGGATGGCCGACGTCTGCCGGGGGCGAAACAAGAAGGACCTTCAGCTCGCACGCTGGGTTGTAAAGGTCGACAGGGCCATCCGCGAGGATTGGCCTAGCACAACTGAGTTTCCTCATCTTCAACCTTTGGTATGGTTTTTGGGGAGGCGGTGGAGGAGGGAGAAATTGCGGAGGTTGAGGTCAACTCCAGGCGCCTGCCCCGCAGCCCACCGCCCCTGCGCGGACAGCCAGGAGGAGCGAGGAGGCCAGTAGCGCGCCATCCTCGTGCGCAGCCGGTGCCACCTCGCCCGTGCTGTTCAACCTAGCGCAACACTACGATTTCAAACTCAGCGAGTTGCCACGCACCCTACACATCCAACTAGAAAGCGTCCTGCTCGCACGCCACAGCGAGCTACAGCGCAGCCCGTTGCTGTTCAATATATATATATATATGTATATATATATATATATATATATATTCCTCTTCCTATATTTTTATAAGCCCGGGCGGGGGGGAAACCCGTCACCCCCCCCCCCTTAAACCGGACCCCCGGGATCTGCAACTTTGGGACCTTCCGGACGGGCCTCGAAGCGCAGGGCGTTTTGCCAAGCCTTCGCAGCACAACCAGGGCGATCAGGGGGGTCACCGGAGACGTCCAAGAGACCCCCAAGACAACACAAGAGCGCTCCAAGAAGCCGTCATACCCCGAAAGATCGCTCCAAAACGTACCCAGAGGCCTCCAAGAGCTCCCCCAACAAGGCCCCAACAGGAAATAATCATTGATTCTATGTAGGTTTTTTGTGCATTTGGGGTTCTCCTCTTTTCGGCTTCCCGACGCTCCAAGACGGCGGTCTCCTAGGCGTCCGAAGCCGCCTGGGAGGCTCCCAAATCGCCCAACAACCATCCGAAAGGGCTTCCAGGCAATCCAGGAAACCCCAAAGCGGCACAACAGGGGCCCAAAATGGCCCTAAGAGAGCACCATGGCGGCCCAAGATGGCCCCAAGACACCCTCCGAAGCATTCCAAATCGTGACTGGGGCGTTCAGGGAGATCGCGATTAGAGACAGGTTGTCCTTAGGAAGGCCCAGAGGCCCCCAGAACACACCTAGGAGGCCTCCAGAAGGCTTGCTTTAAGAAAGCCTGAGAACTTTGGTGAGACCCCCCGGAGGCTCTCCAAGGAGGAGCCTCCGCAAAAAGGGCTTTATATCAGTGTCCGCGACTCCCTCTGCCTGGACAGCTTTGTGCTGTAGAATCAATATCGTCGCGCTGTCAGGCGCTTCGGCTGCTTATTTCGTGCTGCGGTTTCTCGGATTGCACTGCATTCCTCTGGCGGTGTCTAGACATGGTTGATGGACATCCTGCCGTTCCATGAATGTGCAATCGAGCAGCGCTTCGTCTATCATCCTCGCCTTCTGCCTTGTCGATCTTCGAGAGGTCTTTTGTCGCCATGGGCACAACGACTCCGTTCATCGCAGTGCACGAACCCACCGAACATCAGCGAGCAATCGAGGAAAAGCTCGGGCGCTGCTATAGCCTCCATCATTTCCGCTTCTTGATTGAAGCCCCTTTGGGCCGTGTTTTGTTTTTTTGGGGGGGGAACAATAGGGACGACTGGGCATGTTTGCGCGGCCACCACGCAGGACCTCTGGCGGCGCCACTTTAAAAATATTAAGTTCCCTACCGCGCTGGCATTCAGCGAGGCGTTGCTGCCCGCACAATATGCCCGATCTGTCTGCCACGCCCGCCAGCTCCCGAGTCACTTTTGCCGATGAGCGACGGGCGGTCCAGCAGGCTGAAATGAAGACTCTGCTGCCCAGATATACCAGGCCACGCCTGCGAGAAGAGGCAACGGTCGCAAGCCAGCTGACTGCCAGAATAAAGGCCCGCGACACATACCACGAACAGAGCTACGAGTCTCAATGAATATGGCTGGGTAACCAACAAGTCAACACCTTCGATGCTACGATCCCCGTGAGAGAAGCGGCAGACCCGCATCAAGTCCCGAGCCCTTGCAAATACATACAAAGCTGGAAGGTCCGCACCCCAATGGCTACGAACCCTCGTCAAATACGGCCCAAACATGGCACAACATTGCTCAAGATGCGTGCAAGACGTCCTCGGGACGGCCCAACCGGCCACCGAAGCGGCCCAACCCTGCTTTGCGAGGCCTTTCCAAGAAGAGCCCAGGAAAACGCGAACTATTCGTTTCAATTTGCTTCTTGAACGAATTGGGACACCTCGCCGGTTCGGCCCCCCGACGCTCCACAACGGCTCGGAGAATCCCCAGGACGACTACCAAACGGCCGAAGATCCCCCCCCGCGAAGAAGGCCCCGAGGCGTCCCAAGAGAACTTCCAAGCCGCTCCTCCTCCTCCTCCTACTCCTCCTCCTTCTCGTCCTCACCATCCTCCTCATCCTACTGCATATCTGCTGCTCATCTTCCCCTCCTCCTCCTCCTCCTGCCTCTCCTCCTCCTCCTCCTGCCGAAGACTGCGGCAAAACGGCCCCAAGAGAAGAGCCCCACCAAAGAAACGGCAAGCCGCATATTCAAGCTTCCTGCCTCGAGAAAGCCAGCGCCGCCACAAGAGGCCTTCAGGAGGCCACAAACATAGAACCCGTTGAAACTCGAGTGGTTTTGAAGCGCGTGGGACTTATCGCTCCAGAGGCCCAAGAGGCCCCAGGGCGGCCTAAGAAAATGCCCAAGACGGCCACAAACGTTCCCGAAGACGGCGCCGCAAGCCGGAAACGCAAGCCTTCCGTGCCGAGAGGGCTCCCGGAGGCTCAACGACGAGCTCTGTAGGCCCGATAGGACCACTCCTAAGAGGCATCGCGGCTTCTATTCGTCTCTCTTGTTGTTGATTGCTTTCTCTCTCTCTCTCTCTCTCGGTGTGCCTCGGTCTCTCTCTCTCTCTCTCTCTCGGCTTTCGGGCTCCCCGAGATCCCCGGAGCCCACGTTTGCGAACGTCTTGGGCCCTTCGTGGGCCGTACCGACAGCGAAAACAAACTACGTTTTACAAACAGAATGAGGCTATTTTGGCCGCTTGGAATTGTATTGGGGGCCCTATTGGGGGTCGCTTGGAGTGTCTTGGGGACTTCTGAAAATGTCTTCGAGGCCATGTTAAGCGTCTAAGAGCGACCTTCGGGCGTCCGGTGTCTGTTCTGGAGCCTCTTGGACCCTCCTTGACGCCGAAACCCTGTAAAATCACAGGGGAAATGAGCCCCGGGGCCCACATTTGTGGTCGAGGTCCCGGCCCGGGCCCCCGGACCCGGTGCGCCGTTATATGTCTATATAGGCCAGGTGTTCCAGCGTGGGCCCCAAACAAAGATATCTCGCACTTTGGATGTGGAAGCTCTGTGGTGCCATCTACGTATAGATCTTCTCCAACCTATGTGCCTTACTCCCACCAGCCATTTAGGGCGTGAGTGGTTTAGAGCGTTTCCTCTTCCAACCCCCTTCTTCCCCTTCGGGAATGGGTTTATCACTGTTCCCTACTAACAAACACCCCCTCCCCCAGGCGACCGGTAGCCAACCAGGACCAATGACAACCTCCTCCACCATCCCTGCCAAACGCATTATCCTGGCGAAAGACCCAACCATATGCAATTGTGAATACTGCAATTGTGAATATCTTCTCGGTGGAGCCCCCTACGGGGCCACGAAACGTACGACGGGTGTGCCGAAATGGGTGTGCGGGACGCTTGCGGGCACACCCACTGGGGCCTTCGGTGGAGCTCTCTATGGAGCCAAGAAACGTGTGAGGGGTGTGCCGAAATGGGTGTGCGGGACGCGTGCGGGCACACCCACTGGGACCTTCGGCGGAGCTCCCTATGGGGCCACGGAACGCGTGAGGGGCGTGCCGAAATGGGTGTGGCTGACGCATGCGGGCGCGGGCACTGGGGCCTTCGGCGGAGCTCCCTATGGGGCCACGAAACGTGTGAGGGGTGTGCCGAAATGGGTGTGGGTGCACGCATGCGGGCGCGGGCACTGGGGCCTTCGGTGGAGCTCCCTATGGAGCCACGAAACGTGTGAGGGGTGTGCCGAAATGGGTGTGGGTGACGCATGCGGGCGCGGGCACTGGGGCCTTCGGTGGAGCTCCCTATGGAGCCACGAAACGTGTGAGGGGTGTGCCGAAATGGGTGTGGGTGACGCATGCGGGCGCGGGCACTGGGGCCTTCGGTGGAGCTCCCTATGGAGCCACGAAACGTGTGAGGGGTGTGCCGAAATGGGTGTGGGTGACGCATGCGGGCGCGGGCACTGGGGCCTTCGGTGGAGCTCCCTATGGAGCCACGAAACGTGTGAGGGGTGTGCCGAAATGGGTGTGGGGACGCATGCGGGCGCGGGCACTGGGGCCTTCGGTGGAGCTCCCTATGGAGCCACGAAACGTGTGAGGGGTGTGCCGAAATGGGTGTGGGTGACGCATGCGGGCGCGGGCACTGGGGCCTTCGGTGGAGCTCCCTATGGAGCCACGAAACGTGTGAGGGGTGTGCCGAAATGGGTGTGGGTGACGCATGCGGGCGCGGGCACTGGGGCCTTCGGTGGAGCTCCCTATGGAGCCACGAAACGTGTGAGGGGTGTGCCGAAATGGGTGTGGGTGACGCATGCGGGCGCGGGCACTGGGGCCTTCGGTGGAGCTCCCTATGGAGCCACGAACGTGTGAGGGGTGTGCCGAAATGGGTGTGGGTGACGCATGCGGGCGCGGGCACTGGGGCCTTCGGTGGAGCTCCCTATGGAGCCACGAAACGTGTGAGGGGTGTGCCGAAATGGGTGTGGGTGACGCATGCGGGCGCGGGCACGGGGGCCTTCGGTGGAGCTCCCTATGGAGCCACGAAGCGTGTGAGGGGTGTGCCGAAATGGGTGTGGGTGACGCATGCGGGCGCGGGCGCTGGGGCCTTCGGTGGAGCTCCCTATGGAGCCACGAAACGTGTGGGGGGTGCCGAAATGGGTGTGGGTGACGCATGCGGGCGCGGGCACTAGGGCCTTCGGTGGAGCTCCCTATGGAGCCACGAAACGTGTGAAGGGTGTGCCGAATTGGGTGTGGCTGACGCATGCGGGCGCGGGTACTGGGGCCTTCGGTGGAGCTCGTATGGGGCTACGAAACGCTGTACTGGGTGGGTGAAACGCAAGGACGAGGGGGAGGAGGGAGGAGGAGGAGGAGAGGAGAGGAGAGGAGAGGGTAGGAGACGCGGGGACCGTTTCTTCAAAACGAGGACCCAACACCACAGGATGGTTGGGAAATACATCATACACTTTGGGGCTGAATCTTGGATCATGCTCGTGGGCCCCGCGAGCACTTTGTATTGTCTTGTTGTCAGGGACGGCGCGAGGGGCTCATATTGTCTGCTGTGCGCAAGGCCACTTTCCCGGCCAACAAACAATATTCGCCGGCCCAACGGGCCAGGGCGTGCTAAGATCTCCGGTAACTGGTTAACAGTATTAACAGTATTTCTAGTTCGCGCGCGCGGGGCGGCCCCTGGGGGTCCCCCGGCGAAAAGTACCCCGACCAACGCCCGGTCGCCGCCCGACCGCCGCCCGACCGCCGCCCGACCAAGTCTACTCAGAGATGGTTTTCCTTCTGGGTGCGGCCTCTCAGGCTCCCCAGAGCGCGCTCAGAGTGCCCCAAGAGGCCCCCAAGACTGCCCAAGAGGCCCCCGAGACGCCCAAAGAGCGCTCGAAGACGCCGAAGATGACCCCAAGACGGCCCAAAAGGCCCCCAAGACCGCTCCAAGACGGCCCACGAAGCTCCCAAGACGGCGCCGAAACGACCCAAGAGAGCCCTCAAGACGGCCCAAGTGCCGCCCAAGACGGACCAAGAGGCCCCAAGACGGGCCCAAGAGGGACTCAGGAGGGATACCGAGAACTCAAAAATGGAGCCCTCCGTCCCAGAAGGCGCCCAGGAGGTCCCAAAGAGGCCCCAAGAGGCCTCCAAGAGGCCCCAAGATGTCGCCAAGAGGCCCCAGGAGACTCCCAGGAGGCCCAAAAGAAGCCCCAGAAGGCTTCAAACATGTCTCCCAGGCGCCCCCGAACGGCCTCTCAACAGACCCCAAGAGGCCCCCCAAAGAAGCATCTTGACGACGACTCTATTTCGCCCCATCGAGAGACGACCCCCAGGGAACTGCTTCACCATCAAAACTCCCCACGCAACGCGTCCGAACGACACCCGCCCCCAAGAGCGCAACATGGGCAACGAACACACAGACAAAAACCAGCGATGCCATATCACGGGCCGGCGGAATGAGCGAAGCGATTCAATAAACTGCACTTCGCGGGTGAATCTGGATGAAGGACGTCGGGGGCGCTGGCATATTGACTGCTGCGTGCAAACCCACCAGATCCCATATGGTCCCCGCCGCGATTGTGCATTGGTTTTCGACAAGGGTGGTGGGGGCCGACGTGTTTCCCAATGTGTGCTGTCACGTGCGCGGGCGCACTTGGCACACTCTGCGCGTGCCCCGAACGTGGCGCTCCTGGCGCGGCTGGACCATGCGGCACACATGGCGCACGTGGCTCATATGGCGCGCCAGGCGTGCCTGACACGCTTGGGCCGCCCAGGGGTACCTGGCGCACCTGGCGCGCGTGGCGCGCATGGCACGCGTGGCGCACCCAGCCACAGCGTCGCGCACATGAGGTCTGATTTGGTTTCCAGAAGCTGTCCATCCATAGACGACCTCTGAACATGCTGAAGCTCAGGTGCTACTTATGTGTTGGGAGGGCGGGTGGGAGTGAGCGAGACAGCCTGCGGGCAGGGAGGGTGTCTTGACCCCTCCCCCTTCCCCCTCCCTCCCCCTGGACCTGGACGGGGGCAGGGTGCAGGGTGTCAGAGCATCCAAGATGGCCTCGGCGAGAAGGCCAAAATCATGGATTATCCCAACTGTTGTAGGCTTGCCCAGTAGGTTCTGAATGTGTTAAAATTGGTGCCTCGGGGGGTCACTTTGCCCGTTGCTCGGACGTTATCCCAGCTCCACGGTTTCCCCAGGTGCCTTATGCCAAGCGATGCCAAGCAATGCCAAGCACTGCGCCCATGCAATAGGAAACCGTCTCCTAATTGGGGTCGCGCCGGGTTCATACTAAAGTGTTGCCCACAGTTTGGCCTCCCGGGGGGGCGCTAAGTGAGGAGCTCCCCTCCTTTGATCGATCTCCTCCGAGATGGCCCCAAAATGGACCCAAGGATGCCCCAAGAGGTGCCCAGGAGACCCCAAGAGGCCGAGGCCCCCCAAGAGGCCCAAAAGATGCCCCCCAAAGGTTCCCAACATACCCCCAGGGGCCCCAAGAGGCTCCCCAGAGGCACCAAAGACGCCGCAAGAGACAACGGCGAGAAGGCCAAACTCATTGATGTTACTAAGGTTGTTGCCACATGTTGGCCTCCTAGGGGGTGGGGACCCTGATTAAGGAGCTCCATCCTTTGATCGATCTCCTCCAAGGTGGCCCCAAGATGGCCTCCGAGGCTCCAAAGGTTCCCCAAGACGGTCCCCCAGAGGTGCCCAGGAGGTCCCAAAAGGCCCCCAAGAGGCTGTCAAGCCAAGAGACATCGGCGAGAAGGCCAAACTCATTAATTGTTTCGGGGGGGGCGACCCCTGAGTAAGGAGGCTCCCTCCTTTGGCTCTGAGAAAGGAGCTCCCCTCCTTTGATCGATCTATGTATTCAAGATGATTCCAAGATGGCCACCGAGGCTCCCAAGGGTGCCCGAAGACGGCCCCAAGAGGTGCCCAGGAGGCCCCAAGATGCCCTTAAGATGCCCCCCGAAGGCCCTCAAGAGACCCCCAGAAGGCGCCAAGAGGCCCCCCAGCGGGACCCAGGACGCCTCAAGAGGCCCCCGGGACTGCCAAGAGACCCCTAAGACGCCCCAAGAGGACGCCAGTTGAACGAAATCCGAAGAGACTCCGAGAGGCATCCAAATGGCCTCTGGCCTTTCTGATCGCCCTCCTCCTCCTCCTCCTCCTCCTCCTCATCCGCCAGTTCCTCATCCTCCTTCCTCCTCCCTCCTCCCCCTCCCCCTCTCCCTCCTCCTCCTAATTCTTCTGCTGCTCCTCCTGCTCCTCCTCCGATTCCTCCTCCATCCTCCTTCTCTTGGGGTACGTCGTCTGCCCAGCCCTTTCTTCCACTGTATTCTCCTCCACATCCCTGATCAGGGCAACTCGTCTGGGCATCGTGTCTGGATGGGCTGGTGGGGTTACTTTTTTAGATTCGCGGCCCGCAAGGAGAAGTCCAGAGGGCGGTATGACCGAGGCTGGGGCACAGCGACAGATAATTGGCGCGACACTGCGCAGAGTGCACCTGCAGATAATGAAGAGCCCAGCCGCTGAGCGTGTGACAGCATTACGCGGACCCCAAAAGCCGCTTAGCGTGTGCCAGGCGGAAACAGGTCCCGGTGGGGATACGCGAAGCGTTTAGAATTTGCAGATTATGTGGTGCTCCAGTCTGGCTTTGCAGCGCGCGAGCGACGCCGTCGGAGGCAATCCCACGCTCGCGTTGGACTGCTACTCACACGACAGCAGCTGCAAAGAACAGCTAACACCCAGAACAGGGGCAACATTTCCAAGGCCAGGATAAGAGGAGGATGGAGAGGTGCGGGCAGAGAAGGGAGAGGACGAGAAAGGAGGCTCTGCTCCCGTGCCTTGGCTTTCCTACCATTGCAAGGCTTGGCAAGGTTCCAGCCCACGCTTCCCTTCGCTGTACAACTGTGGAAACCAGTGAACACTCCGGTGTGTTAAAAAAACCACAGCCCTACCTTCTCAACAGGGGGGCCATGGCATACCGTTGCCACGGACCGCCCTGAGTCTACGCTGGAGACAGCGCCATCCGACTCTCGCGATCAGTGCCTCGTGCCCGCGCGTCGCTACGCACGAAGATCAGGTGCGCATCCGAGAATGTTCGACCGCCCAGTGGGCAGCCAATGGCAAGGTTCTTGAGTCACTCGAACAGCACGTGGCCCATGCCTCCGCTGGCTGTGCAATTGTGGAAACCAGTGGGCTTGAACATCACACTCTGGCATGTTGGATGCAGCCCTGCCGTTCCAACATACACAGAAATTGGACTGGCCCGCAGTCCGTTCAGGCTTCAGGCCGCGCATCACCTCCAGTACTGCCTGAGGACTGCCTGAAGCCTGTGGCTCCTGGTGTCAAGTACCTCAACCTGAAGATCAAGAACTCCTCAAAACCGATGCTATCCCCGAGGACTGGCTTGTACATGTCAGCGCGGCCGATGAAAGAGAGAAAGCTCTCCATTTCCTGGCTGTCTATTCTGCCGCTTCGGTCCACGTCCAGCTCGTCAAACTCCTTTTTGTACCTGTCGATCTCGACGGGATCTAAGCCGTACTTCAGGGCCATCTTGCGCAAGCCGCGCTCCTCCTCGGTTAGGCTGTGTCGTTTGTCGAAACACCAGATGCGCTGCACTCAAAAAACTCACAGAAGCTCAGACCGCGATCCCCGTGGACACCCACGGCCTTACACACCTTCTTGACGGAAGACGCCATCAGCTGAACCTGCCGCTCCGCTAAGACGTCGCTGTCCAGGTTGAGTTGGCTCTGCATGAGCCTGGCAAACTGCTCCTGGCCGAGGCGTCCGTCCCTGAGCATATCGGCCCCTGGGGCAAGGGGCTCGGCGTGGTCCCGGAAGGCGGCGTATGCCCGCTGCATCTCTGCCAACGGCACCTGCATGGTCTGGGCAAGTCGGCAGGCCTCCGCGACGTCCCTGCAGTGGCTCCGCACCGCCGCCGCCGCCGCCCCCGCGGGGCGCGACGATCCCCTGGGAGCAGGGCCGCTGCCCCGATCGCTCCGCGCAAGCTCCAGGTCCTCGCGCGCTGGCGCCCCAGACGGGGGCCTGTGACCACCGCGCCTGGAGCGGATCACGTCGACCACCGCCACTGGCGCTCCGCAACTCCCTGCCACAGACAGCCTCGAGACTGAGCGGCGGCTCGCAGGAGAGTCGCGCCCCGCGCTGCTCGCAGGGGAGTCGCACACCGACGACTTCGAACCCGTACAGCTGGACACGGGGGAGCCAGGCGCTGTGCTGGGTGCCGCACACACTTGGGCGCCTGGCTCAGCCTTTACAGGGCGAGGGTTGGAGCAAGCCCTGCGGCTGAGCGACGGATGCGACATGAGGCTGCCCGAGCTGGTGGAACGGCTCGCCAGGCGTGAGCTCTCCCGGTTCACTGGGCTGCGCAGAATGGGGTCCAGTCGGCTGGAGCTCATGGGTTAGGGGTATAGTCAGATATGGCTGCAAGAGGCGAACACAAGCTGGGAGGCAGCCGGGGTGGAAGCTTGAGCCAGAGGCTACGGACTGGTGGGGTTACGCGAAGCATCTAGAATATGTGTGGTGCAAGCTATGCGGTGCGTGCATGCTGCGTGGTACAATATTACTGGCGCTGCTACATGTGGTGCATGCAATGTGGTACATGCTATGCAGGCGGCAACGAGGCAACCACGGGCGGTGACCAATCATAGCCAGCGCCGAAGATGCGCACGAGGCGCCCACAGGCGGCGACCAAACGAAAGCCCTGAAAACCCAGAGCAAGCACGAAACGCCTACAAACCCATGCCAACGCACGAGGCGCCCACGGGGCGCCCACTGGCGGCGACCCGGGAAAACAAGCATCACACGCCCATGAACCACTTAGACACCTTTATGCCAGCGTGGACCCCCAACAGTGAGCAATTGCACTTCGCACTTGAAAGAGATGTGGTGCGAGCCATCTGGTGTGAGATGTGTGGCGTAAGCTATGTGACGTAAGTTATGCGATGCAAGCTATGTGGCGCAAGCCATGTGGCGCAATATGTATGATGCGAATCATATGTGGGAAATTGCTACACCGTACCAGATCGTGTGCAAGATCTTCTTCGATCAAGCGCTTCTCAGATCACCGCATGAGCACCGCATGCTAAGTTTTGCAAGAGATCGCGGGAGGTGTCGATACTGGCTTGGCTGGGATGATATGATTGATATGTGAGGTGACCGATCGTGTACAAGAAGTACGGGGAAGCACTACGTGGAGGTGGGCGAGTAACCCCAGCCTCGGCGGGGGAGGGGGGGGCAGAACCCAATCTCCTTGAATGAAGGAATGTATGTGGTGTGAGCTATGCGGTGTCAGCCACTTGGCGCAAGATGTATGAATTAAGCAACGTGAAGTGAGCTATGCGGCGCCCACGAGGCGCCCACGGCAGCCCACCAGGCGAAATCTCTCCGCGCCCACCTAATAGCTGATCAACCGCAGTGGGAACCCTTAAGTCAAGCACTACTTGCGCAAGACGTGAGAAGCCCTTGGTGAAAACACTGCCTGGGGGGAAAACTGTGCCGACTAACTGAGACCGCCAACCGAACTCTACAACACAACGCGCCGCGCAGAAAAATGATTCTGGAGCGTCCGGCATTCCTTGGAGCGCTCGTTGTTTACGATCTCTAAGCACCACTTGACCTCGCGAGCTGGCCAACCGTCCAATCACACGACGATAGAGCCGCAACAGTGACAAGAACAGGCGAAGGAACAACAACGGGAGGAGAGAGAGGGAGCAGGATACCAACATGACACGTAACAGTTAGGAATAAAGACAATAGGATGAGCAGGATGAGAAGGATCGGGGCGAGCAGGGGGAGGAGGAGTCACCATGTGACCTCCTGCGTGTCAAGTTCGCCTTCGTGGTACATCTGGGAGAAGGCCTTCCCGAAGAGGGTTGCCGCATTGCTCATGTCCAGTTCTCCCCCCATCCTCTCTCCATACTCCCATCGCGCGCCTCCCCGTCGCAAGCGCCCCAAACTGGCTCCAGATTGGGCACACGCGCACGCCCGCCTGATCATGGCTGGGCAACGTGGGGCACCGAAACGCTCGCGAGGAGAAATGTGGGCGCGATTTTTGTTGCAGAGCGAGCGCAACAGCGGAACTAGGTGATGAGGGGAGGAAAAAGGCACAGTTAACGCCCGCAGCCAGCTGTGATATGGGGCCACACACTCCAGAAGGGAGGCTCATGCAATACGAGTGTACCCAGCAAGGATGAGATCGCGGCGGCCCATGAAGAAAGGTTTCCCCGATACTGACTCGAGAAGCCATCGTGATACCGATCAATCCTCCCCCTCCCCTCACACCCCCCCACTGCGCATGTCTAGTTAGAATGAATGGCTTATGCCAGCAGTTCAAATCAAAAGAATCCTGTATGGCCGTGCACGGATTTGGCATGTTGTCGATGAACGAAGCAGAGGGGGGCACTACAATTACGACAAAACAACCGATCCAACTCCGAGGGGCGCAAGACGACGACTCAACTGCACGATTGACGTAACGGAATATTGATCACAATGTAATGTATCAGTCTAGGTGTTCCCCACCTCCTCAATTGGGTGATTGTTTTCTCTGGGCACCCTGCGCAGGAACATCCCTCCATCACCATCGCGATCATACTGATCGCCGTCATCATCGTCATCATCATGCAGTCACTCATACCCACACACTCACCCATCATCACCATTCATGATCGCCATACACACGCACACACTCACATACTCACATTGAAGGGAATATCGAGTGGGACCCGCCTCCCTATGAGGCCCGCATTTCATGTTGGTAATCCGAGAGGGTCATCGGCATACTCTACCTGGCATAGCGCTTGAGCACCCCGAAGGGGGCAAAACGTGAGGATGTCTTGAGCGGGGGCCTCGTCTGTGAGTGAACTGCGAGGAAGTCTCAGGCGGGAGCCCCCTCCCCTCCCTATAGGGCCCGCGTTTCATATTTGTAAATCGAGCGGGTCATCAGAATACTTCACCAAGCATAGCGCTTGAGCAACCCCGGGGGGCACATCGTGAGATTGACTCTAGCGGGGGCCTCGTCTACGAGTGAATTGCGAGGAATTCTCAGGCGGGAGCCCCCTCCGTATGGGCCCCGCACTTCATGTTGGCAATACGCACGGGTCATCGACATACTCCACCAGGCATAACACTTCAGCACCCCATTTGGGGGCAAATCGTGAGGATCTCTCGAGCGGGGGCCCCGTCTGTGAGTCAATTGCGTGGAAGTCTCAGGCGGGGCCCCCTTTCCCTATGGGGCCCGCGCTTCATGTTGGGGAACGGGTCATCGGAATACTCAATCAGGCATAAGACTTGAGCGGGCGACGTCAGACTCGAACCGGGAACTTCAGGACTATGAGAAGGCGCTCTGGTCAAATGCGTCCCTCTTCCCCCTGCTGCGCTGCGTTCAATTCGGCCCCTACTCCTCGCTCTCGCCAGTCCTCATCATCGTGCACTCCCTCCTGTGCTTCCCGTCGCTCTCGTACGGCGCACCCCTCGCTCACCGCAACGCCTTCAGAAACGTCTTGAGCGTCCGCACCATGTACGGCTCCTCGTTCAGATCGCATTTAAGGATGTCCGCCAACACCTGCCATGACGACGGCGTGCCCACGATTACACCACCAGCCCAGCCCCAAGAAACCTCCAAACCAAACCCAGACGCTGAAACCCGAGCGACTCGATTGATTGAAGATGTGCAGATTATGTAAAACCCTCAGGCTCCTCTTGAAACAATACCGGAACCAAACAGAAACGGTTTCTTGACGTGCGTCTCTGGCAACGCACTGCCACTCGTCCGACAACCAGTTCCGTCCAACGAATTAAAAATGAACCGATTTAATCAATGAGAATATCACTCCGCAGCCCGCACGGGACAATCGCAGCCCATCCGCTCACGCGATCCATCCGCCACGTTTTTGTTGCTGCGCCAATCTGGAGAGGGGTTCAGGGGGCGGGTATGTCCAGACAACGATCGCTGCAAGGCAAATGTGAATACACATAGCTCTGTTCATTGACTTACATATATAATGAAACCATCGCGCGCTCAAGTTCTAGCATTTGGAAGCTTCGTGCGTCGTGCCGAGATCGAGTAAGTAGAACTCCGATTCGCCGATTTGGGACTCGTCTTGATTTGGGAGTCTCTTGGGCCGTTGGGGCCGACTGAGGGGTCTCGCGGGGATGGTCTACAAATTGCTGCTATACGTCGTGGACCGTTTGTAGACCCTCTGCTGCCCTCTTGAGCCGAGCTGGAGGACCTCTTGGGGCGTCTGGAGGCTCTCATGGGCAATATTGGGCCCCTCTTGGGCCGGCTTGGGCTCCTCTTGGGGCCCTTGTGGTTGGTGTTGGGGCGATAGTGGAAACCTCTTGGACAACCCGCAGAAAGCCAAACAACGGGGCAACCCGAGGAACGCCAGCCAGCGCAGGCCTCGCACCCACCGGTGCTTCAATAACAAAAAGGAAAACCTCAGCAAGAACCCATTAGGCAAGCCAAATTTGGGAAAGTGCGTTCCTACCTGTTTTTCCTCGACAGGCCAGTAATTACGCAGGACAGCTTAGAGATAGCCGGATTTGCTTTCTTATGTCCACCAGGCCCCCTGCGGGGCTGACACACGTCTGAACCTGATGGCCGCCACACCCGACTTCTTGTGCTCTCTTACGATCAGAGTGCAACCAAAGGCTTTTGGACGTGTTCTGGCTGGCCATATTACCACTGCATGCCCTTTGGTCATCATTCGAACGACTGTTTCAGCCGTGGTAGGGCATGAGTCCGCATCCTGGTCTGTGGCAATGGCCACGATCTCCGGAGGGCGCTCGCGTTCACCTGCGCGTTTAACTTCAATGAACGGTGTGCTTCGTCGGGGCTCAAACGGCTTCGCGCAGATACTGAAGACCCTACAAGCTGCCGTCTTTCGCCCAGTGCAGGGATAGGGTACCTCATAATGAATGCGTTCGGGCGCCCCGTGCAGCCTGCAAATGTGATATTTAATTTACTGTGCGACAGACTTCAAAGAAGCACACACTTGTCGGGATGAGAACCCCACCAGCCCTTTTCGGCGTGAGTGGTTTTGCGGGCTTCCTCTTCAAACCCCCTTCTTCCCCGTCGGGGAAGGTTTTATCACTTTCCCTATTAGTATGCACCCCTCCCCCGGGCGACCAGCAGCCAACCAAGAACCATGCTCAGCCCCCCCACACCATCCCTGTCAAAAAACATACAAAACGCACTCTGCCTCCAAATCCGGAGCATGCGCAATCAACCCGATGCGGGTCCCTGTCAAAGAATGATACAACATACACTTTGGGGCAAAGTCTGGAGTCATATTCGTGCGGCCCCCGAGCACTTTGATTTGTTCTTCGACAGGGACGGCGGGGGTGTCTGTATATTGCCTGCTGCGCGCAGGGCTACCATCCCTGACAAAACACACACATAATGCACATAGCGGCTAAATCTGGATCCTGCGCGGCCACCCCGCGATCATTGCCAAGCGGTTTTTGACAGGGGCGGCGAGGGTGGTGGCGTATGGCCGCTGTGCACAGGCCCACAAGACACAGTGATGGGCATTGGTTTTCGATATCGATCAGGGGGGCCGACATGTTTCCCGATGTGTGCTGTCACGTGCGCAGGCGCAGCTGACACAATCTGCACGTGCCCCGAACGTGGCGCACCTGGCGCGGCTGGAGTATGCGACGCACCTGGCGCACGCGGAGGCACGTGGCGCATCTGGCGCACCACGTGTGCCTGGCACGCTCGGGCCCCAGGGGTGCCTGGCGCGCGTGGTGCGCCTGGCACGCACGGCGCACCTCGCCCCAACGTCGCCTAGTAGCTGCCCATCCAAAGACGACCGCTGCACATGCTGAGCTTCGGGTGCTACTTATGTGTTGGGAGGGCGGGTGGGAAAGAGCTAGACGGCTTGCTATCTGGAGGGTGCCTTGACCCCCCCCCCTACACCCTCACTCTGGGTCTGGGCGGGGCGTTTCGCGAGGGGCTGGGGCGTCCAAGGTGGCCTCGACGCGGAAGCCCAAATCACTGACGTTCTTAAGGTTTTGGCCACATGTTGGCCTCCAGGGGGGAAGGGCACATATTAAGGAGCCCCCCTCCGTTTGATCCCAAGAGACCCCAAAGGGGCCCCAAGAGGTCCCCCAGAGGCACCCAAGAAGCCCCAAGAGGCCTCGGCGAGAAGACCAACATCACTGATTTGGAATAATGTTTTGGCCGCATGTTGGCCTCCTTGGGGGGGGACCAAAATTGAGGAGCCCCCCCATCATTTGATCGATCTCCTTCAATATGTCCTCCGAGGCTCCCAAGGGTGCCCCAAAACGGCCTCAAGAGGTGCGCAGGAGGCTGCAAGAGGTCCCTCAAAGGCCCCCAAGAGGCCCCTAAGGAGCTCCCAGAAGACTCCCACCAGGCCCTAAGAGGCACCCACACCCTACAAACTGCCGTCTTTCGCCCAGTGCAGGGATAGGGTACCTCATACGATTAGAGTGCAACCAAAGGCTTTTGGACGTGTTCTGGCTGGCCATATTACCACCGCATGCCCTTTGGTCATCATTCGAACGACTGTTTCAGCCGTGGTAGGGCATGAGTCCGCATCCTGGTCTGTGGCAATGGCCACGATCTCCGGGGGGCGCTCGCGTTCACCTGCGCGTTGAACTTCAATGAACGGTGTGCTTCGTCGGTGCTCAAACGGCTTCGCGTAGATACTGAAGACCCTACAAGCTGCCGTCTTTCGCCCAGTGCAGGGATAGGGTACCTCATAATGAATGCGTTCGGGCGCCCCGTGCAGCCTGCAAATGTGATATTTAATTTACTGTGCGACAGACTTCAAAGAAGCACACACTTGTCGGGATGAGAACCCCACCAGCCCTTTTGGGCGTGAGTGGTTTTGCGGGCTTCCTCTTCAAACCCCCTTCTTCCCCGTCGGGGAAGGTTTTATCACTTTCCCTATTAGCATGCACCCCCTCCCCCAGGCGACCAGCAGCCAACCAAGAACCATGCTCAGCCCCCCACCATCCATGCAAAAAAAACAATACAACACGCACTCTGCCTCCAAATTCGGAGCATGCGCAACCAACCCGATGCGGGTCCCTGTCAAAGAACAATACAACATGCACTTTGGAGTCATATAAGTGAGGCCCGCGAGCACTTTGATTTGTTCTTCGACAGGGGCGGCGGGGGTGTCAGTAGATTGCCTGCTGCTCGCAGGGCTACCATCCCTGACAAAACACACACACACACACACGCACACACACATAATGCACATTGCGGCTAAATCTGGATCATGCGCGGCCACACCGCGATCACTTTCAAGTGGCTTTTGACAGGGGCGGCGAGGGTGGTGGCGTATGGCCTGCTGTGCCAAAGCGGCCCACCAGACACAATGATGGGCATTGGTGTTCCATACGGATGGTGGGGGCCGACATGCTCCCCGATGTGTGCTGTCACGTGCGCAGGCGCAGCTGACACAATCTGCACGTGCCCCGAACGTGGCGCACCTGGCGCGGCTGGAGTATGCGACGCACCTGGCGCACGCGGAGGCACGTGGCGCATCTGGCGCACCATGTGTGCCTGGCACGCTCGGGCCCCAGGGGTGCCTGGCGCGCGTGGTGCGCCTGGCACGCATGGCGCACCTCGCCCCAACGTCGCGCACGTGGGCTCGGTTTTGGTTCCAGGTGTTGGTTCCCAGTAGCTGCCCATCCAAAGACGACC
Source organism: Prorocentrum cordatum (assembly GCA_963575745.1). NCBI lineage: Eukaryota > Dinophyceae > Prorocentrales > Prorocentraceae > Prorocentrum > Prorocentrum cordatum. The sequence goes on along the minus strand of CAUYUJ010019392.1, from coordinate 1,834,136 downwards.
GCTGAACATGCTGAGCTCCGGGTGTTACTTCTGTGTTGGGAGGGCGGGTGGGAGTGAGCTAGACGGCTTGCTATCTGGAGGGTGCCTTGACACCCCCCCTACACCCTCACTCTGGGTCTGAACGGGGCGTTTCGCGAGGGGTTGGGGCGTCCAAGATGGCCTCGACGCGGAAGCCCAAACCACTGACGTTACTAAGGTTTTGGCCACATGTTGGCCTCCAGGGGGGGGGGGGCACAAATTAAGGAGCCCTCCCCCGTTTGATCGATCTATTCCAAGATGGCCCCAAGACGGCCACTGGAGGCGCCCAAGGGGCCCCCAAGAGACCTCAAAGGGGCCCCAAGAGGTCCCCCCGAGGCACCCAAGAAGCCCCAAGAGGCCTCGGCGAGAGGACCAACATCACTGATTTGGAATACGGTGTTGACCACATGTTGGCCTCCTGGGGGGGACCCAGATTGAGGAGATCCCCCATCATTTGATCGATCTCCTTCAATATGGCCCCCTAGGCTCCCAAGGGTGCCCCAAAACGGCCTCAAGAGGTGCCCAAGAGGATGCAAGAGGTCCCCAAAAGGCCTCCAAGAGGAGGCCCCTAAGAAGCTCCCAGGAGACCCCCAACAGGCCCTAAGAGGCACCCAAGAAGCCCCAAAAGGCCTCGGCAAGGAGGCCAAAGTCACTGATGATACTAAGGTTTTGGAAATATGTTGGCCTCCTGGCGGGGACCCTAATTGAGGAGCCCCCCTCATTCAAGATGGCCCCAAGATGGCCCCCGAGGCTCGCAAGGGCGCCCCGAAACGGCCCCTAGAGGTGGCCCCCAAGATGCCCCCAAGAGGCTTCCGAGAAGCCCCTTGAAGCCCCCAGAGGCACCCAAAACGCATAAAAAACACTGGGACGATTCTGCTTTGTTTCACCCGGAATAAAAGTCGCCCTTTTCGATCCACCCGTTTAGATACATTCCCTCCGTGTACATCCACCCGTTTAGATTCACCCGTTTAAATCCGCCCGTTTGTAATTCGCCCGGATTTCAATTCATCCGCTTCAATTCGCCCGTTTCAATTCGCCTGAATCGATTCGCCCTTGTCGGCTCACCTTCCTGACTTCGCAGCTTTAAACTTTGGTACTATGTGTTTCATCGTCGCCCGAACTTAGACTAATCCGGTCTGCATTCGCCCGATGTTCCATTTCATCCGATTTGGAGTCGCACGGGTTTAAAACCATCCTGCTTGAGATCCGGCCGAGTTTGAAATCATCCGTTTGGATTCACCCACTTTGGAATCAGGTGGGCGAAATGATACAAAGTCGGGCGAACCACTAGCAGATGAAACGAAACCGGGGGAAACAAAAGCGGATTAAACAAAAGCGGGCAAAACGTGGATGAATCATAAGCGGGTTAAACCAAAGCAGATGACTTGAAATTCAAGCGTGCTGCTGCAGATCAGGAGGCATCGGCAACGCGACATAGACTGTGCAAAAACAGGGAACTGGGCCCCCGGCCCCAGGGGCAACACACTTTTTCAAAACTCCCCCCTGGTCACCTCTTTAGTCCCGGGGGTGGGCCGACCCTTGTCGGGGCGCTTCGGGGCCGGGCCCGGTGATGGGGGTCTGCCCGTCGACCCCCAGAGCGATCAGACAGCCGTCCTGGCGGCCCAAGACGGCCCCGAGCCACCTCGAAGACGGCCTCTAGGGGCCTCAGACGGCCCAAGAAGCTTTCCAAACGGACCAGAAGGCCCCAACGGCCCGAGAACCGACGAGTGCCCCAAGAGGCCAAACTTATAGATTTCCAGTCGGTGTTTGAAGGATTTGGGAGTTCTTACGGCTTCGGGCTTCCAACGCTCCTAAAAGGCTCAAGAGGCGCTGAAGACCGACCCGAAACGGCCCAAGAGGGGACCAAGAAAGCCCCAAGACGGCGTCAGAGACCTCTCGGGAGCCCCAAGATGACTCGAGAGGGCACCCGGACGGCCCAAGAGGCCCCCCAAGACGGCCCAAGAGGGGCCCCAGAGCGGCCCAAGAGTCCAAGAGGGCCCCAAGAGGGGCAACACGAACCCACAATTCCAGCCTTCTGCCCCCGCAGGCTCCCAAGAGGCCCAAAGAGGCCCCGACGAGGCGCCTCGAGGTTCCCAAGAACCCAATGGCGCTGTACCTATGGCAATCCCATTCCACTCCTGCCCCCTTATAGTGCTGCTGCCTGGGATTGCTGCCTTTCCTGCCTTATGCTTTTCCCCTCCTGATCATCCTGTTACTTCTGCTCCTGTCGTCTCGTCCTGATCCTCCTGCTGATTTTCATCTCGCCTGCCCCCTCATACTCCCCTTCGGCCTCCGCCTCCGCCCCGTGCTTCTGCTCCTCGCCCATCGTCAGCCCCCGTTTTCCGCCTCCTGTTTCTCCACCTGCTCCTCCAACGACCTTCGCTTCGCCCTCTTCTTCCAGATTCCCTTCGGGAGGCTGGCCCAAAAGAAGCGGGGGGGGGAACAGCCTAGCAACAACAAACAAACGATAATATTTCTCCCCTTGTACCGCGCGTCCTGCTGCTCTTCCTCGCTTGCATCACACACACACACACACACCTCACGCTCCGCACAGCGTACCGCGCGCGGCAGCCTTCACATACTTCGGCGAAACGAGTGGCATCTGCGACTGCACGTCCGTCTGCGACTCCGCCTCGTAGGACCAGAGCACGCGGTTGATGCGCAGCTTGATGTGCTCCTGAAGCCCCGCGGCGCTGTCAAAACGCGCAGCATGTGAGGAGGGTGGAATATCGATCGCGAATGGCATTTGCTTAATGATTATTGGCCCTTTTGGGGCACCCTGGGCCTTAGAACCCTCGGGGGACCTCGTGAGGCCTGTGGGGACCTGTCGCGACCTCCGAGCTGGCTTCGGATTCGAGTGCAATCTGAGCGCGATGGTACGGAAGCCAGGCAAGGGTGCATGAACGTCCGTGTAGTCAAATCGGCGCCCGGTCGGGGGTCCCGAACCTCACAAGCAGGCTCTGGTGCAGAAGAGGCGAAGGGCGCGTGGGCAGCGGTGATGTGGCACTGTGCAAGGCTTCAGCCGCAGGAGCGAGCGCGAAGGAGGAAAACACAAAACATATGCGCTCTGCAGCCGGGAAACTAAATAGGGAGCCGCGAGGGTTGAAATGGGCGGCTACCTTGGCCGAGTGGTGGTTTACCGCTTAGGGGAAGCCCCATCCGCGGGTGGTACCCAGCCTTGAGATTTCTCAAGGCCGTCGTGCGAGCACGACTTATCTCCTAGGTGATGGGCCCATCACAATTGTCCATCAACACTGTGGATTGCCGCGCTTCCCCCAGCGTCGGCGTCCGGATGGATGATACACGAAAGAAGTCCCGAGGGTAACAATTCCTGGATCCTTGGGCTACCCTCAAAAACAATTTCACATCACGAACCGTCTTTCGACAGACCCAGAAGTCAATTTTGACCGGCGAAAAATCCCCCAACCCCCAAACCCCTTTCCCCTGAGATTCCTTTCTTCAAGGGAGTTCCGACTGGACAACAACAGACGTACTCGGGGTATACGATCGGGTGGGGGCGTCCATCATCGATATGGGTGCGTAAAAACTGTCTCTCTGGGGACGTACCCCCGAATTCCCATTTTAATTTTCTGAACACACGAATGCCCCTTGGCACGAGTGACCTTTAGCGCGCGGCAGGGCCAGTCGTCGCATGCGACAGCCGTGGCCCGCCCTTCCATGCAATCCCCAGCCGTGCCCCCCTCCCTTTTCTCCCCCTCCCCCCCCCTCCGACGCCACTTTCGCCCTCGCCCCCACCCCTCCCCCCCCCCATCTCCCCTACCCTTTCCTCCTCTCGTCCGAAGCCCTCGTTCCCCTCCCTGGCCGTCCTCCCTCATCTCCCCGCCTACCCGCCCCCTCCCTTCCGAAACCGTTATTTCATCCACAACCCCCTGTCCGTCCCCTCTGGTCCCCTCCCCTCGACCTCGTTCCCTCTGACACCACCCTGCCTTCCCAAATCATCCTCCCCTTACGTCTCTTGCCTTCCCCTGTTCCCTTCACCGGCTACCCCTTCCTCGCCTCCCAACTGCTTTCCCCGAGCCCCCTCCGATCATTTCCCCCCTGGCCAAAGGTTGTGTCCTCTTGCGTGAGAAACAATGGATCCCATTTGATCTCATCACGTGTGCGCACGAGTCCCGCATAACCCATTTGTCTGTCTTCAGGATCCCATTTTTCGGCGTGGACGCTTCGAGGATCCCAGCCTTTCGCTGGGATATAAAATACGTAACTAGCACCCCGCAGATGCGGATAGAAGTGAGGGGGCGGTGGGGACGTCGGCAATTTGCGAGACTCTGGAGAAGCCCGCCGCAGGCGCCAGCGCCAAAGTTCCGCAAATTATGCAACGAGCCCGCCGCAGGCGCTGATTTCTTCGTTAAACCAATGTGGGTAGGTCGCGGGTGGGTCGCAAAAGGGTCGCGGGTGGGTCGCTGTTGGGTCGCGGGTGTAGAAGGCAGAAAATCCACCCCATAATGATCACCCCGACAAGCGAAGCCGTTTAGTAAACGCACACGAGGAATGGATCGAACAAGGCAGGGCTGTTCAGTCAACGCCCAGGGCCGTTTAGTAAACGTCAATTGTCGGGTCCGGGTGGTTTTTCCCTCCTGGAGGGTGGGCCGCGGGGTGGGTCGCGGGTTGGTCGCGGGGTGGGTCGCGGGTGGGTCGCGGTTGGGTCGCGGATGGGTCGCGGGGTGGGGTGGGTCGGTGGTGGGTCGCGGGGTGTGTCGCAGGTGGGTCGCAGGTGGGTCGCGGATGGGTCGGGGTGGGTCGCGGGTGGGTCACGGGTTGGGTCGCGGGGTGGGTCGCGGGGGGGGGTGGGCGGGTGGGTCGCGGGGTGGGTCGCGGGTGGGTCGCGGGTGGGACGACGACAACACACAACAACAACAACAACAACAACAACAACAACAACAACAACAACAACCACAAACACAACAACAACAACAACAACAACAACAACAACAACAACAACAACAACAACAACAACACCAACACCAACAACAACAACGACGACGACGACGACGACGACAACAACCACAACAACAACCACAATCATTATAAGTCTGTTCGCTCTTACTTGCCCGCGTGTCATTCAAAACGAGTTCCCCACACCCTCGATACCCGCCCTGTTCGTCTTCGATCATACCCCCTTTGGGGGGGTTCTTTCTCTTTGCGGGGGGGCGGCGGGCTTAGACAGGCGGGCGAACCTGAACGGGCGGACAATCCTTCGTGGGCGTACGTGTGCCCGCCATTGGAATTGGTGTGGGCCCTGCAAAAAAAATAAGGGGGAGAACGAGGGAGAGTGGGAGGAAGGGAGGGGGAGGGACGAAGGAAGAGGGAAAACGCCAGGAGAGAAGGAGCGAAGAGGGGGGCGGTTGATTAGAGGCAGAGAGAGAGAGAGAGTGAGAGAGATATAGAGAGAAAAAACACAGATAAGAGAGGTAGAGAAAGAGCGAGAGAGAGAAAGAGAGGGGAGAGAGAGAGAAAGAGAGAGGGAGGGAGGAGGCAGGAGACGGGAGGTAGAAGGGAGCAGGGAGAGGAGGGAGATGGGTTAGGGCAGAGAGGCACAAGGCTGAGGGAAGAGAGGAGGGAGAGAGAAGGGAGGAGAGGAGGAAGGAGGGAGGAGGGAGAGGGAGGAGGAGCAGGAAGGTAAGAGCGTGAACGTTCGAGGAAGTCCTAGGCGAAAACGCCGTTCCTGAAGGAAGTCTCGGGCGGGAGCCCACGACGTGCGGGCGATCCCCTGAAGGGCGGGTCGGGAGGGTGGGACAGTCAAGCGGGATGCCCGAGTATGGCGAGAGCGCGATTACTAAGTACATTGTAACGGCGTCCTTGGCGCAGCGTGCTTCCTGAGAGTCGAAAGCGCGATTTCTGAATAAATTGCATGGAAGCCACAGGCGAGAGCGCAATTCCTCAATCAAATGTGAAGGGTTCTCTCGCGGGAGCGGAGGTCTTGATTAAATTGAGAGGAAAAGTTTGATTCAAGCGCGAAGAAGTCTCAAGCGGGAGCGCCGTTCCTGCGTAAATTGTGAGGAGGTCTCAGATGGGAGCGGGGGTCCTGACAAAATTGCGAGGAAGTCACACAGGCGGGAGCACCGATCCTGAGTAATTTGTGAAGAAATCTCAGGAGCGGGGGTCCTGAGTAAATTTGGAGAAAGTCTCAGGCGGGAGCCGTTGTTGTTGTAATCCGGGGGGCCAGGGGCCCAGTCTGAGCACCAAGACTGTCACTGTCAAAGAGCAGTGTGCGAGCGTCGAGGGGCACACTTTGATTGAGAAAAACAAGTATGCACCGGTGAGGGGGGATCAGAAATAATTATTCTTCAGAAGTGAGAGTTCAACAACAACGCAACAAGCTGAACTCTCACCACCCATTCCATATTCAGCCACGCACCCAGGGACAATGAATGACCGTTCGGTACCCTCACTCTGATGATACTCACTAATTATGTGGACCCAGGGGAAATGGGATCCACGAATCCGTAGATATGCAGAACACAACTACGAATCTACGGGGGAAGACGGAGGATAGAGAAATGATCCTGCGACGCACCAGACCCTTTTGCCGCAAGTGGCAAGAGGAGCTGGTCCAGAATAGTATGGCTGATGACAACGCTGCGTGTGCCATTGGCCGTGCGAACTGTATGGGAAGCGCGGGCGTCGCGCGACTCACAGGGCAGCAACCGAAGGACGAGGACTAAGGCCCCAGGCTCGGAAAAAATGAAACGGGGGCGGGGACGAGGGGGGATCCGACGGACAAGGGGCCGAACAGTTATCGCGACAACGGTATTGACATGGTGAAAGGAGGAAGAGGACCGACACGAAAAAGGCAGGATGGAGAAGGAGGGTGGCGACTATTTTCCAATCGCACGTTGGAAATGCACCGCGGCCCGCGCCATGCCACTTTGGCACTCCAAAAGGTTATCTGGTCATGGCTACTGCAAAAAGCGAGCGAGGCGGAGCTCGCCCGCCAGATTCTACGCTTACATGTCAGCCCCTTGCAGCGCGGGAACACAAATCTGGCAAGCGCGCCGCCAGGTCTTCGGGCGGCCTGCGGGAAAGGGAATCAGGGCAACCTGAGTTTGCGCGGGACGTCACTCAGCTGGATCCCCCAGCAGCCCTCGGAAGTGGCGACCGTTTCGCAGCTCACAGCCACCCCAAAGCTGGCGAGGTTTAGTTTAAATCCACGAAGAACATCACTCTGCGGGACCCCGGCAACCGTGCAAAAGTGGCGACAGTTTCGCAGATCGCAACCCCCCAGGGATGGCGAGGCCGAATCTAGGTTTGCGAAGGACGTCACTCGCTGCGCACCCAGCGACCCTGGAAATTGGCGACAATTTCGTATCGCAGCCCCCGAGTGGTGCCGAGATCAAATCCGAGTCTGCGTATGACGTCACCCCGCTGGGCCCCCCAAAACCTTCAACGGTGGCGACACTTTCGCACTTCGCAGTCCCAGGGATGACGAGGTCTATTGTAAGCCCGCGTAAGAAGGACGTCACCCTGCTGGCCCCCACAGCAGCCCTCGAAAGCGGCGACAGCTTCGCAGATCACAGCCCCTCCAGAGAGCCTCCAGGCAGGACGGCGAGGTAGGAGGCAGGGTAGCAAGCAGGTAGGAGGGAGCGGGTGGAGGTCGCGACCGCAGTGCCCCATTCAAATCGAGAGCCCAACGTAGGAGGGCTGGGCCAATAGAACAACTTGTTTTGTCGGCGGCGACTCAGGCCCAAGACGCGGTCGAACGTCGGCGGGGCGCATCCATAGGGGAAGGCGCGGAGGAGAGGACAAGAAACCGCGGGCGGCGGAGCACGCTCATATCACGAAGACATTGTACGCGTGTGCCAGAGCGCTGGCTTGCACAAGTGACATATTCAGCCTGAGATGGCCGAGGGCCCGGGCCCGAGCCTGGTCCGAGGTGGGATCGGTGGGATCAAGACGGCTCCATATGGCACCAAGAGGGCCCCAGAGGCCCCCAGAACTGCTCCAAACGCCCAAGATAGCCTCGTGAGAGCCCAAGCCCGAGCCTGAGCCTGGCCCAAGATGGCAGCAAGACGGCCCAAGGTGGCTCCAAAGCTGCCCAACAGGCTTCCGAGACGGCCAGAGACGCCTAAGATGGCTTCGGGAGGGCCCGAGCCCTGGCTAAGGGGCGGGAGAGCCGACCTCGCGTTTGACCACCCTCGCTTCCAAAGGGGAACCAACCAATATCGACTTGCTCGCGGGGAGCGTGACTGTGACCTCGCGCGCCAGCAAACAATCCGCACTCCCGCCGATCTTCCCCAAACTCTCGGAAGCCTCCTGCCCCTTCGCGATGCCGAGCCCCGAACTCCCAAACGTTGTCTTGAACGACACAAAATATCGAACCAGAGGGCACTTTGGCATAATACCAGAAAAGCTTGGTATAATACCAAACGCGTTTGGTGCACGGCATACCTTGGTTGCGCCTGGGAGCGAAAGCGAAGGAGGTGAATCCTCTTCTGGTTTCTGTTGAGGAAAACTCGAGGATTGGGTGCGAGCGATCGCCTGCGACCAGCGGCGTCGCTATACACCCTCGTTGCGGAGGTGGGGGGAGGACCCCCATACAGGACCCCCCCGACTCCGCCCACTTACGGCGAGCGTCAAGCTCCCACATGCGGGTCTGGCGGAATGTCGGAATCTCTAGCGGTCCACGTTGCGAAAAGACCAAGATCGGGGGTATGGGTTATCCTTCCCCCCCCCGGTCTCCCGTGTTGGGCACTTGTTGCTCCTCTCCTCCTCCTGCTTCTTCCCACCTTCTTCTTTTTCCTCCCGCGATCGCCCATGGGGGGCCTCTGGTGTTGAGCGGCGGCAGTGGTTCAGCAGCTGGGCGAAGTAATCGTAGAAGGGGTGTTTCCACGTCGTCTCGTTGGTCTCCTCAGCCCGTTGTTCGATCGGCCGGCCGGTAGACAGTCGCTGCAGCGGACGGGCCCGCACCTCCCAGCGCATACCTCTCACACTCCTCCTGCTCCTCCGTATCCTCCTCCTCCTCCTCCTCCTCCTCCTCCTCCTCCTCCTCCGTATCCTCCTCCTCCTCCGCTTCCTCCTCCACGTCCTCCTCCACCTCCTCCGCCTCCTCCTCCCCCTCCCCATGCCGCCGTCCTTCCCTCCGTCCTGCTCATTTGTCATCCGTCCCTGTGCTCCTCCTCCTTATCCTCCGCTCCCCCCTCGCAGTCCTTCTTCCTTCCTCCTCTTCCCCATCCTCCTTCAGCCGTCCTCTTCTCCATTACTACTTGCTAATACTTCCCCCCTCCTCTTCCCTCCACCCACCCAGCGGCCCTGGGGCAGCCGATTTGTCCCCCCCACCCCACCCAGGCTAGGGGCCCATCGATCGTGACCCGCCGCATATGGTTCCCGCCAGTAGGCGGTGTTCCTCCCCTCTGCGGGCGCCACTGGCCTCCCGCGAGTAGGCGGTGTTCCCGCCAGTAGGCGGTGTTCATCGTGCCACAATAAGGAGCGCGGCATAAGGAACGAAAGCGGATTAACTGGCCACGGCCAGTTCCGGCCACGAATAGTTTTCACGATCGGGAATCTAAAGCATGGTCCGTTCGAGATGGAGCGTGGCACGGGCCAGGCAAATTCATTGTTGTATCCCACCACGGCGAGCACAGCTTGCCGTTCCAAGGGTTCGAGCTGCCCGACGGGCGGCACATGGGCCTCCCCTCGCGAGCCCTGGCAGCAGGATGGGCGGTCGCATCTCGATCTGCCTGGCCAACGGGACACATGGCCTGGAAGGCGTCTGGACCACGGTAGGTGTCGATGGCGGCCTTGCATGCCGCGCTCAACGGGATTGAACACGGGACCGTTCTGAGTAGGCCGTAGATCATGTTTGGCGCGTGGTCCCAGCTGCTTGACCTTGGATGGCAGCGGAGCGTTTTGGACCATCAGCGCGTGTGGCTTGCTGCATCTGGCCATACATTTGCTCTGGGACAATCTGCTCGTCTTTGAATTTCTGGTATTGGCCCTTCCTTGTGCAGAATGGTTTGGCTCTGTCCAGTAGGTCCTAGAGCATGCGTTGGTCCCGCTCAGCTCATATCCCTATCTGCAAGAATCTGGCGCCATACACGGCCCGCCTTGGTGGCGGTGGTGTCGAATGCGAGCTTGTCCTTCTGCGTGGACCTCACCAGGACGGCTAAGGTGAACACCATGCCGTCGTCGATCGTTACGCCCTGTCCCAGGCCAGTCTTGGCGCTCTCGCCTTTTGTGGCGTCGACCGAGCAAGATCGCAACCTTCGAGAACTTCACGTCGTCCGCAGGGCAGCTCGCGCGTACGTTTCCAGCTGGTAGCTGGAGCTAGCTGGTTCAAGCCCTCCCACCTAACCTGACCTATCCGCTGTCGACACTTCGCATAAGCTAACCTGACCCATGACAGCTAACCAGACCAATGGCTCGGCGACACCAGTGTGTCACGCGCGAGCTGTAGCAAATGATGCAGTGGAATGGAGCGGCACAACACCATGCAATGCAAAAGTGCCAACTGCATCACTGATCCCTCTTCGGCTCCAACGAAGAATCGGACCGGCGCTGAAGCGAGAGCTACATTCGCAATCATGAATGTGGCCAGCGCTGGGGCGAGAGCAACACATGCAGTCATTTCCGTTGAAGGCGCTGCAGCGAGAGCACCCATCGTAGTTGTGGATGTGGCCAGCGCTCCAGCGAGAGTGATGTTCGCAATCATGGATATGGCCAGCACTGCAGCGAGAACAACGTTCACAACAATTTATGTGGCCAGCGCTGAGGCAAAAACTACATTCGCAATCAAAGATGTGGCCGGCGCTGAGGCGAAACCAACATTAAAAATCATGGTTGTGGCCAGGGCTGAAACCAAAACAACAGTCGCGATGGTGGATGTGGCCAGCGGTGAGGCGAGAACATCCGTCGCAATCGCGGGCGAGGTGTCCCAGTGCACGCGCACCGGCTCAAGCGCAACAAGCAGCACCAACGAGGCAAGCACTACCAGAAGCAGCACTACTAGAAGCAGCTCCACAAGGTGCGGCCTGCGCCGAATCGGCAGAGGCGATGACAGCCTGCGCCTTCATGTTTTCGACCAGCGCCAGGCGAGAGCAGCATTCCAATCGAGAGCAACAATCGCAAACATGCGCGCGACCGGCGCCGAGGCGGAAGCGAAATGTTCACTCAGAGATGTGGCCGTCGCCGCAGCGAGAACGACATTTTCAATAAAGGATACGGCTGGCGACAGCAACATTCTCAGGCAGAGATGTGGCTGGGGCCGAAGCGAGAACAACATTCTCAATGAAGGATGTCGACCACGCCTAGGCGACAACGACATTTGTAATCAGACATGTGGCCGGCACCTTGCCGAGAACGGCATGCTCAGTGAAGGATGTCGCCAGCGCCTAGGCGACAGCAACATTCTCAGGCAGAGAGGTGGCCAGCGCCAAGGCGAAAACGACATTCTCAATGAAGGATGTCGACCACGCCTGGGCGACAACAGCATTTGTAATCAGACATGTGGCCGGCACCTTGGCGATGACGACATGCTCAGTGAAGGATGTCGCCAGCGCCTAGGCGACAGCAACATTCTCAGGCAGAGAGGTGGCCAGCGCCAAGGGCCAAGGCGAGCACGACATGCTCAACTAAGGGTGCCGCCAAAGCTCAGGCGAGAACAAGATGCTCAATGAGAGATGCTGCTGGCGCCTAGGCGACAGCAGCATTTTTGGCCAGAGATGCGGCTGGCGCTTAGGCGAGAACGACACGCTCAATGAAGGGTGTCGCCGTTGCCTGGGCGGCAATAACATTTTCGATCCCCACGCACGGACTGCAGCACCATTCCGACGTAAGCGTGTCGCCAGAACGCAAGTGCCCCGCCCATTTCGCATGGGCCGGGCTCGGTGTTACCCAGGTCCGGGTCACGTTAGGTGGGTCATCCACGTTTGGGGGGGTCCCGTTCTCGAAGGTACCTATCGTACGCCAGATAGACAGCGAAACCCTCGTCCACGTGACCCCGTCGTTTCGCTTCGCTTGCAATGAAACAGATGGTATCCACTGGGGACGGGCACCCTTCCCATGTCTCCTGGAATCCCAACTGCGAAAGGCCCGGAGCGCCATCGGCATCTGCGGATTCCACTCAGGATAAATATGCATCGGGCCGCGGTTGAGCTTGGCGCCTCGCGCTAGCGGGGTCCACCCCGAGAAACGCCGATGGCCCAACTCCGCGGCCACCGCGATGTTCCGCTCGCCGGCGGCCGCGAAGGGCCGCCGCTTCAGGCGCGCATCGCACAGGAAGGGCTGGACCTCCTTCACGCACTCCTGGTTGGTGTCGCCCTGCAGCGTGGACCAGAAGCCTTAGAGGGCGCCACAGCTTGTCGCCGCTCATCGAGCCACTGGCGATCGGCTTCTCCAGCGCTGCGTTCTCGAATGCCATCGGGCTTCATTCACTGCTTCGCGAGCACGAATGGACGTCGCATGTTTTTTTTTCTGGACGCCTACTTGTTTGGCTTGAGGCTTGATGGCTTCCGTGGCTCCTGAGACCAGTCCCATTTCAGCTGGGGTCGCCTCGTCGTCCTCATCGCCGTTGTCGCGGCAGTCCTCTCGCCACTTCGCCGTCGGCCCTCTCGACGACGCTGCCTTCCCCGAGTGCGCCGCGCACGAGACGAAGGACAGCGAGGTGCCAGGCCCAGATGCAGTCGGCGCGCGCCCTCCATCTCCGACAGGTCGCGTAGCAGCCTCTCGAACGGGAAGACGTCGTTCAACACGGCCTTCTTCTGCTCGTCCTTCTGCGCTGCGATCTCAGAGCCGCCCGCGCCCTCCCCCACATGACGGGCCGCCCCCTGGGGCGCTCATCCCAGAGCCATCCTGCTGCCCGTCGCTAGGGCCTCGCTAGGGTGACGGATCCGATCTTTTATAGCTGCGTCAGAGGTCGGGCCCGGCTTCTCATTTCCATGACGGCCGTCGCCGTCGCCGTCATGTCATGGGCTGATTCACAAAGATGCGAGCGACGTCCAATGACACCGGTGACGCCGAGCGTGGCTTCTTGCAGGCGGCCATCGGGAAACCGGCGGTCCCATACGACCACCCACGTCTGGCAAGGATACGTGTCCCGCGAGTTCGGCGCGGCGCCTGGTGCGCTGGTCTCGACAACAGTTGCATCGCGCGTTGTGGGCCCTTCCCGCCTCGGCTTGCCTCGCATGCCGCCCCTTTCTGTCGCTCGGGCGGTGGCGCAGTGGCCCCGTAGCTCTTGAAAGTGTAGTGGTGCGATGCGCCCCATTGGGTATACCGACATGCCGAGCCTAATCTTCAGGTCAGTGGGGGATGCTTGTCGGGCTGGGAGGGGTCGCCAGCGCGCCTGGGCAGCAAGCAGACCCCAGACCCGGGCCCTCCGCCAGACCGCAGCGAGTGGGCTCGTATCCCAGCGACTCGGATTCGTGGAGCGCCCGCTATGACCTGGCTGGAGGCCTGGCGGGTCAGCGGGCAGCAACGTCATGGAGGGAGAAGGCCGACCCCTACGTCATCCTACGTCATGGAGGCAGAAGGCAACGTCATGGAAGCACCCCTCCAGAATGCTGATATCGAACCCTAGAGTAGGCCGCCACGTCATGGAGGCAGACAGCCGATCTCGCGGCGCACGTGGCATGGTCTGCTCTCCCTCCAGCGCTGTCGCACCAGGCGAGTCGAGTAAGAGGCCAGCCGCAGCGGCGACGAGAGCCACCCTATGTCCCACGTCCTCCTCCTCCTCCTCCTCCTCCTTCTCCTCCTCCTCCTCCTCCTCCTCCTCCTCCTCCTCCTCCTCCTCCTCCCCCCTCGTTGCTCCTCCTCCTCCTCCTGCTCCGCATGTCGCCCATTGCGCTTTGTTCCATGCGCACTCCTATTCCTCCTTGAGCAATGAATTTGATCTTCCTTGTCCGCCTTCCCCTCCTCCAAATCTGCGTCCTCGCTGTCCTCCGTCCTCCCCCTCTCCATCCCTCCCCGTCCCCTGGACGGGGCGGGATAGGAAAGACGGGGGATGAGGAGCCGGGAGGGAGGGTGATGATGGGACACGGAGCGAGGGGGCACGCAACCGCCGCCGACATGGCCACGATTGCGCTCTCCGTGACTGGGGTCGCATCCGCCAACTCCAGACATCTGACGTCGCCAAATAAGTCCCAGCGCTGCAAAGGAACCGCGACGGGATCTCTGGGCACCGTCCACGTGCGGGCTCTCTCGAGCCCGATCGGTCCGCGAGGGCGAGGGGCGAAAGCGCCCGTCTGGTGCTTTTGTTCACGACGCACCGTCGTCAGGGAGGAATGATGCAGCGCCGCTGAGCCGACGTCGTTGTTCAGGTAGCAGACGACCGAGCCCACGCCCTTGAAGGAGGTCCTGCTCAGGCAGGGCCGCGGGCAGGGAGAAAAGGGCACTCACCGGGTCAAGCTCTGCTCTCCACGTGATCTTCAGCTCCCGTAGGGGACCTCAGGAATTCGGGGGGGAACCCTTCGGAAACCCTCCGGATCCTGATGGAATCCTGAGGGTCCCCCCGTCCAGCCCCCGCAGTCCCCCAGAGGCGGTGAAGCTCAGCCGAGGTTTTTGCCAGAGACCTCGGCGAAACAACATACGATGTCGTGATAAATCACACCGCTATCAGCTGCCCGCGGGGGACCGAAGTCGGGCCGGAAACGCCCATCTGTTTCGCTTGCGCGACGCAGGGAGGTATACGTCCTTCCATGCGCAACGACCGGTGGCGTACCACGAACGTAAACCATTGACTTTTCGGGCGCGCCGAAAAGAAAAGTGCCAAGATAAAGGAAGGTTAGCGCATAATGGTCCGAGGCATGTGCGCGGACGAGAGGGGAGGGCAGAACATATATTAAAAGGAGAAGTGTGGGGTCCAGGATAACCTGGGAGATGTCTGGCGCCAGCCACTAAATCCACACACACACACACCCCTGTAGTCCTCACCGCCCCCCCCGCCTTCCTCGGCCCCGCCCCAGCATGTCACGACACAAGAAAACGCATGCGGCTCGCGCCGTCATCGTTCGCCGAAGCATCAGACGCGGGCTGTCGGCTCGGTCCACGGGTGCGGCAGCTCGACCTCCGCGAAGCTCTCCACCACCCACCTGTACTCGGCGTCGGCCTCCGCCGAGCGGGCGGCCGCGGGCCCCAGAGCCTTGCTCGGCTCCTCCTCGCCCCTCCCTTCCATCTCCGCCGGGTGTTGCCAGGGGTGGCCCCCTGGCCCGAGGTGACCCAGCCGGGCCTCCCTGGGAGCACCCCTCACGAGGCTCGGAGGGCCACCCGGGGCTCCACAGTGGCCCGGAAAGCTCTCGCATCAGCGCTCGGGCGTCCGCGGGGACGGTCTCCCCGCTGGCGCCCAAGCCCCCGCCCAGCACTCCCCCGCCATCCCCGCCATCCCCAGCGCGCGAAGCGCTCCGTGGGCGGCCCCGGAGGCCCCGCACAGGGGTGCGGGCAGGGGGCTGGCGCCTTTGCGGACCGCGCGCGTCAACAATTACTCACTGCGTGGAACTCCCCATATGTGCATCTCATGTTTTATGTCATGCCGTGGTGAGCGTCTGTTCATGAGCGGTCGACTACAATAGCGCGTCCACGTGGGCGACAGGGCCGACGAAGACGAGTGACCCCTAATGCGAGTGATTGCGTATGAGTCAGAGTGAGCTTTGAATACGGTTGAATGCGAGCCTCTTCCTCTTCATCCCCCCTCCTCAGCTGCCAGGCCTTCCCCTTTTTCAGCCCGTGGTAGCTTTGGAGCTTCCCACATGTGCATATGTTGTAGGATAGTTGGCAGTGGGATATGTAAGACGAGCGTTTAGCCACACAAGGCCAAAAGTGCATGTCATGTTGGAGGATAGTGCCAAGAGAAGCAAACAAACCGCCTGAGACATCCCCACACAATGGCCGCGAACGAGCCCGTGCAACCACCCCTGGCGGCTCCCCTTAGGGGTGCTGAAACCAGCGCCCCGCCTGAGACATCCTCACAATCTGCTCTCCAAGCGAAGGATGTTGAGCCCAGAAACAAGCAAACCGCCTGAGACATCCCCACAAAATGGCCGCGAACGAGCCCGTGCAACCACCCCTGGCGGCTCCCCTTAGGGGTGCTGAAACCAGCGCCCCGCCTGAGACATCCTCACAATCTGCTCCGAAAGCGAAGGATGTTGGGCCCAGAAACAAGCAAACCGCCTGAGACATCCCCACAAAATGGCCGCGAACGAGCCCGTGCAACCACCCCTGGCGGCTCCCCTTAGGGGTGCTGAAACCAGCGCCCCGCCTGAGACATCCTCACAATCTGCTCTCCAAGCGAAGGATGTTGGGCCCAGAAACAAGCAAACCGCCTGAGACATCCCCACAAAATGGCCGCGAACGAGCCCGTGCAACCACCCCTGGCGGCTCCCCTTAGGGGTGCTGAAACCAGCGCCCCGCCTGAGACATCCTCACAATCTGCTCTCCAAGCGAAGGATGTTGGCCCAGAAACAAGCAAACCGCCTGAGACATCCCCACAAAATGGCCGCGAACGAGCCCGTGCAACCACCCCTGGCGGCTCCCCTTAGGGGTGCTGAAACCAGCGCCCCGCCTGAGACATCCTCACAATCTGCTCTCCAAGCGAAGGATGTTGAGCCCAGAAACAAGCAAACCGCCTGAGACATCCCCACAAAATGGCCGCGAACGAGCCCGTGCAACCACCCCTGGCGGCTCCCCTTAGGGGTGCTGAAACCAGCGCCCCGCCTGAGACATCCTCACAATCTGCTCTCCAAGCGAAGGATGTTGGGCCCAGAAACAAGCAAACCGCCTGAGACATCCCCACAAAATGGCCGCGAACGAGCCCGTGCAACCACCCCTGGCGGCTCCCCTTAGGGGTGCTGAAACCAGCGCCCCGCCTGAGACATCCTCACAATCTGCTCTCCAAGCGAAGGATGTTGGGCCCAGAAACAAGCAAACCGCCTGAGACATCCCCACGAAATGGCCGCGAACGAGCCCGTGCAACCACCCCTGGCGGCTCCCCTTAGGGGTGCTGAAACCAGCGCCCCGCCTGAGACATCCTCACAATCTGCTGTGTGTTGAGTAAGTCTGAGTATGACTAATACTGTGTATGAGTGAGTCTGTGTATGAGTACGTCTGGGTCTGAGTAAGTCTGAGTATGAGTAAGTCTGAGTATGGATATGTCTGAGTGTGAGTAAGTCTGAGTATGAGTAAGTCTGAGTATGAGTAGGTCTGAGTATGAATATGCCTGAGTATGAGTATGTCAGAGTATGAGTAAGTCTGAGTATGAGTAACTCCGACAGGAGGGGAGGAGAAAAGAGGAGAAGGGAGAGTGAGTAGGAGGCGTCCAAGAAATTATTCACTGCGTGGAGCTCCCCATCTGTGCATCTACTCGCATGGACCTGTCCGCCGTGAATGTCTAGGCGCAAGAGCTTTCGAATATTAACGGGCTTCAGTTGTGACGGTCTGGACATCAATCTAACTGCGAATGAATTAGAGTGTGAATGAGCCTCAGTAGTACGAGCGCGTCTCTGTGCATGAGCCTGGGGCCTCCTGGGGCCTCCTGAAACCTACTGGGGCTTCCTGGGGTCTCCAGGAGCCTCTTGGGACCTCCTGGGACCTCCTAGGAAGGTTTCGTGCCCCAGGAGAGGCGCAATCTATAGCAACAGACGTACATAAAACATTGCGGATTAGAGCCACAGGAGAAGGGCAATCTATAGGAACACGCGTAAAACACCAAGGACTCGTGCCCCAGGAGAGGCCCAATACATAGGAACATGAGTAAAACATTTAGGATTGTGTACACAGGAGAAGGACCATCTATAGAAACATACGTAGAACATCAAATAATCGTGCTCCAGGTGAGGCCCAATCGATAGGAGCATACGTAAAACACATGGGATTGGAGCCACTCCTGTTGCCTTCTGAGGCCTCCTGCTCCTGGGGCCTCTCGGGGCCTCCTGTTGCCTTCCGAGGCCTCCTGGCGCTTCCTGTTGCCTCCTGGGGCCTCCTGTGGTTTCCTGGGCCTTCTGGAGCTTCCTGGGGCCTCCTGGAGCCTCTTGGGACATCCTGTGGCCTCTTGAGTCTTTCTGTGGCCTCCTGATGCCTCCTGGGACCTCATGTGGTCTCCTGGGGCCTCCTGGAGCCTGTTGGAGCCTCCTGTGGCATCCTGAGAAGAATCTGCGCCCACGAGCCTGGCCACCAAAACAAGCAAACCGATCGAGACATCCTCAAAATCTGGCCCACCTGGGGGGTGAAAATGAGCGCCTCGCTCGAGACATCCTCCAAATCTGCTCCGAAAGCGAAGGATGTTGGGCCCAGAAACAAGCAAACCGCCTGAGACATCCCCACAAAATGGCCGCGAACGAGCCCGTGCAACCACCCCTGGCGGCTCCCCTTAGGGGTGCTGAAACCAGCGCCCCGCCTGAGACATCCTCACAATCTGCTCTCCAAGCGAAGGATGTTGGGCCCAGAAACAAGCAAACCGCCTGAGACATCCCCACAAAATGGCCGCGAACGTTAGGGGTGCTGAAACCAGCGCCCCGCCTGAGACATCCTCACAATCTGCTCTCCAAGCGAAGGATGTTGGGCCCAGAAACAAGCAAACCGCCTGAGACATCCCCACAAAATGGCCGCGAACGAGCCCGTGCAACCACCCCTGGCGGCTCCCCTTAGGGGTGCTGAAACCAGCGCCCCGCCTGAGACATCCTCACAATATGCTGTGTGCTGAGTAAGTCTGAGTATGACTAATACTGTGTATGAGTGAGTCTGTGTATGAGTACGTCTGGGTCTGAGTAAGTCTGAGTATGAGTAAGTCTGTGTATGAGTATGTCTGAGTGTGAGTAAGTCTGAGTATGAGTAGGTCTGAGTATGAGTAAATCTGAGTATGAGTAAGTCTCTGTATGAGTAAGTCTGAGTATGAGCAAGTGTGAATATAAGTAAGTCCGACAGGAGGGGAGGAGAAAAGAGGAGGAGGGAGAAGGAGGAGTAGGAGGCGTCCAAGTAATAACAAGAACCCCATCTTAGGATATGGGGAATAACAATAATCCCATCTTAGGATA
This sequence comes from Prorocentrum cordatum, assembly GCA_963575745.1. Taxonomy (NCBI): domain Eukaryota; class Dinophyceae; order Prorocentrales; family Prorocentraceae; genus Prorocentrum; species Prorocentrum cordatum. The sequence continues at coordinate 1,815,144 of CAUYUJ010019392.1, read as the reverse complement.
TGGGGAAAAAGAGGAGGAGGGAGGAGAAGGAGGAGTAGGAGGCGTCCAAGTAATAACAAGAACCCCATCTTAGGATATGGGGAATAACAAGAACCCCATCTTAGGATATGGGGAAAAAACATGTAGTTGTTGTGTGGCTCCTCCTGATGCTTTCTCTCAGTTTACGCTCGCGCCCTCCATCTCGCCTCCACTCTCTCCTTAGAGGCCTCCTGATCGCATAAGGTCCAATCAAATCGCAGCGCATGGGAAGAGATGCGCGCGGGGGCTGGAGTAGATGGGGGCGGAGGATCGCAGCGCATCGCCGATGTATCGGCGCCGGTGGGACGGAGAAGATCGGGCTCCACATCGTGCCTCATCGTCGATACATTGGCGATGCGGCGCGGTCCTCCGACCCCATTTGGGAGGCCCGGTTTCCATCCCTCCCAATCCATCCCGGGACCTCCTCCAGAGCAGGCTGCGACCAAGCTCTCCGAGGCGAGTCGGGCCGTGTCGACGGGCCTTCGGCGCGCCCCCCTCGCCCCCCCCCCCCGAGGGGACCCAGAAACACTCCAAAGCGTCAAGATCAGATTGCCCCTCACCTTCTCCTTCCCTCTCCTCTCCTTCCCTGTCCTTATCCCTTTTCGAAACGTCAAGTCCAATCCTTCTCTATCCATCCCCCTTCCCCCGCCCCTCCCCTCCCCTCCCCCCGCCTCCCCTTTCCCTATCCTCCCCTCCCCCTTTTGGAGATGCACTTTTTCTCATGCGATAGGCTTGTTGGTGGTCAGGTGGAACCGTCACAGCCGCCATACACGTGCCCTCACCGGAGAGATAGGTGGAGATCCCTATAGAGCCACGAAGCGTGTGAGAGGTGTGCCGAAATGGGCTGGGGTACGCTATGTGGTCTAGCCCCTTGGGGAATCTCGGTGGACCTCCCTGAGGGGCCACGAAACGTGTGAGAGGTGTGCCGACATGGGCTAGGGGACGCTATGTGGCCTAGCCCCCTGGGGGCTTCGGTGGAGCTCCATATGGGGCCACGAAACAATGAGGGTTTGCCGACATGGACACGAGGATGTGGGGACGAGAGGAGGAAGGAGGGGCACCGGGAAGGAAGGAGACGAGGGGCGCTGCTGATTCAAAACGAGGACCCCACACCACGGGATGGTTGGGAACTATGTTGTGTGTATCGAAATCGACTCCCCCTGGAGACATGCAGTTCTCTCTTTTCCCCTCCCTCTCCTCCCTTGCGCCCCCCTCCGCTCGGCGGACTGCACGGTCCCCTGAAATGGGGGGCGGCCCAAAACGGGAGTGTTCCCGGACGGCCTCCTCGTCGGCGTTGAGGTAGGCGTACCACTCCTCCAGGCAGGGCCTTGGAACGGGACCAAGAGCAGTATGAGGATAGAGGAGGAGGAGGAGAAGGAGGAGGAGGACCTTGGAAGCGGAAAATTTACACTATTATTTAGAAGACACTCTTTGTTCAAGGGAACAATCCTTTTAGTAGAGGGCTGTTGCTCTGTTACGCGACAGCCGCGGCGGCGCGTCCGAATTGCCGAACCACGTCCTGCGCTCGCGCCCTGAATCTCCTGCCAAGGAACATCGACATACAACCCGCTGAAAATCCGCCGGTCCGCCGTGTGAGTTTCTGAGAGCGTGGACTTGAGCTCGCTCAAGCTTCGCTCCGCGGGGGGGGGGCACGTGATTTCCGACGTCATTTCCGACGTTTTTGGGTTCACGCGGATATTTCCGACGTCATTTTCCGATGTTTTTCGGTACCCGGGGACAGGGGGTATAGAAAACTCCACTTCCGGAGCCCCGACCGCCCAAGACAGCCTAAGAGGAAACCAGGAGAGGCCCCAGAGGCCCCCTAGACAATGCAAGAGGGCCCCGAATCGCCGAAACATCGCTCGAACCGCCCAAGATGCCCCGAAGACAATTCCAGAAACCTCCGAGACGTCCCCCAGTCTCACCCCCCCCGATCGGCGGCACTGGCCGGAGGCCAGCCCAATACGTCCAAGGATCGCCGCGACCCGATGTGACGCGACCCTGATTATTCGAGCAAGTGCATCGCGGGGTGAACTGGCAGGGGAGACAGGGCCCCCCCGTTCCCCGACCAGGCCCTGGCCCCGCATCCCCAGGGTTTTCCTAAGGCAGACCGCGGACTTTACTAAAGCGAGGAAGCGGCTTTACGCAAGCGGGGAAGCGGCTTTACCAAAGAGAGGAAACGGCTTTACTAAAGCGAAGAAGCGGCTTGACTAAAGCGAGAACTTTAGAACATCGGGGAGACGGCTGGGGTCAAACTGCGTACGGAAACCTCGCCACTCCCACATTATCTGGCGCGGGACTCCACGAACGAGGGCGGGGCGCACGTTCGCCCGTGGGTCCGGGCCCTGTCGCCACCGTGGCCGCGATATTCTTCGTCGACGCCGTCGCCGTTGCCGCCGTCGTGGTCACCGTCGGCGCAGAGGCCGCAGTCGTCGTCGCCGTCGCCGTCGTCGTCGCCGCGACGCCCGCGCATTCGCGTTATTACCAGCGGTGGGTTGCGCGCGCGACCGCGCGCGCCATTGCGCTCGCATTTCTTCCGCTCCTCCGACGCGGGCCCAGGCGGACATCGTGTTTCTTCTTCCACCCGCAACTTGTTTAGAGCAATAGTGGGGTAATTGTACCTCTGAGAGGAGGAGGAGGAGGAGGAGGAGGAGGAGGAGGAGGAGGAGGAGGAGGAGGACAGGAGGAGGAGGGGGAGGAGGAGGAGGAGGAGGAGGAGGAGGAGGGGGGGAGGGGAGGATGAGGAGGTTGGAGCGTCTGGGGGAACCGCGAGTCTTCCCGAACTACCGCCTCAATGGGCGGGGCAGCCTGCAGCGCTGCCCGCCGAGGGGCATTTCGACCGCTTGAAGGCCAGCCCGAGCGAGCGAACGAGCGTCATTATCGTTAAAAGGGAGATGGCGGTTCTTACTCTCCTGGTGAGCCAGCCGATACAGCTGAAAATGAAAGGCAATAAACTTAAAGGTGTCGGGTTCAGGGTGGATCAGTCCCAGAGCCAGGAGGGGTCAAAAAGGGGTGCGCGAGGAGGTCGGAATTCAGCTGCCTGCGAGCGAGCATATACATGTGGCAGCAGTGGCAAAAATAATGTTTCAGCGAGTCCCAGCCCCAGGACATCCCCAGATGCAACCACGATATGGGTTACGCATCCTCGACTCAGTGATCCACCCTCCCCTCCAGGTCTTACTGCAAGCACTGCGCCGCGAGGGCGGGAGGCGAAGCATCACCGAGGCAACTGCCGAGGGGAGGATGAGGAGGATGAGGAGGAGGAGGAGGATGTGGATGAAGAGGAGTCGAGGATATGGATGAGGAGGAGAGGAGCAAGAAGAGCAGGATGAAGAAGGAGGAGGAGGATGCGAGTGAGGAGGAGAAGAGGGTGAGAAGGAGAGAGGAGGGTAGGAGAGAGGATCAGACACAATGGACCCATGCCTAATGCTTGCGCAAGACAGATCAGGAGGATGAGGATGTGGACGGGCAGGAGGACAAGCAAGAGGAGGAGGACCAGCAGCAGGCGGGGAAAGGGGGATGAGGGGGATGCGGATGAGGAGGGGTGATGGTCCATGGGCCGACGTACGCCCAGCGGGTCGAAGAGGGGTTAGAGTAGTAGGGATGGAAGGGCCCCGCAGAACCCACCACCCAACCTTGGTTTTACTACGCGGCAATGGAGACCCGTAGAAGCCACTAAGAACCTCCCATCCTCCTCCTCCTCCTCCTCCTCCTCCTCGCCCCCCTCCCCCATATGCAGGAAGAGGAGACGGAGGAGGGGGAGGAGGAGGAACACCAAAAGCCGTTCTGGCCCCGGGCGCCCGCGCCGCCGCGCCTGGACCCAGTGGGAGGGGCTGGCCTAAGGACGCCCTCCGCCATCGGCGGCGCGCGTACATCCTGAACCGGATCAACGACCAGACGAGGACCCCCGAAGTCTACAACAACATCCACCACCGGATGGACATCCTCGTCTACTGCGTCATCCACGTGGAGGCAAGCCACCGCGGCTACTGCGCAACCCACCAGGGCAGCGTTAACCGCAGGACATCACCGACATCTCCTGCCTACCCCACCCATCTACTCTACACCTGCATCCCATTACCAAGGGATACCACGGGACAGTCAGAACGCATCACTGTGGGCACGTACGAATAGAATTGCATGTTCCGTTGCCGCTCTTGGCCCAGCAGGCCCCAGACATGGCAAGATACAACTACTGTTCAGGTAACGCGCGCAGACCTCATGGCAACGACCATGAAATACTACACCGCGGAGGTAAACAACGGCATCACGGGACTACACGGAGGCTGGTATTTACGACGCTGACGCTACGACCCAGTTCCCCACGGAGAACGCGCCCATGGACTACGTTAACAGGTGGCTCCAGGTCCTGCTCGAAGTACACTCGCAGCAATACGACCAACACAACAACAGGGACCTGACCTGCTTCAAGATCTCCGACATCAGCAGTGACGTCACACACTTCGGCAAGAGGCACCAGCATAAATTACTCAGACTCTACAAGACCTCGGGCGACTACATTGCGAATGCCCGCACCATAGATCGTCGGGTGGGCTCAGTACATGACGAGGCGAACGAATTGGTAACACTCAGCCCCAAACTCCCCGTCCCGCTCAGCTGGTAGATCTACATGACCGCGGGGGACTACCCGAAGGTGGCCAACGTCAAGCTCCACTGCGAGCCCACGGGCGACGTCGAGCACGTCGAAATACCCACCACGGACAAGATGGACGTGAGCTTACTCAAGCACCGCTTGCAAGCCAAGCCCATCAAGTAGAAGTGCGACTACGAGACGAGATGCCTGAACAATATTGTTTTGTACAACTGCTGCGCGCAGTCTGACATGGTACCTACTGCGGCCAACCTGCACCACATGCCGTTCAAGGCCAAAGAGGAGGACGAGATCCACGACTACATTCGCCTCCGCGACGAGCTTGGCAGCAACATCGAGGAGTACAAGTGGGGGGGACGACTACAACAACGACACATTCAAGCTCGTGCGTTTCATGGATGCGAACATCCAGGACCACGTCACCCACGTCAAGGACTGGTGTTCCCATGTGCTCGAGGGCAAGGACGTCAACTACGACACGGCGACGCACTGCCCTATCATGACGACGACCAAAGCAAGGACTACGACAACGGCGGCGTCGCTATCGGCAACTACATGAAGGACGGGAACAACGACGAGGCCACACACCTGGGCAAGCCCAAGCGGGGGACCTCGGTGAGCCGCTGCACTACAGCGGGGGCGAGTACTACTTCTCCGACTTTACCACAGCAAAAACTACTTCCTCGTCATCATCCCATCCCCTCCTCATCCATCACGACCTGGGTATCGTAAGGTATTACGTTCACTACATATACCCGTACTTGATACAACAAGACAACCCGTGCGTGTCATCATCGCTTCAGCCCTGCTATCCACTTACGCGCCAATGTACATTGCCTTGCATGGTCACCATCGAACGTGATCCTGTTCACAAGTGCGAGCGCAAACGGCCCCCTTCAAGATATCGATTAAAAACTCCCACGTACATGCAATTACATAACAGCATTGCTGGCGCGAATTACTAGCCCATCGGCGATAATCCAAGAGAGTGCCTACTAGCTGGGGCAAGTATCTGGCTTCGTGACCTCCCGTACAAGAACAGATGGATACAACTGTTTACAAAGGTAACCACAGAGAAAACAACATATAGTATTCATGTTCCGGAACATCAAGACGCCACCACTTCAAGGATCTGAACAAGAAACGCATCAAGGTATACAATGCCAGGTGATCGAACGAAGCCTACAAAGTTACAGTTGACGTCCGCCCCGACGGACCATTCTGGACAATATCGGCCACAAGCCCTGCAAAATGGCTATTGGCATGTCACGAGAAACCAAACACTGGTGGAGAGTCAGCCATACGGCCTGGCAAGCAGGTTCAATTATACAAAAGAAGCTACCTAACCAGTGGATGGGTTGATATCTATACATATATATGTAATATGTATGATACGTGTGGGAGCGCCGTGCGCACATATTTATATGTACATGGAAAAATAAACATATCCATTCCGTACCAATCCCTCTCTATATACGCGTATGTGTATATACACTTATATATGCATATATATATATATACATATACACAAGACTGCGTTGGCGCTTCGCGCCACGCGCCTTGGTCCGTGAGGTTTGGCATGCAGGCGGAAGTCGCGGCGGAGGGGCAGGAAGGTAAAACATGCAACATGGCGGTAATTCATAGTTGTCTTGTCCGATATCGTCCTCATACGAATGCCATTCGTTTTCCTTCCCTAATGTGTCCTCTTCCCCTTCTTCGGTCTGAGGTCCACGAAGGAAGTGGTGACCGCCCCTAGTGGTGATCCCCCTTGGCACTGCCCGATCCTCCTACTCCCTCCTCCTCCTCCTCCTCCTCCTCCTACTCATCCTCCTCGAGGCCTCACCTTATCAGCGGCGCAAGCCCCACCACCTCCTCCTCCCACTCCTCCTCTTCCTCCTCCTTCTTCTCCTCCTTCTCCTCCTCCTCCTCATCATCATCACCATCGTCATCATCATCATCATCATCATCATCATCATCATCATCATCATCATCATCATCATCATCATCGTCCTCATCACCATCATCATCATGATCATGACCATCATCATGATCATTATCATCATCATCATTATCATCATCATCATCATCAGCATCATCATCACCATCCCCATCCTCACCTTCCTCCTCCTCCTGCCCACATGCCTAGAGGGAACGCCGTGAAACTGGGATTCGGACATATTTAGTGGCAGTGCTGGATGAGGGCGCCAATGCGGGGTCGTACGTCAAAGGCCTCTTCGAGGTGTTTGGGTCTGTGGAGAGGCGTCTCAGGGTCGTCGCGGAAACAATGTTGCTGGTTTGGGAGGTAACTTGGAGCCCCCTTTGGTTTATCTTCGGTCTTATTGGGGACCTCGTGAACCCTGGTTGGGGCGTTTGGGCGCCTGTTGGCAATTTCGTGGGTCTTTTAGGGCCGGAGGGCTCGCGCCTGGTGGCGGTCTGACGGTCCGTCTTGGGGCCTTCTTCGGGGATCGTGGGGGCATCCTCGCCCGTCCGTCACGGGTTGTCCTGGGGCGATGTTGGGGGCCTTTGAGCCTTCGTGGGGCGTCTGTAGCACGAAAAAACGAGAATGCCAAACTAATGCAAAAACCTGTACGAAACTCGCAGGTTTTGGATTTGGAGGCCAACTTGAGGCGATTGGAAGGTTTCTTGGGCAATCAGGAGGCCATGTTGGACCCTCTTGGGGCTACCGCCGGCTCGTTTGCACGACTTGGCAGGGACTCCCAGAAGCTCAGAGGTCTCATGGGACCCTCGGCAGGGGCGTCCAGGAGCCCCAGAAGCCAGGGATTCCAGAAGGTCTGGCACGGGGGGGAGATTTCCAACCCCCCGGATCGCAAAAATACAGACAAGGGAATATGTATATATGTATATCTGCATGTATAATATGGCGAAAACTGCCTCCACAAACAAAGAACCTGAGAACCCAACCGCCCACCGAGACCACTCTGGAACCGGGAAACGGGAACCTGAAACCCAAAACCGGGAATCCAACCGTCCACCGAGACCAATCTGGAACCCAGAGACAAGAACCCAGAACCCAGAACCGGGAACCCGGGAACCCGGCCGCCTACCGAAATCGGCGGCGAACTTTCGCCACATCTTTCAATATCCGCTAGGACCCCTGCGGTGTAAACGCTGATTGGGGAATTACTATTTTCCATGGGTCCCAAGGAAGGAGGTCTACGTTCCGCTCGAGGGCGACAGCGACACATCTAGTTTCTATTGGAACGCTCAAAGAGGCAATCGCTGCGAAACTGTACGGGCAATAATACGATATGGAACCATTTCATTACACGCGCATGAAGACAGATTACATAAGCTAAAATTACAATAAGCTGGACCAGACCACTACTACCCGCCTACTGTTGCAAGCGTGCCGAAAACTACGTAGACTTGGTGGACTCCCAAGGCAGCCAGATCACACATGACTCCTACATCAACTACGGCCTATCACCCCCGTCAGGGAACCACAACAAGCGTACCTTACATACGATCCAGTACGGACATCCCATGAAGGCGGGAGGTGGTACTGATGAGGATGACTATGAGGGCATACAAACTGCCAGAACAATCGGTACTACAATTCTGACATATGCTACCAAAGACCTGGAAGAACGTACGACGTCTTTAGCTTTACGGACAAGGTACGGCATGCACTCATTGCGCTACGCGCAAGGTGCGCTGTCCTCGGCACAGACCGCTCCTACAACTGAGCGGCCCCGCCGCTTCTAGAGGCCTCCTGAATGGGGTCAAAGTAGATGGGGTCGGAGGATCGCGCCGCATCGCCAATACATCGGCGATGCATCGGCGACGTCGGCGGTGTATCGGCAAAGCCAGCGCAGAGAACATCGAGCTCCACATCGAGCCGCATCGCCGATGCATCGGCGATACGGCGCGATCCTCCGACCCCATCCACTCCGACCCCATCTGGGAGGCCCCGCCGCGATTCCCCTTCCTCTTCCCGCTCCTCCGTGGGCCTATACGGCCTAAGGTTTGAAACCACATGGACGTTGGCCTCCCCCTGCCTCTCGCCCCCCGGTGGCGTCCCGGGGGGCCTGCCCACGCGCTGGCCTGGTCTCCGCGCGCGGGGCCCCGCGCGGGCGCGGGGGCGGACGGTGGACGGCCGACGCCGCGGCGAGAGAGGAGGAGCACCAGCAGCAGCACTACCATGGGCGCCAGCAGCAGCACCAGCATCAGCACTACCACGGGATGAAGGGCTGGTCCTTCGGAAAGCCCTGGGGCCTGGGACCCATTTCCATGAGGACCCCTTTTCCTTCATGGCGAAGTGCGCTTGAGGAGGGCGGGAGGGAGAGGGCGACCTGGAGAAGGTGAGACGAAGTCTCGACTGGCAGTGTGCTCTGTGTAAGCGTGACGTCGTTACGCGGCTTTGATACCGCTGCGTCACGTTTTGCGCCGTGCGCGCAGGGAGCGGATGAGGCGAGCTTTCTGGGAAAGTGGTGGGATACACCGGGGGAGGGGAGGGGGTACAAGAAGAAAGGTAGGCCCAAACCTCCGATGACAAAACATCTTTCGCGACGTGAATCGCCAAAGATCTCGACCCCATTCCCCAGGAAACTTTCCCATTCCCCAGGGCACCCCACGAGTAATCGCTTCCAAGCACTCCTGTGTTGCTGCGCCCTCGGTTTCTCTCCCCTGCGACGTGCGTCTCCCACTCCTCCTCCTCCGTCGCCTGTCTCCTCCCCCGTAATGATGGTCCTGCTGCTGCCCTGCCCTGCCGTTGCGATTGCCGCCGCTGGCAGCCGTTGCTGATCCTGTCGCCCACAAGCCCACGTCGCATCAACACACCTCTTCCATGGACCGTGCCCCGCAAGGAAACTCGCCTGCGGCCCTCCAGCCCTTTTGAACGACTCTGGAGACCCTTGGTTCAAAAATGTTGGCGTCTCGCTTTTACTTACTGGGGGGCAACGATCGGTGGAGAGCTGGCACAGGGGGGGGGCAACACCGACTTGGAATCGGCGATGCATCGCCGATAGATCGGCGATATGCCCTCGATAGCGGGTCCCCACGTTCATGGGCTCGGTGGGGCTATCCTATCGGCGATCAATGGGCGCTTGGGGGTCGATGCATCCCCCCTATGACTGTCCCTCCCTCCTCCCCCTCATTGCCCCTGGCTTACCCCGCCTTCCGCCAGCTTCCGCCGGCGGAGCCGCAACTGTTTACTCCCGCCGCCCTCCAGGGGCTTCCGCCGCAGGCGAGCCTGCGCTGAAGGTGAGCCTCCTTCTGGAGGGTACCGTTTCGCGACGACCCTCTCGCACGGAGCGTGCACCACGGGGAGCTTCACCCGCGGATCCGCGGGCGCCCTCGCGTGCCAGTTCCTGCGCGTTCGGCAGGCCGTGGAGCCGCCGCGGTCGCGCACGCGCGCGGCACGGCTGCAGGCACGACCGATGATGCCGTGCCAAGGCCCACCCTCTTGAGAGAACATGTTCGCGCCCCCGCCTGGTGCTTTCCCGGCCTTCCCTCTCTTCCCGAACCTCCTCCTCATCCTCCTCCTCTTCCTCCTCCTCCTCCTCCTCTTCCTCTTTCTCCTCCTCCTTCTCCTCCTCCTCCTCCTCCTCCTCCTCCTCCTCGCCTTCCTTCCATGTTGCCTCCCCTTCCTTCTCCGCGCCCCGCGCCTCCTCCTCCTCCTCCTCCTCCTCCTCCTCCTCCTCCTCCTCCTCCTCCTCCTCCTCCTCCTCCTCCTCCTCCTCCTCCTCCTCCTCCTCCTCCTCCTCCTCCTGGTCCTCTCCGGCACACGCTAACGTGGATTAGGGATCCGTGGTTCTGGAGCGTGGCAGCCAGGTGCATGGATCGGGCAAGGCAGCAAGGCGCCGCCCGAAACATGCGGCCAGAGCCGCCTGATCTGGCGACGAAGCGCGCCGATGTTGTATGGAAACGGGAACTGTGGCGAATACACGAGCCTTGATGCATTTTCCCGTCTCATCTCGATCTTCCCCCATGCCCATCCGCTCCTTTGTCCCCCTCTGCCTTCTCCCCCGTTCTCCCCTCGCTCTCCTTCCTGCACCTCTTCCACCTCCCCCTGCTGGGCCCTTCTCCCCCTCCTCCCCCTGCCCTCCCCCGTCGCTGATCCCCGAGCCGGTCGCGGAAGCGCTCTCGCCTGCCCCCCGCCCAGCCGAGCTGCGCGCCTTTGCCCCATGCACCGGAGCATTGGGACCACCGCCGTCTTCTCTAGCGTGCGCTGCGTGGCGGTGTCCGCGATCCTGCCCGTCCGGCCGGCCAGGGCTGAAGGACTGAGGGCGGGAGGGGGAAGAGGAGCGGGAGGCTGACAATGAGGGAGGACGACGATAAGGGAAGCACTGGGGAAGAGGAGGGGCACGCAGCACTGGGGGAGTGGAGGGAGGACAGAGGTATCGAAACGGAAGGAGAGAGAGGATAATGGAGGATGCAAGCTGGGCGTGTTCGTGCCACAACTGACATCCCAGGCCTCCAAAGCATCACTTCCCATGGCGTTGGATCTTTTTCTTTTCGCCGAATGGGGTGCCCTTCAATAGAAAGCTTTGATCCCCCAATCTACGGAACTTGACCCACTGCGTACTGTACAATCGACGACGCCGGGGGGGCAGGCTGAAACAAATTGGGGAGGGCAGAGGAGGCGGAGGAGGAGGCGTATGACGAGACGGAGGAGCAAGCAAGCAAGCAAACCCCCATGGAATCCTGGTGCAAAGCAGCGGCTTGCCACTAAAAACTTCGTGGATGTTGGGCGGGGCATTACTTTCAACGCCAGTCACCTCTGGACGCGAGCCTTGGGAGCCTGGGTCGAGCCGTACTGCGGGGTCGAGCCTGGGGACGACAATTATCGATCGAGCTCGAGTTTAGCGACCAGCACCAGCCACGAGCTCAGTGGAGCGGCCTAGGAACGGTCCGGGCCTCGGGATCCCGCGGAGAAGCTAAGGATGAGAAGTACAACCAGAGCCAGGCCAGCGAGACGACCAGAGCCCTCGACCTCAGATCAATGGGCAGAGCCCTTTATGACCTCGGGGCTCTTGGTTTCTCGGTGATAACCATATGGGTTCAGATTGTCCTGGTGATTTCCTTGGCTAGTTTAGGCTCGAGCTCGTTTCGGCAATTCCGAGCTTTCAATCTCGATCACCTTCGGAGTCACATCCTGGGCGATTCCATCCATGTTCATGTTTCGCGTGGCGATGGCGCTGGCTCTCGGGGTGCACCCGGTCGTCGAAGGCAAGAAGAAGGAGCCCGTAGCCAAGCAGCTTACCGAGGAGTTGCTGGCGCAGCGTCACGCCGAGCGAGAGGAGGACTCCGAGGTGTCCTCAGAGGTGTTCGAGCCTTCGGCCGGAGCAGCCAGCTCGATGACACACAGCGAGGCGACGGCGGCGGCGGGCAGCGACGTGCCCATGCCCCAGCAACCACACGGGGCCAGCAGCGCCTCGGACGACCAGCAGCGCCAGGCGCTCGAAGCACTGCGTGGGCTGCCGACCCCGATGAGCCTCGGACCAGCCCAGGCTACGACGAGTCATGCGGCGACAACGGCGCCTCCCCCACTCCCTCAGCAGCACCGACCCGCACCGAAGCCACAGCCAGCACTGTGGGGAGCGGCGGCAGAGGCGTCCCAGTGGCCACCAGCTCCACCGATCGAGGGGACCAACCAGCCGACGATGCATCAGGCGCTGTATGCCTTGGCTCAGGCGGGTGCCGAGCATCGCGGCCAGCCACCTCTGCCACCAGGGCCTCCCCTCGCGGCCGCGGCAGCAGCAGCGGACGGGACGGCGGCTGCCACGGCGGTCGGAGGCGGAGCGACAGCGCCGACGCCAGGAGTGCTGTTCGAGCTTGCTGCGGGGAAGCCACCTCCCAAGGCCCCGCCCCACTGCAGCCACCCGGCCTCGGCGATCAAGTACTACGGGAATCAGCACGGCTCGGGATCGAGGTGCACTCTCTGCGGAGCGCGCATTGCATGGATCCCCGGAGGCCGCGCTGGCCAAGGAGGTGCTCTGGCAGCGCCTACGGCGGCCGAGGCCGCTCGGGCGGCGGCGTCATCAGCTCAGAGAGCGGTGGACCTCTTGACCAGCGACCCGCAGTTCAAGGCAGGTGGCGCGGCGCTGACGACGGTGAATCAGCTACACGGTCTGCTCCAGGGTCTCCAGTGGCAGCTCCAGGCGATTCCAGAAGGAGTTCGAGCGCTGGGCCAGGTACAGTCGGTGGTGGACCAGATGATCCAGGTCGCGACGCAGACGCAGCAGTTCCCCACACAGATGGAGGAGGGGCTCCAGCAGATCTTCCAGGGCATCACCGCCATCAAGACGCAGCTCACCGGGATGGCGGACTTCGCGATAGCTATCGACACGCTCCAGGAGTCAGTCAACGCCATTGCGGGCACCCTCTCCGGGATGGAGACGGCGATCGGCCAGATCGGGCTCATGCTCGTGAACGTGGGCACGGCAGTGGCGGCCATAGCACATGTGGCCAACGGAGGTCAGCAGGTCGAGGATCAGTGGCACGTTCCTCAGCAGGCAGCTGCAGCGGCGATGGCAGCCGCTCCCTTTCCCCAGGCCCCGACGGCGGCCATCGGTGCAACAGGCTCGGCAGCGGCATCCTCGTCTGGGGCAGCCAGCCCTCCTCCGCCGTCCTATCCGCCACCGATCGACGACCAGGCGACAGTTGCGAACGGGGATCCTTGGACAGTTACCGACCCGTACGGAACGAGGACCACTACAACGCCGACCATGCCGGGCGCAACGCCTACGACCACGACGCGTCCTCCGCTGCCGACCATCCCAGAGGCGAGCCTCGACTCCTGGGAGGTGCTCGGGAGCGACCCAGGGCCCGTGGTCTAGCGGGCTCCTACATGATTCGGGCCGCCGCCACTCAGTGTGGCCGAGCAGCTTCTGTTGGCTGCAACTGTGCAGCGCAAAAGGGATCATCATCATCTCCAGAACCCAGTCAAGTCAGAGATGGCCACTCGACTCCGATGTTTCCCGTGTTTGCTTCGGTTGTCGGATCCCAGTCGTCAGTGGAGGGACGCAGCTTGAAGGGCGATTTTGAGGGAATCGAGTGGCAGGACGGGGACAATTTCAACGACGACCACGAGGTCGCTCTGCCTAGGCAGGTCCGGCGAGCTCTCGAACTCAGGGCCAGGCCGGACGGATCCCAGGAGGACCCAATCACGGAGCTGTTTGTCTCAAGGGACAAGGGAGTCAGCTTTATGGAAGTGTTCTCGCCTCCTAGGATCGCGCCTCGGGTGCAACGCCGTGGGGGCACTCTGGGGGCCAGGCCTAGTTGGGATCTGAAGACTGGGTGGGATTCTAGGAGAGCGAACGACCAGCTAGATCTCTGGGCTGCCATAGAGAAGGAGAGGCCGGACATGATCTGGCTGTGCCCACCATGTAGGGTTTTCTCGGCCATCAATCGAATCAGCAGGGCCGTCCGAGATCCGTTTAAGTGGAAGCAAGCCGTCACCGACGGGGTTAATGATTTAATCCTTTGCATGCGCATAGCCCTGTATCAGTCGGAGCGAGGGCGGTATTTTGCTTTTGAACACCCTCTGTTTGCGAGTTCTTGGGCGACTAAGGTAGTACAGCTGGTCGCTCAGCTTCCAGGCGTTCGCCGGGTTCGGATCGAGATGTGCATGTTCGGGCTCCGAGTCACGGAAGATGGCCTCAACAAGAAGCCCACCGGACTGCTCACCAACCACCCTAGGCTCTCAGAGATCATGGACGGTAGGCTGTGTTCCGGAGATCACAAGCATGTGCTCCTGGAGGGACGGAGTAGGACCTCCCAGGCCCAGGAGTATCCGCCAGCGTTCGCCGAGGCCGTGGCTCGTGCCGTGACCGAGCAGTGGAGCGGCGTCAGCAGGTCAAGGTCTCCCACGTGGGCCGAGCTCGGCGAGAGCCACTTTCCCGAAGACGCGGATCCCCCCATCGAAGATCTGGAAGGTCCCGAGGAAGCCAGCGGAAGCGAAGCGGACGAGCACGAGACGCGGGGCCCGGGAGCCTCCAGGCCAAAGGAACCCCCTCCCGAGCCGACAGAAGAAGAAAAGCGTCTGCTGTTCCGTTTACACGTGAACATGGGCCACCCATGCAACCGGAAGTTCGTGCGAGTCCTCAGGGCGGGAGGCGTGAAGATACACCTGCTTCGCTGGATCAGGGACGTGTTCAAGTGCTCGGAGTGTGCCGAGCGGGCTCGTACCAGCCGTCACCGCAGGGTGGCCCTTCCTAGGACGTTCAGGTTCAATCACATAGTGGGCGTCGACCTTTTCTATGTTCCGTTCCAAGAGAGGACCCTTGCGTTTCTGAACGTTGTGGACCACGGGTCTAACCTGCAGGTCTACGTTCGAGTGGAAGAGCCCACGGCGGCTCAGGTTTGGGGGGCTTTCGTGAAGGCGTGGGTCCGCCCGTTTGGAGCCCCTCATTTCGTGTTGTCGGACGGGGGCCCCGAGTTCGAAGGTCGGTTTGCCCGAGGGCTCGAACAGTGGGGCGTCCTTCACCACGTGTGCGATGCGAACTCCCCGTGGCAGAACGGACGTGTCGAGAGACACGGAGGCTGGATCAAAGATAGGATCAAAGGCGAGGTGGAAGCCGGTTCTGCCATTCCCGGGGACGTAGAGGAGCTCGAAGAGCTTGTCTACGAGTTGTGTGCCCACAAAAACCGTTTCTGGCACTGGGGCGGGTTTTCTCCAGTTCAGCTCGTCTTTGGCGAGAAACCCCGAATGCCACACGAAATACTGTCAGATGATCACATGGGCCTTCCTGGCTGGCAGGACTCTATACGACCGGCCTCGGAGCTCGACTCCGCGGGCGCAGAGTTCGCCAGATCGCAGCGTGTTAGGGAGTTGGCGCGCCGCCTGGCCCTCGAGATCACAGCCCGGGACAAGGTGGCCAAGGCTACCAAGGCGAGGGGACCCAGCCAGGACCAGGCGATGTTCCGCCCAGGCCAGTGGGTTTTCGTCTGGCGACGCATGACCAAGGCCGGTCCGAGGGCCGACACCCTAGGTCGCAGGCGGGACGCGTGGACGGGCCCCGGGGTCGTGGTCCTGCGCGAACGCGGCACTGTGTGGGTCGCGGTGCGGGCGCGCCTCTGGAAATGCTCTCCAGAGCAGGTTCGCTTGGCCAGTGCCGAAGAAGAATACGGCATCCAGGTCGCCCAGGATCCCCGGTGGTCTGAATTTCTCTCCCAGACCCAGGCCAGGAGAGAGACGGCGGTGGACGTCCAGCGAGAAGGCCCGCCTCCCGACGAAGCCTGGGACCAGCCGCTGTCTCCAGAGGTGGACTCAGCGCCTCAGGTGCCCCGGGGACCCGAGCCAGAGCCACGGCCGGATGCGCCTCGAGAAGTTCCGAACGCGAGGCCTCCCGGGCCTGCTCTGGTTCACCGAGGGTTCGATCCGATCGGGCCCAGGCCTCCAAGGGGAGTCGGATCCCGGCCGTCGTCGGCCAGAGGTTCCGCGGTCGCCCGAGCCGGATCAGAACGAACCCGACTCCCGTCAATCTCCGAGGGAGATGGCCAGGGAGGGGGTGGGCCACCCACGAGGCAGGACACTCCAGAGGATGAGGACACGGTTGAACCTGCTCCCCCTCTTTCCTCCTCTCCTCCTCTTCCGCTTCCTCCTCTCCTCCCCTCTAACCCCGTGCCCGTTCCCACGGTCGCCGAGGCCGCCTCTGGTGGAGCCAGCAGGCCGGGGAGATCTAGGCTGCCTCAGCCCAGTGACGTGCCTGCTTGCATTCGTCAGCGTCAGGCCGAGACTCGAGCGGCGAGCTGTCCTCCCGAGACAGTCGAAGCCAAGCGTGCGAGGATAAAGCCCCCTCCCGGACGGGAGCTCCCCGGCAACTCCTCCCCGGTGAGCGAGGGGCCGAGCGCCAGTGCTGCTGCTGCTGCTGCCGAGGGGCGAGGCGAGGACGGGGGGCCAGGCCTTGTCGGGCGCAGGGTCCAGGAGATCGAGTCGAGGGTCCGACCTGACGGCTGGGTGTCATTCGCGGTCGAAACCATGGAGGCGAGTGTGTTCTTGGTTGAAGAACGGCATGAAGCCGATCTCGAGGTTCTGGCGGCCAGTCGTGGAGGAGAGGTCAGTCTCAACAAGCTGACGCCCGCTGAGCGCAGCAGGTTTGAAGTGTCAGACGATACCGAGTGGCAGAATATGGCCAATTCAGGCGCGGTTGAGATCATTGCACCTAGAGAAGCTGGGGTGATCAGGCGAGAGCAACCAAATCGCATCATCACGAGCCGGATAGTTCGAAGGTGGAAACCTGTGGAGGGCACGTTTTCCGAACCAACCGCCAAGTCTCGGTGGTGTGTCCACGGACACAGGGACCCGGACACGGGAACGCTGTTTGTCTACTCTCCCACTCCCCAGACTTCCTCCATTCTCATGCTCATACAGGTAATGATGAATCTAGGTCACCTAGGTGACATTGCTGACGTGAAGAATGCCTTCTGCCAATCGGATCCTATGAGCCGTGCTCAGGGAGAGATCTACGTGGAACCATGCGAAGGCATTAAGGTTGAAAAGGGGTCTCTCATCAGATTGCTGGTGAACGTCTACGGATTAGACGACGCCCCCCTGGCCTGGCGTAAAACGATCGTAGGCTACCTCAAGACAAAGGGGTTCACGCGTAGTCTCCTAGAGCCCTGTTGGTGGATCAGGTACGCTCCAGGCGGAACCATTCTCAACATGATCCTTCTTGAAGTCGACGACTTCTTTATCGCCAGCAATTCGGAGACATCTAGGGCCTGGATCCGGGAGACCCTGGTGTCCAGGTTTAAGTTTGGGAAGTACCGGGACTGTCACCGCGGCCCCGTCGAGTATGCCAGCCGCAGCGTGACTTTCGGTCCTCAGAAGACGACGATCGACCAGGAGAACTATATATATATATATATTGGAAGAGGTGAGGACGATTAGCCTCGAACGCGGTCGGCTGGGTCAAAAGTCCTCTCCCCTTACCCAACCAGAGTTCAAAGCCCTCCGGTCTTTAATTTATGGATTGAACTGGGTCGGTAGTGAATCTCGTCCGGAGGCCGCCGGCACCGCGAGCATCCTTGCCAGTAGGCTGAAGGACGCTACCACGGGAGACGTGGCCATCGCGAATCCGCCGACCCTGTCGGCGTGTGTGAGGGGCTTTTCCGTTCGAGACGTCATCCCCGTTGTTCGTTGGTCGTCGTCTCTGTCGTCCCCTTTCCTTGCGCCTCCCTTTCCGTGGGCCCGTCGCCACTCCCGTCCTCTTTCCCAGCAGGGGCCCCTGCTCAAGCGCGCCAGCCCAAATGAACTTCAGCAACGTCGTATTTGAGTCGAAGGGAAGCCCCTTCCCTTTGATCCCTCCCCCGCCGGGAGGGGGGGGGGTAGCGGGGGGGTCCCGGGGGGGGGTCCCGGGGGGGGAGCGCCACTCAGATACGACGCCCCCCCCCCGCAAGTACTGCACGTAAGGATTCTTTATTGTTTCGGGGCCGCGCCCGAGCCGCCCGAGCCGCCACAGCCCGTGCCTCTTGCTGCGCATTGCGAACAGGGTCGGCGGCACCGGCCGTAAGGCCTTCGCAATAAGATGGTGAGGCATCTCCGTGCCAAGGCCTCGAGAGGCCTTATCATGTGGCGTCTGGACCCGGAACGAATGGCGTTTGTTTCTTTTTCGGATGCGGGAGGTGTAGGAGCCAACGAGGGACTTCTGGACCACCAGGGACTCCCCGCCGACCCGACGCAGGGGGCTTGGATGGTTTTGGCGACCGACAAGAGCGTGATAGATAACTGCGCTGTTCGCGCGTCTACCCCGGGGTGGCGGAGTTCCAAGCTCAGAAGGAAAGTCACGTCCACTCTGGCCGGCGAGACCCAGGCCCTCTCGGCGGCAGTGGCGGAAGTTGAGTTTCTCCAGGTTTTGTATAGAGACGTGGTTTTCGGAGATGTGGATGTGTCAGATGTGTCCAGGTGTTCAGGTCCTTTCACGACGGTCCTCCGTAGGGACTGCCGACTAGGCGGACGGGAGGATCACGTTCATGTAGTGGATGCGAAGAGTATCTACGATACGATGCTGAAGGGAGGGAATGCCAGCGCTCGTGACCGTCGCACGGCACTCGACCTAGCTGCTGTGTGTCAGGCCCTGGAGGGGGCTCGAGGTTTTGTTCGATGGATCCCGCATGGCCGTATGCCCGTGGATTGTCTCACGAAGGACGACATCAGCAAGGGCAATGCGGCCTTATCCAATTTGCTTGCTACAGGCAAGCTAGTTTTGATAGTCGAGGCTAGCGAGATATCCCGCCGGAGGGACCAGCCAGGAGGCAAGGACCGATCCCAGGCGGCATCACGGAGGATGTTGGATCAAGACTCCAGGCTCATATCGTGGGCCGATTTCCAGTCCAGCCTAGCGGTTTCGGAGTCAGGAGACCCGGGCTCTCCTTCCTCTCTCCTCCCTCAGTCCTCTCCCTGAGCACTGATTTGCATGTACAGCTGCTGTATCCTGTTTAGGGGTGCTAAACCTAGGAGAAAGTCTCATCCTTGTGGAGACTCTCCTGTTTTATCGATATAGGTTTAGCATAATGTTCTTTCCCGTGAAGCCCAACATTCCAGCTCACGGGAGGCCAGGATAGTTCGTAAGTGTTTCAGGGAAGGATGTACTGTGGTTGACGCTTTCTGGCTCAAGGCCAAAATGCATCCGTTCATCCTGCTGCTGCCACAACCTCCCTCCTCCTCCTCCTCTTTCTCCTCCTCCTCCTCCTCCTCCTTCTCCTCCTACTCCTCCTGCTCCTCCTCCTCCTCCTCCTCCTCCTCCCCCTCCCCCTCCCCCTCCTCCTCTTCCTCCTCCTCCTCCTCCTCCTCCTCTTCCTCTTCCCCCCAGAGCTTCATCTCTTTCCCCTGCACAAAAAAATTGACTCGAAGCGCTTCCCCTTCCCTTTGATCCCTTCCCCGACCGGGGAGGGGGTCCCAGAGAGAGCCCGGGGGGGATCCTTTGGGAGGTCTCGGGGGGGGGGTCCTCGACGAGGTCCCGGGTCAGCATGCCACCTCCTCCTCCTCCCCCTTCCTCCTCCG
Organism: Prorocentrum cordatum; assembly: GCA_963575745.1. Taxonomy (NCBI): domain Eukaryota; class Dinophyceae; order Prorocentrales; family Prorocentraceae; genus Prorocentrum; species Prorocentrum cordatum. The sequence goes on along the minus strand of CAUYUJ010019392.1, from coordinate 1,795,546 downwards.
TCTCTTCCTCCTTTATCGCTTCCTCCTCCTCCTCCTCGCACACTTCCTCCGCCTACCCTGTCACGTTGATTCCTGTGATCACACATCCCGTCGCCATCGACGGCCAAAACCTTCAGGGTCGGCGGCACCGGCCGTAAGGCCTTCACAATATCGAAGATGGTCCGATGTGGAAATCGCCATACGGACATGCGCAGCAATCAACACACAGACTTCGAAATACCGAAGCTGAGCCAAAGGAGGGACACCATACAAACGTAAGAAACCTTCGAGGCTGCCACGGGAGAGAGCAGAGCAATTGCTCACGATGCAGCGGGGGGAGGGAAAAATGTATGCAGTCTACCACTTCTTGCGAGCCCTCCTCATTCCCGTTCCCATCTCCCCGCCATCCCCCCTCAACCACCATCTCTGCCCCTCTCATCCCCCGTCACCTCCGCAAACTGTGCAGTTTGGCAGTTGCCTCTCCGAATCCGCGGAGCGACCCTCCCCTTCCAGTCCCGAACAGCCACAGCGGATCTGCGTCCAGAAAGGCGAGGGCGTCCTCGGAAAGCTCGTTGCTATCCTCGAGCCTTGTGAGAGCCTGAACGGGGCATCAGAAAGCGGATTGGGGAGACATCAGTCGTCGCCCGCAAGCCGCAGAAAAGATGGCTCGGAAAAGATTGCGACGGGCCCCGAAGCATGGGGAGCGACGACGCGCGGTAAGAGAATCTCCAGGCGCGCGCCGAGCGTCTGTTGCCAAATGGGCGCGCGAATCTCAGCACTGGACACTGGACGCCGCTGGGAGAGCGAAGAAGAGCGATGGGGAGAGCGATGGGACGTTCGTCCGGGTGAGCCATAGGAGTGGGCGCGTGATGAAGAGGTGGACAGAGCCCCCTTTATGACAAACCCCGCTCTGGTGAAAACGACCCGGGACCAGGCCCGACGGGCGCACGCCCGCAGACACCGCGGCCGCAACACCCTCTCGACAACCTCAAAGGAGCAAGTCGCGATCCAACTTGGCAGGGTGGGGATTCGATCAACCTCCGAGTCGCCCTCGAGCCTGGCGCCGTCGCCGCCTGTGCCTCTGGCTCCCGTCATGCAATAGAGCCTGAATGCTCAAATGATGAAAGACACCCCATGCATGGCGAGAGATCTCCTCGGAGTTCGCGGGTCGACGCTTGGGGCCTTGGGGGGCCCCCTTCGGGACCCGAAGCCCCTGGAGGCCTCACCGGACTTCAGGAGACCTCAGGGGACCTCCAGGAGCCCCCGGTGACACCCGGCGGCGCGCAGAAGCGAGTGGGGCGAGGGAGGCGGCTCTCTGATAAGGCGGGGCGCTGCGCTTCTCAAAAAAGGTTCGGAGGCCTACGAAGACCTTCGAGAGTAAGGTAGAACGATGGTTTTAGCGGCGTTCGTATCTGGATGCAGCGCGGAAGCAGAAACTAAAGGGTTGCGAACTGTCATGACCATGCTGTCTGCGAACGGGGGGCGGAGAACTGCGCAGCAGTTCTGAATGATTTATCCGGCGTAGCACCTCGCATATATCGTGAACAACGCAAAGTCACCATGATGGCCGGCCCTACACAAATGTGACAAGGCTCGACTTCCCGAAACAATACATACATTCCCAGGAAAATCATTTCATTCAAAAAGCCTCGGGCTGGCGGCGGGAACCAAACACACGGGCAACGACGGTGGGCTGCAAGTGACACAAATGCCCGAACATCCCCAAACAGTGCAAGCACGACCGCGACGAACCCCGAGGCTAAACGCAGCTACCAAAGGCGTCAAACCACCAAGGAGAACGGGTCCACACGGGTAGCGGCAAGGACCGTTCGGTTGCATCATGTATAAGCGCACGCGCCCCAATGCTGTCTTAGAGCGGAGCGGGGGGGGCGGAGAACTGCGCAGCAGTGCTGATTTGTTTCTGCTGCGCCATATCTCGTGAACAGCGCTAATTCGGTGATCGCGATGGCCTACGGCCCAGACAGGGCCTGCGGGCTGCTGCGCCTGTCTACACAAATGTGTCAATCAACGGATTTCCATGCGATCCCAAAACAAGATGCGCGCTCAAACTTTGAAGAGAATGCACCGAACCTGGGACGTTTGCGTCTTGATGAGGGGACGATTCGTAGCTCGCGGGCATGTGTAGGGAGCGCGTCCTCGAACACCAGGTGGGGGCGGTTCGCGCGAGAGCACGACCCCCCCGAGAGCAGAGGACGCAGCGCGCGAGGCACGGCGAGGTCGCTATGGGCGCCGTGGCCCTTTTTCCCCACAGCCTCGCCTGGATCCACCTGCGATAAACTTGGCTCCGCCGCCCTGTCCCGCGAAGGCTTCTGCGAAACACGCGTCGAATATGCCTGCATCTCCACGGCAGGCAACGGGGCGACCCGCCCGCGGAGGATGACCTCATCGGAGCATCGCTCGCACTCGGAGGCGCGCTCCTGGATGGTCAGGGGGCGCTGGCAATGTCCGGCCGCGGCCTATGCGGCGCGCTTGTAGCGCAGCGCGCTCTTGTCGCTCCGCCGCTGCCCGCGCTTCTCGATTCTCGGCCAGCGCGCGAGGGCCGCGAGCTGCATCGACGCTCGGGCCCGAGCGCCAGAACTGGTTGGGCACCGGGCGCTGCGCGCCGGTGAACCGAGCGGCCCGATGCGAATTCTTCAGCAGTTCCGCGCAGTCTATGATTACCTACCAGACCATCCCAACCCAACCCGAAGACCCGCATTTGACCCGAATTTCGGGTTGGGGGGGCACGGGTTCCATGTGTTTTGTTCAATATTCCCCGACACTCCTCACTGGAGATGGAAGGCAAATTAAAGCCTTCGGGTTGGGTTGGGGTGGTTTGGTGGGCGATGACTCTATCCCCCAGAGGGGCCCGTCGCCCGCCACACCTCGGGGCCGCGCCGTCGCGGGCCCCAGCCGCGGAACCCAGCCGGAATACAAGGGGATGGAGACGTTGGCGTCGCCGATTTTGCCCCGACTTGCCAGCTCGTCCAGGTGCGCCAGCATAAAGCAAACGGCAGTCGCCCCCGTCGTCGGAAGGGCCCGCCCGGCGCCCTGCATGGACAGCAGCTGCCCTGGCCGCCCTGGCCCCAGGTACATCCAGGTGGCACGTCGATAACATGAGGAGCATGGACAGGGCCACGTCGGGATGCCCTGTTGTCGCCGGGGCATTCACGATTTCAAACCAGATGCCCAGGGCCTCGGGCCTCCGCGAGCGGCCAGGGCGCAACTTGTACTAGCCGCGGGGAGCTCGCTAAGTTTTCGACAACAGCCTGGCACTCAGCCAGTTCAACGCCGAGTAGAATCGCAGCCATCCCGCCAGCGTCTGCGAGTCCAGAGACGCCTCGACGCCAAGACGTGCTTCTCGAAGGGCTTGGCGAAAGAGCCGCAAAGCGAGAATCATCGATGTCGCGTACATCTCGGCCTCGGCCCCCGGCAAACTCCATGGAGCGATTCACTTCCAACATGTGCTCCGCGTGCACTGGCCCGGTCACCGCCCTCGTCGCCAGCAGCGTGGGCCCACCCCTCTGCACCCCCATGGCCCCCTCGAGGTGCTTGAGCAGGCACCCTTCGAGCGATCCGCCAAAGGCCGCTGCCGCTGGGCGCCCGCGCCCAAGCGCGCGGACGCGGCGCAAGAGCTCGACGAAGGCGATCGCACTCGCCGGCGGCGCCCAGGGTCCATAAGCGTTTCTCGCCCCCTCCGGCTCGGCGGCAGCCGGCCTTTCCGGCGCCAGGGCCCCGGCCAAAGATTGGTCTGCTCCCTGGTGCTGCTGGGGGTCGGCGGCAGGCGGCCGCGACAGCGATCGCGCCTGCCTCGCTTGGCCTTGGGCCGCGGCCGCGGGCCGTGCAGGCGCCGGCTGCGCTGGCGCCCCCGGAGGCGGCCGCCTTGCGCCCGCCGCTAACTCCAGCCGACACGGGCTCGGGTGCCTCGGCTGCGGAAGGGCGCCTGGAAGCGCGTGGCCCCGCGCCCGGCGAGAAGCCGCCGCTCCGAACATTACCCTGAGCCGTGGCGGCCACCAACCGATGGACCGCTCTAGCTTGCTGATGATTATGATGATGATACCTGTCAGCTTCGTGGTGCTCTGCTGTCTGTATGGCACTTGCTGGCTCACCTGGATACCGCTGTTGGGGCCGATTGTAATGCTGCTGATTGTGGCTCTGATAACGTATTGCTCCAGACCGTATGCTGGTTGACGCTGTGCTGCCTGTAGACTCGCGTGCTTGATGTTCGCGCGGCAACGCTTGCGACGTATGATATATGGTACCAACCCTCGGCGTCAAAGTGGCGCCCCCGCCCTGAACTTGGGAGGAATCACGCGACGACGGTTTAGGAAGACAACAGTCTGAGGGCTCGATCTCGACCTGCCCCCGAGGCCCCAGCGAGCTCCCAGAGCCCGCCCGAAGAATGCGGGCCGGGATGCCCGAGGTCAAGGACAAGGAACAGGAAACACTGTCGTCGAACATGCGGGAGGTCCGTCAGCACTGTTCATCTCACTTGGGATCCAACGAACGGCCAGACGGATGCCACGTGCGAGGAGATAAGCGCTGATACGCCTGACCGAGTGTCGTGGCCCATCCGCGTCTGGGTAAAGCGGCGGACTGAGGCCAACGCAACGCGGGCTTCCAAAATAGCGACGCCCTCGGGCCTGTCCCAGACTCCGCTGCGGCAGATCTTCCAACGCGACTGATCCAGCCCCCAGGCGGGGACCTCGTCGAAGTCCTCATCCAGTGCCCAGGTGCCCTCCGCGGCCGTCTCGGGGACGGCTGGCCGCCATGGGCCGTCCCCATCGTCGAAGCTCACGCGCCGCACGGCCCGCTGGCGAAGCGCCAGCTCCATGTTGGAACGAAAGCGAGACCGTTCGGCCACGCGCGTCGTAGTCGATCCACCAAGTCCTGGCGCACTCCGCGGCCGCAGGATGAGTGCGGATGCCGCCCACTGGCTCGTCGTCGTCGGGCGGCTCCGCAGGTGGCGGCAGCGGCGGGGGCCTGGCAGCCCAGGCCGGCGACGCCGACCCATCGCCGAGCTTGGACCAAAGATGCCCCGCCTGCTGCGCCTCGCCTCCTCCAGCTCGGGCAGTGGCACTAGCTCGGCGCAACGAGCCTGGCCATGACAGAATACCATGGCGTCGTAATCGGACAACCGCACGACGCCGGGCTTCCCACGACGCCCAGGCCCCCCACGCGGCCAAACGTACCCTCCAGGGGTATTTAGCAGCCCGCGCGTTGGGTACTCGTCCGCCACCGCCCTGGCCACTCCAGCGCCGACGGCCCGCGCGGCGGCGGCCGGCCCAGCCGCTGCCGCTCATCGCCTGCCAGGTCGGCACGGGCGGCCCGAGCGGCCGCCGCTGCGGGCGCCTCTCAACGAAGCAGCCGCCTGACGTCGAGTGCAGCGGGACCACCTCCCGATCCGGCATGACCACGTCCGTCTCTGGGGCCGGAGGATTGCCCAAGGCCGCACACTCCTCGAGAGCCAGTCGCTGTCCCTCGCGGATGTAATTCGCCCTTCAGCTCGTCAAGCGTCGGGTCAGCTCGGAAACGATATGCTGGCCGATCGAACCGAGGCAGGCGGCCCCCGGGCCGAAGGCTAGGTCAAGGATGCGCGCCACGCCGTCAGCGCCCTCGCTGCCGTCCAGCGCCACCGCGGACAGGTCAAGGTCATGGGTCAGGATGTACCACTTCTGCTGCGTTTGCGGTGTCAGTGCCACGCGTTTGTGGTAGACGACGTCGACGTCGTACCACTGAGAAAACGCCTACCTGGCAAGAGACGCCTGAAAGCCGAACGAGCGCCATCTCCACTAATGCGATGCTGGCAATCCCTGAGAGCGAGCCTCCAGAGGACTGGATCGGTCGCCTGGATCGTCTGGCCGATGGCGAAAATCGCGGTTACCTTCTCCCACTTAAGCTCGAGCTCTGGGCAAGCTGGGCGCGGCGTCTGATCTGGGCACGTGGGGGCCGTCAGCCACGACGGCACTGAGCACTCCGCGCATACGCACTCGCAGCCAGGAGGGTCAGGGCACGGCGGCCGCGCCGGGCACGATGGCGGGGCCCGAACGGAAAGAGAGAGATGGCGGGGGCTGTGATGGCCCCGGTCAAGTATCCAGGAAGACTCCTGGGCTGCATGCAGCTCAAGGCCGCAGGTCGCCAAGGAAAACCCTGAACCAAAAACACTGGCAGCTACGGTGTGCTGCAAATGACAAGGATGCCCGAACATCGCCAAACAGCGCAAGCACGACCGCGACGAACCTCTAGGCGAAGCGCAGCTATCAGGGGCGCCAAATCACCAGGGAGAAGGGGCCCACGCGGGTAGAAACCAGGGCCGTTCCTCTACATCATTGCAGTGCGCGCGCCCCCATGAATGAATTCTTCCTCCTCTGATAAGATCTCGTCCCCTTCCCACCCCATCGCCCCGATCCTCTTCTGCGCGCCGCCGACCCCTATCTCCTGGGCACACCTTCGAATCCCACCAGCCCTCTGGGCGTCAGTGGTTTAGGGCGTTTCCTCTTCCACCCCTCCTTCTTCCCCTTCGGAAGAGGGGTTTACCCCTCCCCCTACCCCCTCCCCGTGGACGTGGACGGGGGGGGCCGCGAGCGGTCAGAGCGTCCAAAACGGCTTCGGCGAGGAAGTCAAAATCATTGATGTTACTAAGATGTTGGCCCCATTTTGGCCTCCTGGGGGGGCAACCCCAATTGAAGCCCCGCTCTTCTTTGATAGATCTCCTCCAAGATGGCCCCAAGAGGCCCCCAAGAGGCCCCCAGGAGGCCCCAAAGAAGACCCTCAGCGGCCCCAAGAGCCCCCCCCCGAGGCACCCAAGACCCCGAAGAACCCCCCAGGATCGCCAAGAGACCCCCAAGACGTCCCAAGAGGCCACCAAGAATCGCCCAAGAGATACCCCAAGAGGCTCCGAGAGGCATCCAAGAACCTCTGGCCCTTGTGCTTGCCCTCCTCCTCTTCCTCCTGTTCCTCCTTCCTGCTCCTACTCCTTCTCTTCCTCCACTTCCTCCTCCTCCTCTTCATCCTCCTCCTCCGCCTCCGCCTCTTCCTCATCCTATTCATCCTCCTTCTTCCCACTCCCTCATCCATCCTTCCATCCATCTCCTCCTTCTCCTCCTCACTCCTTTGCGCGGTTCGGCCGTCCTCTTCTTTGCTGCCGCACTTCCCTGATCACCTCAACTCGCCTGGACATCGTTTCTGGATGGGCTGGTGGGGATACTTTTTGGGGGGTCAGCGGCCACCAGAGAAGAGCCAGGCGGCAAAGGCAACGTCCGGGCCACGAACGAGGCTAATTGACTAGAACAGCGCCGGCCGGCCCACTCAGACGGCAGCTGCAAGCTGGGTGGGCTGAACTGACTGGCGCACTGCAAGCACGGGCACGTGCACTGGACAAAATGACCAGAATTCAGGCGGCCGGGGGGATTGTGGGGATACGTTTTTTTGGTCAGCGGCCACGAAGACAGCGGTCATGTGGCGGAGGCAACGTCCGGGCCACGGGCGAGGCTAATTGGCTAAAGCGGAAACGCACTGGCTGACGAATTGCTAGCTCAGGCACGTGCGCTGGACAAAATGACCAGAATTCAAGTAGCCAGCGCATGACTCGCGCAGGAACCCAGACCTCAGGGCGGGTCACTGTGCAAGGTGAAAATGGGATGGCCACAGAAGTGAGTCGCCAATGTGGCGGACGACCTGCGTAAGCCAGCCGGCTGAGCAGTCGTGAGCCGTGATGCAGCGCACAGGGGGTCTGAAGGTGGGTCTGAAAAGCTGTGCCTGACGCTGAAGGCTGAACCACTCAGCGCACTGGCCAGTCTCAGTGGACCACATCACAGTGTCGGGGGGGTACCGTGCGACTGTGAGCCATCCAGCGCGCGCCAGCACGGTGCGGCCACTGGGAGTGGGAGTGGGGGAGCCCGCTGGCGTGGTGAGTATCGCCGGCGAAGAAGAAGTGGTAAGGGGGGGCTGCACTGCGGTGTCATCGGGCGAAGCGCCTTGGGGAGCTGCACTGTGGTAGACGCGGGGGCCAGGAGGCAAAGTCTGGCCCAGTCCGCCGCTGGGCACTTCCCCCCGGACCCGTGAGCCTACACACACACAGACACACACACACACACCACGCGGTCCTCCAGGGCCGAGGCAACCGCCGCTGAGAGTGATGAGCCAAACCACGAGCAGCGCGGAACACAGGCGGCCCTGGGAGGGGGGGCAACCACACCGACGTCTGACAGGACGTCAGGCAGGCCCCGGGGCCAAGGGCGGGGGGCACCCGCCTGGCCCGAGAGGGGGGAGGCGAGGGGAAGCAACGCCTCTCCCCTCGGCCTGGCCCCGAGTCCAGGGGCCATGGTCATTCTCTTGGGTCATTCTCGGGGGTCGCAGCTGATCGCCGCTAAGATCTCCCTTTAATCTCCTCGGGGGTCGCAGCTGATCGCCGCTAAGATCTCTCGTCAATCTCCTCGGGGGTCGCAGCTGATCGCCGCTATGATCTCTATTTGATGGTAGGTGTGTCCGATTGTTGGTCCCTTCATTTCCTCGAGGGTCGCAGCTGATCGCCGCTATGATCTCTGTTTGGTGGTGGGCGTGCCCGATTGCTGGTCCCCCAGGGTCGCAGCAAACCGCAGCTGATGTGAAACTGCAGTGTGACAAGACAGCGGGGGTGGATGGTCCTCGGGGGTCGCAGCTGATCGCCGCTTGAATCGTTATTGACAGAAAGGTGCCCAGGCAAGGCCGCGTACCCCGCCAGGCAGAAGGGGGGAGGGCTGGGGCCCACTTCCGGCCCCAGGGCCGGAAGTGGGCCACGGCGCCCCCCCCCCCGCCTGCCTGGCGGCGAGAAGAGGCTCGCCGCCGCCCCCAGTGCACGAGCAGCGCGCACTGCCACTTCCAGCCTCTGCCACAAGCGCTGCGACACCCGCCGGGCCCCCAAGGAGAGAGGCGGGGGGAAAGCCGCCCCTCCCCTCGGTCGGGCCCCCGCACTCGTGGGAGAGGTGGCGCGCCCGCCGAGCTAGGACAGCGCCTGTTGCCATTGAGCGTCCTTCACGCGCACTCTCATCCCGCTGCTGGAGCTGATCACGTTGGGCCCCGAGGCAGCCTGCCACAGTTTGCTGGGCAGCGACAGGGCCCGCTGCCAGCGCCCGCCCTTCTCGCGCCTAATCCCAGCGCTGCAACTGATGACACCGGGCTCCAACTTACCTTCCCACATTCCGGCAATAGCGCCGGGGCACGTTGCCATTCCCCGTTTTCCTGACGCACTGATTCCCGCGTCGCATCTGACAACGTGGCGCTCCAACTCAACCTCTGACACCCACTGAGCAGCAACAGTGCGAGTTGCCGTTGCTCTCCCTGGCGCACGCGCTGCCCCCAGCGCTGTGGCTCACGACGTCCAGCTCACACCTCGCACCTCGTGCTCGAAGTCTCTGCAGCTCCCCGCATGGGCCCGGGGGCGCGGCCACCGCCGAGCGTGAGCGGGGGGTGGGCGGGGGGTGGCGCGCCCTGGGCGGAGTGAAGACGGAGCGCGCACGGGGGGGGGGGGGGGGGGAAGGGGGGGGGGGGGGGGCGAGGGGCGGCCCTTGGCCGCCGTCGCCGGGACGCAGGGGCACCTCGGGCCCCGAGGTAGGCCCCGGGCCCGTAGCCTCGGCGGCCCCCCGCGTGCATCCAGGGTCGAGTTGTGGTCTTCCAGGGTCGCCGCTAACCGCCGCTCGCACCTGATCCCTGCGCTGCAACTGCGGGTTCCGACTTGGCTTCCCACGTGCCGGCGAGTAGCGCCGGAGCATGTTGCCATCCCCCGACTTCCTGACGCAAGACCCAGCGTTGTAGCTGACAACGTTGCACTCGAACCTCTGACATCCCACTGAGCAGCGACAGTGCGAGTTGCCGTTGCCCACCCCTGGCGCGCGCGCTGCCCCAGCGCTGTAGCTCACAACGACCAGCTCGCACCTCGGACCTCGCGACGGCCCTTGTCGGACAGCGCCGGGACGCAAGAGTGCCATGTGCCCCCGTGGGATGCCTCGTGCCCGCAGTCTCTGCTACTCCCCGCGTGGAGTACCTTGAGCCCCCGCGGGATGTCTCGCGCTCGAGCCTCTGCAGCTCCCCGCATGGGCCCAGGGGCGCGGCAAGCGCCGAGCGTGCACGGGAGGTGGGCGGGGTGTGGCGAGTCCTGGGTGGAGTGAGGAAACCGCCGCTCAAGAGCAATGGTAACGATTGTGCTCGAATTGGTCGGGTGTTGTGGTACCTCCGCGGCCGCAGCTGATCGCCGCGATGGCAAAGTATTCCATGTCCTCCAGAGCCCGTGTCCTCAGCTGCTCCCCGCGTGGATCCAAGGGCGGGGAACCGCCTCTCGGGGTTGGGCGCAGACGACGCATCCTCGGAGGGCGGCGGCAGACGGCCCTGGCCAGACAGCACCGGGATGCAAGAGCACCGGGAGCCCCCGTAGGCGGACACAAGCCCGTGCGGCAGACATCCCAGAGAGGACAGCAACGGGATGCAGGGCCCCTGGGGCAGCCGCGGGAGGCCCCGAGCCCGTGATCCCAGCTGCACCCCGCGTGAGACCAGGGTCGCGGGAAGCCGCCACTCTGGGTAGAGTGAGGACGGAGCGTGCACGGGGGGGAGGCGGCGGACGGCCCTTGGCCGCCATCGCCGGGGCGCAGGGCACCTCGAGCCCCGCGGGCCCCTCCCCGCCGGGGGGGGCGGCGGGCCCTGGTCAGAAACCAGCGCGGTGCCACGAGGTGGGGCAGCAACGGCTACTGTGGGGAGACGACCCGCCGGATCCTGGGTGCCTGCGTGTCCGGGTGGCCCTTTGCCCATGCAAGGTGATCCCTGCTCGCCCCGCCGCTTCGACCCGGCGGGGCCCGGGCGCCGATGCCGCAGCCGAGTCCAGTCGACGCCGAGGCCCAGCGCGTCGCTGACGGCCCGTACGTCGCACTTTTGGCTGCGGAAGGAGTCCAGGAAGCGAAGGCTGGTTTGCGGGTCGCGCCGAAGCGGGTCGAGCGCGCCTTTGCTGCCAGGCGCGGTCTGCTGCTGGGCGAACGCGCGCCGGGTGCCTGTGAACATTGCCCCCAGGGTGACTTGGGGCCGCCTCATCGCCTCGCCGGGTGCCTCCCCCGGGAAGGTCCCATTGGATGTTGTCGATCTTTGCTTTGCACAGCTGCTGTCCCGTGTCGGGGCCCGAGGGCCCCGGCCATTGGCTCGGATCTGGCCATTGGCGCTGCCGCGTGTTCTGGCCGCAAGTCTTCGGCGAACCGGCCTCGCTGTCCTGGCCGGAGGGCTCGCAATCTGCTCGCGACAGTTCCGGCTGCACGCCTGGCGGGGCTCTGCGGGGAGACGCGGGCCGCATAGGCAGGGGCCGGGTCGCACCCGGCAGCCCGAGCGGACGCTGCCCTCCCAGGGCTTCAATTCCTCACTCAAATTGAGGAAAAAAACTCCCGTCGCAGTTTTAACATGGTTACGCAGATTTGTTGTAATCATGATCGAAAAGCTCGATGTCGCAGTTTTGCTTGATCTATTGTTTGCAAAACGTGTTGTCGCAAATTTGCGTTGTCATGTGCTCAAGTATGGTTTTGCATGCATGCATGTACCACGTAATGCCTGTAACGTGTGTTGCATGCGGCCATTACACTGATACGTACCAAATGTATATACATATACAAATAATGCGTCATATGTTGTATGTACATCACACAGAACATGTTGTGCGATGCGAGACTTTTCGGGATGCGCATGCGTGCACAACTCAAAATCACAAAACTGAAGTGCCCAAACATGTTCTTTCCTGCTCGTCCTTCTCCTCCTCTTCCTCCTACTCCTCCTCCTACTCCTCCTCCTCCTCCTCATCCTCCTCCTCCTCCTCCTCATCCTCCTCCTCCTCCTCCTCATCCTCCTCCTCCTCCTCCCTCTCGTCGTCGTCCTCCTCCTCCTCCTTCTCGTCCCCCTCCTCCTGTAACGTGTGTTGCATGCGTCCAATACACTGATACGTGCCATATATGTATATACATATGCAAATAATGCGTCATATGTTGTATGTACATCACAGAACATGTTGTGCGATGCGAGACCCAGTATTTTCGGGATGCGCATGTGTGCACAACTCAAAATCACAAAACTGAAGTGCCCAAACGTGTTCCTTCCTGCTCGTCCTTCTCCTCCTCTTCCTCCCCATCCTCATTCTCCTCCTACTCCTCCTCCTCCTCCGCATCCTCCTCCTCATCCCCCTCCTCCGCATCCTCCTCCTCATCCTCCTCCTCCTCCTCGTCCTCCTCCTCCTCATCCTCCTTCTCCTCCTCATCCTCTTCCTCCTCCTCACCCTCCCCCTCCTCCTCCTCATCCTCCCCCTGCTTCCCAACCTCCCCAGACAATGAAACGGATGATGATCTATCACGCGGCAGCGCGCTCACCGTCTCCGCGCGCGCAGCCGCCTGCGCTCCTTGCGGGCTCAGTGCTTTGGTCGCACTCCGTCGTGCTCCCATCGTCGATCCTTCCTCTGCCGCCTTCGAGCTCTTTCTTCTCTCCTCGCGCCATTTCTTCTCGAGCTCTTTCTTCTCTCCTCGTGCTCTTTCTCCTCGAGCTCTTTCTTCTCTCCTCGTGCTCTTTGTTCTTTCTTCTCGAGCGCTTTCTTCTCGAGCTCTGTTTTCTCTCCTCGAGCTCTTTTTCCTCGAGCCCTTTCTTCTCTCCTCGTGCTCTTTTTTCTTTCTCCTCGAGCTCTTCCTTCTGTCCTCGGGCGCTTTCTTCTCGAGCTCGTTCTTCTCTCCTCGAGATCGTGCTTCTCTCCTCGAGCTCTTTCTCCTTGGGCTCTTTCTCCTCGAGCTCTTTTTTGTCTTCAGGTCTCCTCGGGCGTCGGCTCTGTTCAGGTCTGCTGTGTCGTTCTTCTCCTGTCGCCTCGTCTGCCTCTCCTCGCGCCGCTGCCTCTCCTCGCGCCTCTCCCTCTCCTCGCGCTCCAGGTCTCCTCTGGCTTTGACGATATTCACTCTCCCTCAACTTGCTCATCTTGTCAATTAAGAGTTTCCTTACTGTCATGACCACGTCATCGCTGCTGGCGACCTCGGCTTCCTCCTCGGGATCCAAGGGGAATTCTAACGGGCTCGCGGGCGAAGTCGGTGTAGGTATTTGCGTTGGAGCTGACAGAGGAGAAGTTGGGACTGGAAATGGAACTGGAAGTGGTTCCTGAGAACGTTCGCCTGGCCCTGGCTTAGGCATAGATGTCGGGCTCTGTGGCGGAACCCCACAGCTCTCATCCTTTGTCCTGGGTTCTCCTGTCCTGTCCTGGGTGCCCCCATCGATCTCGTCGGCAAGGGGCGTCTCTTTGCCGTGTCTCTCCGTGGGCCTCCTTGTCTCCCGCGAGCTCTTTCTTCTCTCCTCGCGCCATTTCTTCTCGAGCTCTTTCTTCTCTCCTTGAGCTCTTTCTCCCCGAGCTCTTTCTTCTCTCCTCGTGCTCTTTGTTCTTTCTTCTCGAGCGTGTTCTTCTCGAGCTCTGTCTTCTTTCCGCGAGCTCTTTTTCCTCGAGCTCTTTCTTCTCCCCTCGTGTTTTTTCTTTCTCCTCGAGCTCTCCCTTCTGTCCTTGAGCGCTTTCTTCTCGAACTCTTTCTTCTCTCCTCGAGATCTTGCTTCTCTCCTCGAGCTCTTTCTCCTCGGGCTCTTTCCCCTCGAGCTCTTTCCTCTGTCCTCGAGCGCTTTCTTCTCGAGCTCTTTGGAAATACCTCCTGATCTTTCTTCTCTCCTCGAGCTCTTTCTCCTTCAGCTCTTCCTCCTGGAGCTCCTTTTTGTCTTCAGGTCTCCTCGGGCGTCGGCTCTTTTCAGGTCTGCGTTGTCGTTCTTCTCCTGTCGCCTCGTCTGCCTCTCCTCGCGCCGCTGCCTCTCCTCGCGCCTCTCCCTCTCCTCGCGCTCCAGGTCTCCTCTGGCTTTGACGATCTTCCCTCTGTCCTCGGGCGCGTTCTTCTCGAGCTCGTTCTTCTCTCCTCGAGATCGTGCTTCTCTCCTCGAGCTCTTTCTCCTTGGGCTCTTTCTCCTCGAGCTCTTGTTTGTCTTCAGGTCTCCTCGGGCGTCGGCTCTTTTCAGGTCTGCTGTGTCGTTCTTCTCCTGTCGCCTCGTCTGCCTCTCCTCGCGCCGCTGCCTCTCCTCGCGCCTCTCCCTCTCCTCGCGCTCCAGGTCTCCTCTGGCTTTGACGATATTCCCTCTCCCTCAACTTGCTCATCCTGTCAAGTAAGATCTTCCTTTCCCCGCCTTCTTTATAGACTGTCACGATCGCGTCATCGCTCGGGATCTCGGCTTCCTCCTCCAAGGGGATCTCTATCGGGCTCTGCGGCGGAGGCCCGCAGCTCTCCTCTGTCCTGGGTTCTCCTGTCGGGCTCTCCTGCACAGTCCTACAGGCGGGCGAAGTCGGTGAAAGTAATTGCGTTGGAGCTGAATTTGGAACTGGAGTTGGAACTGAGACTTCGCATGGCCCTGGCTTAGGCATAGATGTTGAGCTTGAGGGAACCTTGCGACCGACTGCTTCCATGTGTTCCGATGCCAGCTCCTCCTTCATCATCGCCGTGCGCTCTCTGATCAGTCTGCAGTTTTGATCTTCAGCTTCCTCTTTCTCTCTCTCTCTCTCTCTCTTTTTCGCTTCTCTAACATCTTTCTCGCCAAACCATATCGGTCTTCAGCTTCCTCTTCCTTGAGCTCGCTCTCTTCCTTTCCGTCCTCTACGATACGTTTCGCCAAAGCGTATATTCGTTTGCCCAGATCTTGATCCTGTTCTCCTGAGTTCCTCGCTGCCTCACTGCCTGCATGCCGCCTCTGAGCTCCGCTTCCTTCTCTCCTCGCGCTCGTCCGCCGACCTCTTTGCAGGAGGAGGGAGAGAGGGGATCGAGCAATTGAATGAGTTGGGACCTCTCACAGCTTCAGAGTGGCTCAGCAAGATGACCGCGCGCCGCAGGGGCGACGAAGACATTGCCCCCCGCGCGTCGCTGAATGCTTCATCCGAGCCATAATGACGCTGGGCGTAGGGGGGGTTCCTCCACGGACGACAGCCTCGCCATCACCACCTCCTCCCTCCCTCCTCCTCCTCCTCCTCCTCCTCCTCCTCCTCCTCCGCCTCCTCCCTCCTCCTCCGCCTCCTCCCTCCTCCTCCCTCCCCCTCCTCCTCCTCCTTGCCCTCCTCCTCCTCCTCCTCCTTCCGCCTCCTTCTCCTCCTCCTCCTCTTCTGGAAGCCCCTCTCCCTGGAGGACCCTTGGAAGCCCCTCTCCCTGGAGGGCCCCTGGATGCCCCTCTCCCTGGAGGACCCTTGGAAGAGAGGGAGGGCGGCTGGGGGGAGACGACTGCGGGGCGGAGGTCATTCTTCGCCCGCTTTCTGCGCACGCGTCTTACACGCGTAGCTTCGAACGAAGCGCGCTTCCTCCTTATTTCCTTCGTGATTTCTCCTGGGTGATGGCTGACCGAGGTCAGAGCTGCACCTCGCCCCCCAAAGAATTGGCCACCAGACCCGACCCCCCAATGAGCCACCGGACTCGTCCAATGAGCCACCAGACCCACCCAATGAGCCACATTCCAGGAGAAAACAGGAAGGATGAGGAAGATGAGGAGGAGGCGCTCAAGTTGAATTATCAATTGCTCGGCCTCACTCTCACCAGTCCTAGCAAACAGGTTTCGCCCAGCGCAGCAGGGTGACGCCGCCGTAGCTGTCCTTCCGGCTTTTCCTGGTGATCCTCCTCTTCTTCCCATTTGCCTGGGACGCACGTGGACATACTAGTACTATATGTCCTCCTTGGAGGCGCGCGTCCGACCCGAACATATAGTACACCCATCTTGTAGTATATCGTTTCCCGAGCGGTGTGGCCAGAAAGCGCCCGCCACGACGCATATACTATAAGATTTCTCGGCGCGCGCGTCGCCCCTGGGGGGGCGACGCACATATAGTATAAGTATGTTGGGGTGTAGCCGATTGCCTGCCGCCGCATATCATTATCATCATTGGCTGCTGCCCGCGCCGCGTGCACTGCGTAGCCGAACTCGATAGGGTAGTGCTCAGTCGACGCGAGTTTCTGTCGAGAGGATCAACAAGCCCCTGCCTTCCCTGCCGAATTCCGCAATAAAGAGATAGGGGTCTGAACTTTCCCAGACTTTCTGATCCCCCGTGGGAGAACCTCTCCAACCCCCCCCTCGGCCCTCCAAGATAGCCCGAAATAGAGCCACCCCCAAATCAGACCCCTCTCACTTTATAACAGAACGAGGAACCCGTTTTATCCTTACAGTCCTTTCCAGAGCAAACCCATCCATCTTTCGTCTCGTAGTGGTATTGGCGTTTCTCAGTTTCCGAAACAGTCAGCACAGGTTTCCGCCTCACGATATCATTCCATGTAGTCTTCGGAAGTGTCGTTGCCAGGTGGATTCCTTTGGGGATTTTTGCGTTCGCAGGGAAAGCGCCCAAGTAGGTCAGCAATTGCTTGGATCCCGTGGTCTCGAGAGCTTGGTCAAGGGATGGGTATTGAAACAGTCTCGACTGCACGGGCTTCTCCATCGCAAACCAAACTTTCCGAATCGTGGCAAGGCCGATGAGATACGAGGACAGATGGGCGCTCAGGTTTGCTTCCTCCACCTTCTCCTTGTCCCCATATCCGAAAATGTTCCCGCGGAGCCTGCCGTAGGTGTACGACGACGTAAAACCAAGCCACGTGCTGCAATCCAACTGTTGGGATGGTAACGTGATAACTGAAAGCAGAGGGGCCCTCACTTCCTCGCACCGCCTTCCTCGGAATGAGGTTGGGCATTATCGATGTGTGGAGGTGGGCCTTTCATACTTGCAGTTCTCACTCACCGCCGCGATCCAGAGAAGGCCGAAGGGTTTGACGCGGAGGAGCAACAGCCCGATGTGGATCTGACCCTCCAAGGTTGCGAGGTCCTCTGAATTCAAGCTAGATTCAGGCTGGTGAAGGGTGCATTGAGAACAAAGAGGGGCGTGGGAGTGCGAGTCCTCGCTCTTGTCTCTGGCGCCCCTGTCGAACTCTCTCGTCTCGCACCCGCGCTCCCTGAAAGCTGCCGATAGTGAACCAGCTCCAGAACAGACCGAATGAGGTGAAAAGGAGGTCGTGGGGGGGAACAGCGAGAATGAACGGGGATGAGGAGTGCAGAGTAGGACAGACGAGGATAAAGAACGATGAACCCAGCACGACCTCAAGGAGGTCGACGTCGCGAACCACCTCATGCATCTTCTGGTTCACTACGCGGATCCCCTCTTGCAATAGGGCGAATTTGTTGGCATCAGGAATTCGCTCCTTGATCGACCGCGCCAGGTCCGCCGCCTCATCCGACACGCCGAGGTGGCCGCCTTGGGCGGTCCAGAGGTACTGAGGGGCGCGGGGCGGGGGGGGGGGGGGAGAGAGAGAGGAGGGGGGACAGGAGGGAGGAGGAGGAGAGGGAGGAGTTTGCCTTGCTGGTGCATGTCGATCACCAGGACTTGCTAGCGACAAGAGTGTCGCAACCCTCCTTAGCTTTGCGTCCTCGGGAGGCAAGCTGCTACGTATCGGCCCGTGTGGGCCGACTCCGCCCCTCCCAGGCTATGGAGCCTCAAATTCGCTGCGAGAAACCGGGGCTGGGGACGGAGGAAGGGAAACTGAACAACTAATCCCTGACCCATCCCCTTCACCAAACGCCCGTGGTGTGGTGCGGCGGTCCTTCGGTAGAGAGGTAACCATATTTTCGAAATACCATTCGTTCAAACCGTGCTCGATGAGTCGTTGCGGCCACGTTCGCTATCACAGCATTTGTTGATTCATCCCAATATGTATTGTAGTAGCGCGGGTTGCCCTTGCGGTACAACTGAGCTGCAAGATGTCTAAACATGTGATGTTTGGGGAGCATTGGGATTCCAGCAGCTTCTGCCAGGCCCACATGTAACTCAGCCAGCGTTTGCAGTTCGGAGCAGACCGCATCAGAGAGCTTTCGGGGCTGGCTGTCTATGATGTTGGTGAACTTCACAAGTGCGTTGCCAGCTGCAACCAGGGTGTCCACATTGCTCTCTGGCGGAAGCCTGCTAGCGACCGTCGGCAGGAACTCTGCTAAGAATTTCACAAACCACTTGCTTTCGTGCGCCTTTAAACCGAGGCTCGGTGCATTGCGGGTACCTATCATGCCTGGAGTCAGGTCTCCGACTCTGGTGATTGCAGATTCTGGAACACCCATGCTGCGTTGTTTCGAGTAAAACTCCCCAAGCTCTAAAAGTAAACGCTTCAGGCTGAGGCGAACCCGATCGCCTTGTAGTGTCGCCTGTATTTTGAAGAAATTGTGGCCTATCAGTAGCCAAACAACATTGGACGCCCACGACTGGAACACGCCGAGGTGGAGGCAATGTAGTTCGTCAATAGAAAATGTGTGCATGCCTGTGCCCAGGGCCGGATCCAGAAGTGGATTTCGATGGTAGCGCCGCTCGGCACCTGGAGTCGGTCTCCAGAACTTGACAAGCACTGGCCCTTTATCAAACGAAAGGTGATCGAAATCCGCGGAGTCAAGCAACGTCGGCGACGGTTCCACCCTGTCGCCTTTGCGTAGGCCGTATTCGGGCAGGTCGGCGTAGAGTGCGCGGCCCCTGTTTGTTTTTTTCCAGCACAGACGGAAGCGCATCGTGCGGTGCATCTCCTGGTCGGTGATCAGGCACCAAATCTCGTGTGAGGTGCATTCGTCGTCGTATGATTCATTGGTAACCTGCTCCACTGGTGCTGATAGGTCGTGACTGTGGATTTGTTCTTGATTCTGCCTGCACATTATGCAGGGGGCGTGATGTGAGGCGTGGGCTGGAAAGCCCATGCCCGTTGACATCTCGGGCCAGTCCGCCTTGAAGTCCACCGCGACTACTCGGAATCCCAGCGCCTGCCCACCCTCCCTCAAAGCTGGAGAATTGGAGGTGTCGGAGGAGGTCATGGAGGAGGAAATGAAAGCTGGACGGGCGACGAATGATGGAGGGGAGGAGGGAAGCAGGAAACGTGAGACGGATGTAGGAAACATGGTTGGAGGGAGCAGGTGGGTCTCAATGAGCCACGCGTGAGGTCCTAATGCGCACCGCAAGTCGCCCAACGAGGCCCCATGAGCACCAATGAGGTCGTTTGATCACTAGGTAGGCCTCATGAGGCCCAACATCAGACACCGAACCCCCCCCCCTACCCACAGAAAGCACATTGACACCCTCCCCTCTGCCCCACCATGCCAGCTTTGCTGGCTCGCTCTGCGTCGGTGTCCCTCCACGGCATCGCATCGTGGCGCTTGTCTGGAAATACCCCATCGACCAAAGATCGCAAACTCCAAGCAATTGCAATGTAAATAGGATACATGCTGCACCAGTGGCTACACCCGCAATTACACAAGTCTGCGGTGCGCAGGACGGCGACTAAATGCCTCCTGCCCGTCGGCAGCAGGTGGACGTATATCCCAGTAAACCCGTCCCGTTTTGTGTATGGTACTTTGTCCATATACAAAGCGAGTGGCAAAATGCGCTTTCGGTCTTCTCTGGGCGATGCCCGTACAATAGCATTGTCTTCATAGTCGTTGATCCACGCCTCAGTTTCCATCTTCCCCCCCCAGTCTTCAAGGATTTCGGGATGGGCTTGTATCTCATTATACAGCGATTCGTGTGGTGGGGAGATGTGGACTCCAATCGAAGATCTGTCAGGGTCGTTTCGTCCGTGGCCTGGGATATCCAGCTCGTACAGAGTCGAATCATAACGATCTAACTGTAACTCTCGATCAAGCTTCCGTTGGAAGTTATGTCCTTTCGCCACGGGGTTAACAGCGAACTGCCCAGCCTTCTTGATCCCAGCTTTGCTCGCATAGTAGCACAGCACACAAAAGTGACGCGCGTTCATAGGCTTCCCCAATAAATATAGTTCTACCAATTCGTGTATGAACTCTCCAGCAGCAGCATCCATCTCTCCTGGATCTGGGCCACACTCGCAGTCGGAAGGGTCAGATTCCTGGTCCCAAGGCAGAGGGGGTGGTTCAGGATCGCGGGTTCGTTTTCGGCCCCTGGTCTCTTTGGAGGACGCCATGGCTAGCGCACCGTCTCAGCGCGACCGCGCATCAAACTTGGGCCCAAAACTGCGTACATATGTTCCGTGGCGTATACATGCTCCCCCCCTTAATTGGTTTTACCGAAGCAAAAGCGAGCACACCATCCCTCTGCTAGTGCGCTGCCGACGATACGAGCGCATGCTTCCGCGCATCACATCGACAACAAATATCGCATCACTCAGCTCTGCAGGCGGCTCAATCCCCTGCGCCTCCAGCTGAGTGTCGCACCTAGCAACAAAAGTGCTGTGACGGCATAGCAGCGTTGCCGCCATCTCTCGAACGAAAACACGCAAACTCGGGGATGGACAGAACCCCCTTTAGTAAAACGTGGTTTAGTGAAAACGACCTGAGGCCCAAACCTGGCGGGCGCAAGCCTGGAAAATAACGGCCACGGCGCCCTCTCGAGAACCGAAAACGGACAATTCACTAATCGACGTGTCACTGTTGGGGGTTCTGTCCACCCACGACAAACGAACGATTGCGCGATCGACCACCCTGGGCTCGTGGCCAGCTCGGAGCGGCGTCGGCGCAGAGCGGCGAGCTGAAATTGGCGGCGCGGATTGCCCATGCGCCGATCGAGACAGCTCCAGCCTGCTCCTCGGGGGCCCTGCAGGGGCTCATCGGGGGCTCATCGGGGTACTCATCGCTCATCGGGGTGCTCATCGGGGGTCGCTCATCGGTGGTTTCCCTGTGAATTTACAGGGTTTGGTGGCACTCATCGGGGTACTCATCGGGGGGGGGCTCATCGGGTGGCTCATCGCCCTGGTCCGGCCCACCGGGGCTCGGGAATTCGGAATTTCCGTCGGGATTTCAGATTTTCTGTCCAGAATTTGGGAATTCCACCCAGGGGATTGGAAACCTCGGAAATCTCAGAGTTGAGGCGGTCGCACGGCAAGGTTCCCCGCCTCGGACCTGGAGAGTTGTAACTCTGGGGGGGGGGGGGATCGGTCGATCCTTTCCATTCGGGTGGTTCCGATTTAGATGACTTAGCCACCCGACGCAGGTATTTGAAATTTCGGAGCTTCACCTACGGGGTCACGGCGGCTCACGAATTCTCCTCCAGGGAATCAGCATATTTCTTCTCCAGCGCGTGCGAACTCATGATCTTACCATGCCAGTTGTTCAGCTTCTCGATGGGCGCAGGCATCCTGATCCGACCCCGCGTCCTTCTTCTCTCATTTCCCCGTCCTCAGTCTTCCTCCCTCAGTACTCCTCCTCATCCTCCTAGGCTGAGGCTGAGGCTGAGGCAGGCTGAGGCTGAGGCTGAGGCGCGCTGATGCTGAGGCAGGCTGAGGCTGAGGCTGAGGCGGATGCAGGCTGAGGCTGAGGCAGGCTGAGGCTGAGGCCGAGGCTGAAGGCAGATTGAGGCTGAGGCTTAAGCAGGCTGAGGCTGAGGCAGAGGCAGGCTGAGGCTGAGGCTGAGGCAGGCTCGACATCCTCCTCATCCCTCATACTCATCCTCCATCCTCCTGGCAGTCCTGGCCGAGATCTCCTTGAACTCAGATATCAGTTTCTCGACGCTGTGGCCCTTCTTGACCTCCTTGTGATCCTCTGTCAGCAAGCGAGTCATGAATGGAGTCGTTGCTTCCTGGGCCGCTTTCGTAAGCTTATCGAGATTAGACATGTTAACAGCGTGGTCACGTAGCCATGCCCACTCTGGCATCTTTTCGACAGCTGATTTGATCGTGTCTACACTTTGCATGGCACCAGAGAACTTCGAAATCCATTTTTTGGCTTCGGTCTCAGCAGCGGTAAGGTCCTTCCTTATCTGCTTCTGCTTTAACTTCTCCGCTTCCTCTGCCTCCCTCTGCGCCGTCTCATCTGGAGTTTTTCCAATGCCCGTATTGTCGTCGCTGTCATCATCAGCTGCCGCAGCTGCTGCCGCGGCCGCTGCCTCCTCCCTCGCTGCCTTGCCTTTCCTCGCCCTCTTCCTCGCTGGGACATCCTCCTGATCTTGTTCTACCTTGACCTGCCCTCCCGCTGCGGCTGCGCTGTTCTTCTGATCGGTGAGGCGATGCAAGGGGCCATTGACTTCTGTTGGGTCTCCAAACTGTGTAAATTGATTCCAGGATTCTGTCATGATTTCCCTTTTCTCAAGCACAACATAGAATAATTTCGTACGCTTCGTCATGGTGTCGTACATCAGCCACTCGCCTCCCATTCGAACGCATGCCTGAGCACAGAGAGATGGGGGGCGGATGAAGGAGATCTCCTAACTCCTCCTAGGCTCTTCTCTCCTCCTCTTCCTCCTCACTCCTCTTCCTCCCTGCTCCTCCTCCTCATCCCTCCCCCCTCCCTTATTCTCCTCCTCCTCTTCCTCCCTGCTCCTCCCCCTCCTCCTCCTCCTCCTCCTCCTCCTCCTTCTCCTCCTCCTCCTCCTCCCGTCCTGCTGCTCCTCCTCCTCCCACGGATTCCGTGAGCGCCTCGCAATAGTGATAGGCGGCCTCCCAGTTGTCCTCGTCGTGGTGACCGCCCTCCTCCTGCCCAGGCGGAAAAGGGGAGCCTACCGAGCACCGGACTCCTTAATTAATGAGCATCTGGTTGAAGCCCGTGGAACTGATTGAAGCTCTGGCACCCTGGCACCGCACCCCTGGACCCCAATGAACACCCCAATGAAATCCCAATGAACTCCCAATGAAACCCCAATGAACAACTTATGAAGCTCCTAGGACGAGTCGGACGATATTGAGGAGGAGAATTGGAGGTGGTAGAAGGAAGCTGCCATCCTGGACAATCCGCGAGAAGCTGAAGTACGTCCCCTTCGACTCGTCGACGCGCTGGAACGACTTCTTTTTCGTCCACTTGCGAACCTCCGCCTTCAGCTTTTTCTCGGCCCATTCGACCCTGTATTTCTTCCTCTCCTCCGAATTCTTTTTTGCCCAGTCCTCCTTCCACTTCGCATCTTTCTTCTCTAGCGCTTTCTTATGACGCTCGAACTTCTGGTAGCAAGGGCTTCGAGCTACAACCTCGGTCTTGATACCGTCCACCAGCACTTGCATGAACGCCTTGACATCTTCGGGCACGTTATCTTTCGCAACCTCGTCTGCTTCGTATTCTTGCTTGCCTCTGCTATTCGTGACCTCCATAAGCAGGCGCGCCAGCTCGTGTTTCCCAAGGCCGTTCTTACCAGTACTCGTTAATGCAGTTGTCTCTCCCGCCGCCCTTGCTCGCGCTGCCTCTCGCGCCGCCTGCGTTGCTTGCTGCCTCGCTTTGACCAGAATAAGCTCGGTCGCGGGCTGGGTTTCAAGATCATCCTGAAGCACCGCCTCTGCCTGCCTCGCCTGGCGCTCCCCGACAGCCTTGTCCTCATTCGCCGTGCGTTCCTCAGCAGCCTTCCCCCCCCTTGCTTTCTCCTCAGCCTCGAGATCTTTAGCAGCCTCCGCCTTGCGTTCCTCAGCAGCTTTCTCCTCCCTGGCTTTCTCCTCAGCCTCGGGATCTTTAGCAGCCTTCTCCGCCCTGGCTTTCTCCTCAGCCTCGAGATCTTTAGCAGCCTTCGCCTTGCGTTCCTCAGCAGCCTTCTCCTTCCTGGCATTCTCCTCAGCCTCGAGATCTTTAGCAGCCTTCGCCTTGCGTTCCTCAGCAGCTTTCTCCCCCCTGGCCTTCTCCTCAGCCTCGAGATCTTTAGCAGCCTTCTCCTCCCTGGCTTTCTCCTCAGCCTCGAGATCTTTGGCAGCCGTCTCCTCCCTGGCTTTCCCCTCAGCCTCGAGATCTTTAGCAGCCTTCGCCTTGCGTTCCTCAGCAGCCTTCTCCTCCCTGGCTTTCTCCTCAGCCTCGAGATCTTTAGCAGCCTTCGCCCTCTTCCTCCCGGCTTCCATCGCCTGCATCTCCTCAGCTTGTTTTGCCCTGAGCTCCTCGACAGCCCTCTTCCTCTCAGCTTCCATCGCCTGCATCTCCTTTTCTTGTTTTGCCCTGAGCTCCTCGACAACCTTGGCATTCTCCTCAGCCTCCTTGCGCTCTCTATCAGCCTTCGCCCTCTTCCTCTCAGCTTCCCTCGCCTGCATCTCCTCAGCTTGCTTTGCCCTGAGCTCCTCGACAGCCCTCTGCCTGGCGTTCTCCTCGGCCTCCCTTTCCCGAGCAGCATCCGCCTGCCTCTTCTCAGCGGCCAGGGCAGCCTTCGCACGCCTCTCCAGTTCCTCGGCTTGCTTCCTCACGCGCTCCTCAGCAGCCTTGTCCTGCAGGGCTTTCTTCTCCTCATCCTCAGCCTCTACCTCCTCGCGCACCTCCTCAACCTCAGCCTCTTCCCCCCCCCGCATCTCCGCAGCTTTCATCGGATCATCAGCCAGCCCCTGGCTTCCCTCACGATCATTGCTCGCTTGTGCTTGACTCTTCCTATCGGCCTGGCGTTCCTCATCCTGGGAAAAATCTGCAACATCCTTGGCAACTTTCGCAACCTCGGACATAAGATGTGCTGCCACCTCCGCACGATCGGCCTTCAACTCAGCCGCCCTAACACGATCCTCGGCAATCCTTCGATCCTCATCTGCCTGCTGCTGTAACATCTCAAGTTGCCGTTTCATCCTCTCTATCTCCTTGTCCTTTTCTTTCACCACTTCTTCGTCATACTGGCGCTCAAACGTGTCTGGTTCCCTCAGCTTCCAGTTCCTCGAGATCCTTTGCGGCTCCTCAGGTTTCGCATCCTCGGCCTCCTCGTCTCTCGTAAGGTCCTGCAGAGCCCCTGCAGTCTCATGGTGAGTCTTCTGTTTCTTATGGTACCACTTCCCTTCCGCCCGCGGATCGCCAGCATCGTTGCCGTCTTCTTTCTTTTCGGTACCTTCGTCTCCGATGCCGCCTCCTCCCTCAGCTGCCTGCTTCTCCTGCCTCGGCTGCGCGCCGCCGTCAGCGTTCTCGCCGCTGCCTGCCCTTCCTCCCTCGGCTTCTGCTGTGACCTCCTCCGTCTTATCGCCGTCGTTGCCGTCTCCTCCTCCTCCTCCTCCTCCGCCCCCTCCTCCCTGCATTCCTGCCTCGTCGGTTGGGGCCGCCAGCGCCGCCGCCGCCGCGAGCTCTGCTTCCTCTCCCCTCACGATGGCATCACGGATTGCCTGCGTATCCCGATCGTCTGCAGCATCCATTGCGGCTTGCCAGTCCTGCGGCTACAGCGGGGGCCCTAAGAACCACCTTTTCCTTCTCCTCCTCCTCCTCCTCTGCCTCCTCCCCCTCCTGCCCCTCCTCATCACCCTGCTCCTCCTCCTCCTCCTCCTCCTCCTTCTCCTGCTCCTCCGCCCCTTCCTCACAAACCAGCGCTCCGTGGAGCACTGCTGGCAATCGGTGTCTGTCTCCTTGTTGGTGCGTTTGCAGATAGGGCAAACCCACTCGAACTCGTCGCACGAATCGTCGACAGGGATTGTTGCAACACAACCGCCGCCGCTTGAACTGGCCGCCGAAGTGTACGGTCCGCCCCGAGTTCTCCCCACTGCGTCCCCTCCTAGCTTCCCGAAGGCCCCCTGGTACGGAGTGAACTCCGCCATTGCTCTCCCTGCAGGGCCCCACTGCTTCCTAATCAGCTCGAGGCGAAACAGCAACGCGGAGCATCTATAGAGTATACATTGCATGAGAAGCATCCCCCTCCTGCTCCTCATCCTCCTGCTTCTCCTCTTGCTCCTCGTGGGCATCATTTCTGAATGGGCTTTCTTGGGCCTCGTTGGGCTTCATTGGGATTCATTGGGATTCATTGTGATTCATTGGGGATTCGAAATAGCGCCATGGCGTTATTTCGTTTCTATGCCTTACATTTTTGCAAACATGACAGAAACAGCACGTCAATGGCGCATGCACTTCGCGCTGCTCTCAGTCTGCCGTGATCAGCGCGACCCTCTTGTCGCGCTCGGCCGTCAAGTCCTCCCTGCTGATGACGCCTTCTGAGGAGTCCCAGCCCTTCCGTCTCAGCCACTGAATGTGCGCCGCCGCATCCGAGGCACACAAGGGGCACGCAGCTGGCCGAGACGGCGGGCCGAGACTAACAACCTCACGGCAAGGAGGAGGATGGGGGATCTAGAGGAGGATGGGGGGGGGGGGGAAGGATGAAGGCAGGCGTGAGGATAAATTCTCCCAGCGCGCCATTGCAGTACATAGTAGCAATCTCGATCATCATCTTTTTCGAAACCTCCAAGGTCATCTTCTCAGCCTCATTGGTTGTCTGGTGTAAGACGTCGTTGCCGCCAGCCCCGCCAATTCTGATTGCCACGAGGATTTTCCGATCCTCGCGGCATATGGTGCAATGTAGAGGAGATAAGACTGATGAGAGAATGGGCCAGGGGACAGGGTTCTCGAAAACATCATCCAAGGAACTCATTATAATTATATTCGCATTCCTAACCAGATCGAACATGTTTTCGTAAAGGGGGAAGGTGCGTGTTTTTTTACAAGAAGGTCCTGCTTTCTGAAAACCTTCACACGCTTGCCATCACAATCTGTTCCCGTCCAGAATGTGTTACTTGAGCGCTTGGCAGCCGCATCGTCCAGTTTGGCCTGCGCTCCATCTCTTCACTGGGGGGGGGGTCCATTCCTCCCCCCTCCTCCCCCTCGTTCCACCCTACGCCCCTCCTCCCTCCGCCCCTCCCTTCTCCCTCTTCCTTGCTCCCTCCCCCTCCTTCCGACCCTTCTCTAAGGCCCAGCCCCTCCTTGAGAATTTCCAGGAGGTCGTCGGGAACGATGGATGGCACTCTGAAGGTTCCAGTAGTAAATACTGCGTTGACTATGCCAGCATCTACGTCGGGTTCAAAAATATCCGAATACTCTGGGGGGCCCCATCTCGTCTTCGAACGGCGGTGCCGCAAACATGCTTGCAACCGTTGTGGTTCCCACGTGACTTTCGGCCCATCCCCTGGTGCCTCCGCTTTTGCTTTTGCTTTGCCTTTGCCTTTGGGTTTGGGTTTGGCGTTCGGGATCACTGGGGTCGGTGGCGAGTCCTTCGCTTCTACTGGGGCCGGTGGCGAGTCCTTCGCTTTCACTGGGGTCGGTGGCGGGCCCTTCGCTTTCACTGGGGTCGGTGGCGGGCCCTTCGCTTTCGCTGGAGTCGATGGCGGCGCTTTCGTAGCCGTTGCTGGGGCTTTCCGCTCTACTGGGCTGACTGGGATCGGTTCGTCGTACGGCATATCAAACATGCTGCCAGGAATTTCGTCGCACGGCTCCTCATTAATGAGCTTACTCCTCTTGGCGCGGGCCATCTCCTCCTCTGCAGCTCGTTTCTTTGCCGATGCATCTGTCGCCGCCGCTGCAGGCTTCTTCATCACCACCTTCGCCTCATCCTCTTCCTCTTCCTCTTCCTCTTCCTCTTCCTCATCCTGTTCGTTCTCCTCCTCCTCCTCTTCTTCCGTCTCCGACTTCTCCTGCCCTGGGTGGGGCTCTTCGCCAGCGGCAGCAGGCTTCTTCGCCAGCGGCGCAGCATCCTCGTCTTCTGCATCCTCGCCTTCTGCATCCTCGCCGCCTGGCTTCCTCGCCGCTGGTTTCCTCGCCGCTGGCTTCCTCAATACTGGGCCCTGCAGCGCGCCTTCGCTTAAGAACGGCGCTGCCCACTTGAGCGGCGGGTCCCGCCGTCCTCTGGAGAAGGGGGCCAGGCGCCGGACATCCCCAATGAGCCCCCAATGAGGTCCTCTTCCTCCTTTTCCTCCTCCTCCTCCTCTTCCTCCTCCTCTTCCTCCTCCTCCCCCTTCCCTTCCTCCTCCTCGTCCTCCTCTTCCTCCTCCTCCTCCTTCTCCTCCTCCTCTTCGTCCTCCTCCTCTTCCTTCTCCTCCTCTTCCTCCTCCTCATCCTCTCCTCCTCCTCTTCGCCCTCCTTTCTCATGTCAAAATCCTGCGTCGCGAACGTGGACGATCGCCGTCCTCAGCCTCTTGCCGTAGATGGCTGCCCACTTCTGCTTTGCCTTCACTCCCCTTCCTCCCTACGTCCTCCTCGTTTTCTTTCTCCCCCTCGCCCTCTCCATCCACCGTTTCTTCTACACCCATCCCCCCTCTCCTCCTCGATATATCCGCCTCATCATACCCCATCGTCCTCATCCTCATCATCCTCCCCATCCTCATCATCAGCCTCCTCCACCCCCCGAGCTGCGCCCCCGTCCCACCGCGTTTGACATGTTGAAACCCTTCATGTCATGCACTAGATGCATCACCTCCAGCGCTACCTTCTTCGTGAGGCGCATGTCTTCGACAGAGCCCATCAAGCTTTTGATCATCTTGGCGTTCTCCCAGCCACCCGCGCAAGCGCAAGGAGAAAATTAAACATTGGAGGAACTGAAGAGGACAGGGGAAATACGAGTGGAGGAGGAGCAAAAGGAGAGAAGGACGAAGGCTCGGACGAGGATGACAATGAGGGGTCGCACGAGGATAATACCTGCCAAGGTGAAGATTCATTGGGTGCTAACGCTTTCTCTCCCCCCCTCTCTCTCTCTCTCTCTCTCTCTCTCTCTCTCTTTCTCTCTCTCTCTCTCTCTCTCTCTATCCCCTGTTCTCGATCCTCCCTTCCCTGCCATCGCCGTCCTCTGCAATCGCCCGAATCCCCCGTGTCCTCATTGAGAATCTCGGGGTTCGGCTTCGATTTCCGCTGCTGGTACGGGTAGAGGAAGAAGTCAGCAGCGCTCTTGAAATGCGGAATGATCGCCTTCCGATGCGTGGGGGCGGGGGGCGGAGTAGGTCTGCTGTTGCTGCTGCTCCTGCTCCTTCTCCTCCTTCGCTGCCTCCGCCACCTCCTCCTCCTATCCTCCTCCTCCTCGTCTTCCTGCTCTCCTGATCCATCGCTCGCCTTGGCAATGGCAGCGATCGATGTGGATGGCGTGTCGTTCGTCTCGCTGGCGTCCTCCGTCTCGCTGGCGTCGGCCATGGCCCCGCGCGGGGCCGGCCCTTGGCCCGATGGGGCTGCTGCAAACCTGAAGTCGGTCGGCGATGGGACATCAGATGCGGCACACACAACACACCGCGTGGTACCTGTTCATGCCGATGTTATCATATATATACACATTTATATTTATATTTATATATATATATTATATATATACAAAATATATAGATCATATATATAATTAAACATAAATACACAAATATATATGATATAGGTATAATATATATATGTATATAAATATATATCATATACATAAATATATGACATAAATATATATATATATATGCTATATATATATATACATATGATATATATAAGTATATGTAGAATACATATAGATATGATATGTGTATGACATATGTATAGGTGTCATATATATATGTGTCATATATATATCATATATATCATATATATATAGTTATATATAATTGCATAAATATGATACATATATGTCATGTATATATAAGATATAAATATTTATATATATGACATGTATATAATTATATGTATATGATGTATATATAATTATATACAATATACCTACACAATATATATATGTACATATATATACATGCTTATCCACAGGGTACATGCGTATGTTTGAGATGACAGTCGCATGTTGCAATTTTGTTTGATTGCCATTAAACAACGTGCGATGTCGCAAACCTGAAGTCGGTCGGCGATGGGACATCAGATGCGGCACACACAACACACCGCGTGGTACCTGTTCATGCCGATGTTATCATATATATACAAATTTTTATATATTATATTTATATACAAACTATATAGATCATATATATAATTATACACAAATACACATATATATGATATAGGTATAATATATATATATGTATATATATGTATATATATATCATATATATAAATATATGACATACATATATAATATATATATATACATATGATATATATAAGTATATGTATAAAATCATATAAATATGATATGTGTATGACATATGTATAGGTGTCATATATATATGTGTCATATATATATATCATATATATAGTTATATATAATTGCATAAATATGATACATATATGTCATGTATATATAAGATATAAATATTTATATATATGACATGTATATAATTATATGTATATGATGTATATATAATATATATACAATATACATACAATATATATATATATATACATATATACATGCTTATCCACAGGGTACATGCGTATGTTTGAGATGACAGTCGCATGTTGCAATTTTGCTTGATTTCCATTAAACAACGTGCGATGTCGCAGATTTGGTTGATCCGTCGTGTTAAACATCACTGACGCAGTTTTGCTTCAATTCCTCAGTTTTGCTTTGTTATGTAACATCTAAAATTTATTCCTCAAAAAAGTTGCGACAAAGAAGCCCTGGGCTGTGGCGTGCGGGGAGGGGCCCCTTACGCTGGCGCTCGCCTTCGAGCCTGGTGCCCGCCGTCGCTCCCGGGCGCGCCCCCTTCGGTCAGCGCGGGGCTCTCGCCAGTCTCGGGGGTGCCGCTGGTTGCGCCCGGAGCGCGCGCGTACGGCGACACCGTCTCCGCTGCCAGAGCACAAAATTATTTGTCTATCGTGCCCTGGACGTCTGGAGGGGGCGCTAGAGGTTCGCCGCCCGCTAGAGCGGGTTCACTGGCAGGGGAGGGGGGGCGAATAGGCACGAAAGGGTTTCTCCCGACGAGCCGGCGGATGGCTTCGCTGTCCTGCGTCTGAACGGCTGGTCCGTGGCCCCCCTGTTGGGTCCGCGGCGTTCCCAGAGGACTGCTGACGGTCTGCTTGTTTTGTGGAGGAGGTGGGGGTGGCGCGACGTGGTGGGCGAGCCCCCGCTGGTCCAGGATCTCGCTTAGCGGACTGCTGCGGCTGCCGTCCGCACTTTCGGGGGCCAACCCCTGTCCACCCGGTTCTACTCCAGGGACACGGGTGACGGCTCGTGCCTCTTCCGCACCTTCAAAGGCCTCCGCCGCTTCGGGCCCCCGATACTCCGCGGCCTCCGCAGCTTCCGCCCATTCCGCCGCGGCCACCCTCTCCTTTTCCCTGCCATGCTGCTGCTGCTGAGGGCTGAGGGAGCAAGGGTACCTCTGTGTCTTCTCGTGGTTTCTGCAAGCTTCCAGAGGCGCCCGGAAGGCCGTCAGGGAGCAGGGGTACCTCCTTCGGACCGTCAGAGAGGGTGCTTTGAGGTCTCGCGGGTCTCTCGTCCCCGGGGTGGGCCTGCTGCTGTTGGGGCTGTTGCTGCTGCTGCAGCACCTGTTGCTGATGGTGCGGCTGTGGTTGTGGGTGCTGCTGCGTTTGCTGTTGCCGCTGAGGGGGGTGCTGCTGCTGCTGCTGCAGCTGCGTGGTTATGTTGCTGCTGCTGCTGCTGCTGCTGCTGCTGCTGCTGCTATTGCTGCTGTACCTGCTGCGGCTGCTGCCCTGCTGCGGCGTCTGTTCGCAGGGTGTCTGCGGCTGCTGCTGCTGCTGCTGCTGCAGCTGTTGGGTTATGTTGCCGCTGCTGCAGCTGCTGTTGCTGTCCTGCTGCAGTGGCAGCTGCTGCTGCTGCCGCTGTTGCTGCTGCTGCGGCTGCGGCTGCAGGTGCTGCTGCTGTTGCTGCTGCTGCGGCTTCTGCTGTTGCTGCTGCAGCTGCTGCTGCCGCTCCTGTAGCTGCTGCTGCTGGGTTATATTGCTGCTGCTGCGGCGGCTGTTGCCGCTGTTGCTGCTGCCCTGCTGCTGCGGCTGCTGCTGTCGCTGCTGTTGCGGCTGCTGCTGCTGCGCGGCCGCCGCGGCTGCCGCCGCCGCGCCAGCGGCTGCGGCGGCCGCGGCGGCCGCGGCGGCGCCAGCTGCGGCGGGCCCCAAAGCGGCCGCGCGGGCCACGGCGGCCGCGGCTCCGGCCGCTCGGCCCGCGGCCGGCGCGGCCGCGTCGGCCACGGCGGCGCCGGCGGCGGCGGCGGCGGTAGCCGCGGCGCCGGCGGCCGCAGGGGCGGCGGCGGCGGCGCCGGCCGCCGAGCCCGCGGCGCCAGCCCCAGCGGCTCCAGCCCTGGCGGCAGCGGCGGCGGCCACGCCGCCGGCGGCCGCGGGGGCAGCCGCGGCGGCGCCGGCCACCGCGCCCTCCGCCGCCGCCGCCGCCGGGGGGAGCTGGCAGCAGCAGTGGCAGCGGCAGCGGCGGCGGCAACCGCCGCCAACCAGGGCGGCAGCGGCCAGGCGCCAGCGGGAGCCGAGCTGGGCCGGCCGCCGCCGCCGCCAGCCGCCGCCGCCGCCTCCCGCGCGCCGGCCTCCAAGGGGGAGGCGGCGGCGGCGGCGGCGGCGGCAGCAGCCGCAGCAGCGGCAGGCGGAAGACACGGCGGCCCGTCTCGGGCGGCGGCGGCCAAGCGCTGCCGCCGCCGCAGGGCGGCGCCCGAGGGGCCGCTGCCGCCGGAAGCCATCGCGACGGGGGGGGCCCTGCGCGAACCTGGACCAGGGGCGGGCTCGAGCCGAAACGGTTTGAGCCAGAGGGGCTACGGAAGATGGTGGGGATACGCGAAGCGTCTAGAATTCCGACACTTTGCAGGCTTACTGTGAGGAGCGGTTGCTTAGCGTGTCGCGGCGGCGGCCCCTGCGGCACGCCATACCTTGCGAGCTGAAGCCGTGACGCTCTGCCTCGTGGGACGGACGGGAGGCTGGGAGGCTGGGAAACGCTTGAAAGGCGATGCTTCGGGACTGGACGTGCTTCGGGTGTCTCGCCGAAGCGCGGTGGGCCAGAACCAGCGGCGCGACACCCCGAGCAAATGCCCCTGAACCTTTTTAAAGTTCTTCGGTCCACCTTCTGGCTGTCGGTAGGGCGAGTTTTTTGCTACTCGGTCGACTCGATCGGCTTTCGAACATCTTCGATCGCCGAAGCATATACGCAGCCCTCCCAACAGTCACCCTCCTCCTCCTCCTCCTCCTCCTCCTCATCATCATCATCGCCACCTCCTCAAACTACGGACAACAATCATCATCACCATCGTCATCATCAGCATCATCATCATCATCATCTTCATCAGCATCACCAGCACCATCACCATCATCCAGGATCGCCAGAGGAGCGCCGACCTTTGGCGGAGGGGGAAGGACGATGGCAAAAAACTGATTTGTTTGCGGGCCCTGCAAAATTCGCCATCCACAACCAAAGCTGTTCCAGTCAGCGTCGCATCTTCAAGAATGTCGCTGGCCCCGCTGGCACTGCGACCAATCGCCAGCACTCAAATCTCAAATCTGCCCGAAATGATTATGCAAGCGCAGTCGCCAGGTCACGAAGACGCACCGGGACTTGGGCAAACTTCTGGGCCACCGTCCAGGTGACGACTCGGAAGAAATCCATTGGGTCAGGCGTGGCGTGGTTATGATGATGGTGATGATGCCCAGGCAAGGCTGTTGAAGGTTGGAGAGCTCTTGCCGCTGCTGCTGCTGAAGTAAAGGGCGTTCGGTGCAAGAGGCCTGACAAACAAGCAAACCATTTGAGCAGACATGGGTACACCATCCCAGGCCGCCTTGGGGTTATCATGGGCAGACAGCCAGCTTTTTGGTCGTACTCTGCGGTTCGAGGGGTTGTTGCAGTTCGAACCGCCCAATTCTAACCGTATTTTTTCTGTTCGAACCGCCAATTTCCACGCGGCGAGCCGCTCGGTTCGAGCAAGTTGTTGGCCCGAACCGCCACGTCCAAGCGACATGTTTGCCCGAAACGCCAGATACGATGCGGTTCGAGCAAAATTGTTGCTCGAACCACCAATTACGAGCGGTTCGACCGATTTGTTCGCTCGAGCCACCATGTTCGAGCGAATCCCACCAGCCCTCTGGGCGTAGGTGGTCTAGAGCAGATCCTCTTCCACCCCTCCCTCTTCCCCCTTGGGGAGGGGTTTACCCCTCCCCCTACCCCCTCCCCTGGACCTGGACGGGGGGGGCCGCGGGTAGTTAGAGCGTCCCAGATGGCCCAAGACGGCTCCAAGAGCGCCTCAGAGAACCCAAGATGAGCTCCAAGATGGCTCAAGATAGCGCAAGATCGCTCACGATGGCTCCTAAGATGGTTCCAAGAAGCCCAAAGACGGCCCCAAGATAACTCCAAGTGGCCAAACAGCTCCCCAAGGAGGCCCCGAAGAGGCCAAAATCGTCCCAAAACCTAAGGAAAATCAATGATTTTTGCTTTCTCGCCTTTTCGCTTCCGATGGCCATCCGAGGCCTGGAGATGGCTCCAAGATGGCCCAAGAGGGCCCCAAGAGAGCCCCAAAAGAGCCCCAAGACGGCCCCAAGAGCGCCCAAGAGCACTCCAAGAGCGTTCCAAGAGGGGTCCAAGAGGCGATTTTAGGGGCTTCCGAGGGGGGACGCTAATTCACCCCCCCCTCTTGTTTGATCGACTCCTCCAAGATGGCCCCAAGAAGCGCCCAGGAAGCCCCAAGAGGTCCCAAGATGGCCCCAAAATGGCCCCAAGAGGCCCCCAAGAGGCCCCCCGGAGGCCCCCAAGAGACCCCCAAGAGGCCCCAAGAGCCCCCCCAGATGCACCCAAGATGCTCCAAGAGGCCTCGGCGAGAATGCCTAATCATTGATTCTACACAGGTTTTAGCCACATGGAGGCCTCTTGGGGGGGGGCACGGATTAAGATGACTCCAAGAGCGTCTGGGAGAGCCCAAAATGACCTCCAAGATGGCTCAAGATATCCCAAGATGTCTCATAATGGCTTCCTCTGTGTGCTGCCCACTCCTCTGATCGAGGCAATTCCTCTGGGCATCGTTTCTGGATGGGCTGGTGGGGATTCGCGAAGCGACAACAATTGGTTGCTACAACCGCCAAGTTCAAACGTAAACTGCTCTCGAACCACCAAGTGCGAGGCGGTTCGAGCGCTTTGTGGTGCTCGAGCCGCCCAGTTTGAGCGACGTGTTTGCTCGAACCACCAAGTGCGAGGCGGTTCGAGCGAAATTGTTGCACGAACCGCCGAGCTCAAGCACCACATGCGCGCGGAAATTACGCTCGAACCGTCAAGTTCGAGCGCAATGTTCGCTCGAACTTGGCGGATCAAGCGAATGTTTGGCTCGCCAAAGGCGGTTCGAGCGAAATTGTTGCTCAAATCGCCATGTTCCAACGAAAATTGCGCGCGACATTTTCGCTCGAACCGCCACGTTCGAGAGCAATGGTCGCTCGAACTTGGCGGTTCGAGCAACATTTGTGATCGAACCGCCAAGCTTGTGGCTATTCGGGCGTCTTTCCTGTGGTAAGACCCCCTGGGAGCTTCCAGAGGGGGGGTCTCACCACCGAACAACGATTAGTAAGACCTCCCCCCAGGGTGTCACCCAGGGGGATCATACCAAAGGAAACCAAATGTGTGGTAAGACCTCCTTGGGATCCCCCAGGGTGGGTAGGACTTACCACACGAAAATCGACTTTCCTTCGGTAACACCCCCCCTGAGGCTTCCCGGGGGGGGGGCTTACCACAGGAAAAATCGAGTTCCTGCGGCAAGACCCCCCCCCTGCAAGCCGAACATCCATGGTAAGACCCCCTTCCGCCGAGGAGGGGTCTCAACACAGGAAATCGGCCTTCCTGTGTTGAGGCACTCTTTTTCCATGGTGAGCCCCCCTCTCTGGAACTCTGCTGGCTCCAGAAGGGGGGGGTCTTACCGCGGACTCCCAAATTCGAGCGACAATTGTGCTCGAATTTGGCGGTTCGAGCGCAATGTTCGTTCAAACTTGACAGTGCGAGCCACAGTGTTGCTCGAACCGCCTCGAACTTGGCGGTTCGAGCGAAACGTGTGCTCGAACGGAGCGGTTCGCGCAACAAAAACCACTCGAACTTGTCGGTTCGAGCCACACTTTGGCTCGAGCCGCCAAGTTCACCATAACCATCACCACCACCATCACCATCGCCAGCTCCATCCACCATTAGAAAACTCAATCGACTCACTAACAACCAACGCTGCCGACAGGCTGCACGACATGATTGGGGAAGCCCTCCTCGCACCCAAAAAGCCCCCACCCCGACTCAACCCTTTACGCCTCCCTCCTCATCCTCATACTCCTCCACCGCCCTCGCACCCGCCTCACACTCCTCCTTGTCCTCCTCCTCGACTACCTTTTTCTTCTCCGACTCCCACTCCCCCGTGCCTCGATCCACAAGGCGTCCACATCCTCCGTCCAGTCTAGCACCTGCCCTCTGAGGACGGCGGGGTCAGAGGAAAGGGACGGAGACCTGACGGAGAGAGGATGAAGAGACAGTCGGCGAGATGGCAAGGGAGAAGGGAGATGGGATGGGCGAGCAGGAGGGTTATGGGGAATGTGCAGGTCGCTTTGCGATGAGGAGGGCACGCGGACCAGGGATGGATCGTAGGACGACGCAGTGGGACGGCCGCTGGCGTGGTGGCGCGTGCAGGCGACGCGAGACGGGCATCATGCTAGAAAAAGCAAGTACGCCATGAACATGAATTGCGTCGAAGGTCCGCGCGGACTTCTTGGATGGGCGCTGGACCCCCCCTCCCTGGCGCACGGAGCGCCCCAAGGATGGCGCCCGAGGCACCGCAAGGTGGAGTCCAGCGCAGATCTAAGACATCCGCGCGGACCTTCGCAAATTTATGTTCATGGCGTATTGGTCTTCGTCGACATGCGCCGCATGCTCGTCTCGTTTTTCCTCTGCCGCACGGCGTGCGACAGAGCTGCGACTGAAGGATGCGGCAGCCAAGCGCCCTCATCGCGGGGGACGGGGGGACCGCTGGACGCCGAAGCTGGCTGGCCCATGGGAGGCTAAGGCTGTTTTTTGTTGTCGCCACGAGGTTCTCGCCGAGGCTGTGGCCGGCGGAACGATCGGCGGCCAGGGCTCTGCGAGAGCCCCGGGAGAAGGAGGACAAGAGAGGCGTGCCTCCGTCCTAGGCCTCGTCTTCTTTGTCGTCGTCCTCCTCCTCCTCCTCCTCCTCCGTCTTTCCTTCCGCGTCATTCCCTCCCCTACTCCTCCTCCTCCTCCTCCTCCTCCTGCTCTACAGCCTCCTCCTGCTTCTCCCCCTCCACCTCGTTCACGCAAAGGTCTTCGCGGTCGTTCTGCTAATTTTCATTACCCTCATCCACATCCACATCCACATCATCATCCTCGCCGTATGTTGTGCCATCGTCATTACCCGCCTCCTCCTACTTCTCCTCGCCCTCCTCGTCAGAAACCGCTTGTCCTCACACGTCGCCCACGGCTAGGACGAGAGCGTGATACGGACAAGTCAAGTCGAGTATACCAACCTATGGACGTCTGCGAGCTGGCGCGGCGAGCGCGGTACTGAGGGAGTGTTCCGCAGCACTCTGCAAAATCAAACGTTTGTTTGATTGCAGGAACCGCTTCAAACATGTCACTCGGAAAGCGTCATTGCCTTCTTTCGGCGTAGCGCGACGCCACCCATTATGTGGACGGGCCTGCTCAGAGGATGCCTGCCTGAGGCCCCTGGCATCCGAAGAGGAGAACGACACGCTGCCGTGGGGAACCATTCGGATCCGGAGACATCGACCATATGCTTCGTGGAGGATCCTTCGAACTGAATCAGTCCGCTCGGGCCACGGGGTGGGTGGGCGGGGGGTGGGCGGGGGTGGTGACGAGGTGCGCTCCCGATTGCAAGCAGTCATGGCAAAAAGGCATCGGGGCGTCGTCGGCATGGTATGACTGCCGCAGCTAGGGAGCAAACAGGGCGCACGTACCTGCCGTGGATGGCGGCGCGCACGCAAAATGGAATGGGGCGAAGGAAATCCAGCCATGGCGACGAGGGATCGCCAGGAGGCCCGAAACGGCGAGAA